>VWZP01006520.1:395-19331 GCA_013396995.1 Dicaeum eximium | reverse complement strand
TTTTTTTTTTTTTTGGTCTATGTGTAGTATTTGTCCTTCATAAATCTTTTGACTTCTTGTGTTGAAAATTTTATGTAATTACTTGCACATTTTGAGAGTGATAAAGTCCATCCAAAAGTATCTTTTCCTATATTAAAAAATCTGACTGATTTTTTTATTAGTGGAATATATTTTGTAGTATGTGCTTAAAATACTTGCCATCATGCAAACAAGATTATCAGTTGACTGATGAATCAATTTAGGAAAATTGTTAATTGGAGCTTCTTTCTTCTGTCTAAACATAATGTGTATACTTTTAAAATGAAACTCTCAATGCAATAGGCAAACATTTAGTAATGTCAGCTTTGTAAAAAAACCAATCCTGAAACTACACTGAAAAATCAGTCATACAATCTAAAGCAGTATGAAGTGTCTCCACACTGCCTTCATGGGGATAAAAATCTAGCTTTAGGCTGCTTGAAGTCCATTTTTTCTTCAGTATGAAACACTCTCTGGCTTCTTGAAACTGAAGGAATTTAAATTTTCTTCTGTAGTGATAAGGGATTACAAGGATTAGAAATAATACAATATAAATCCACAGAAGCTACAGGAGCTTCTTAGTAGTAATCATCTTTCTATAAACATACCTGTAGTTTCTTTCATGAGCTAATGAATATAGGAAAGGCAGAACAAGCATTGTGAAAGTTGCTGCTTTTCTTCAAGGCTGATTATATAAACTCTCTGTCATCATAACTTAATACTTATGTTTAAAAACATTTTCACGTTCTTCTCAGGACGTATCTTTTGTGTTTCTTTCATGTAACCATTTTTGTTCTAAAGAACATTTATTTTTATGACTATTATAAGCTCAGCCCATCTTCTCATCTCCTTGCATTCATTTGCCTTTCTGCCAGCTCACTTTCTGTTAATGTATGTCAGTGAATCAGTGTTGATGGACAAATGTAGAGAGCACAGAATAGTGTTCAACAGCTTGTTCAGTAACGCTTCAGTACATGAGTTTAGGTGTATTAGTTCACTCCATAATGAATTAGTGAACTGTATTTTTTTAGTGTACTTTCAGTCTCTCATGATTTGGACTGAGGTTTTGGTTGTTTGTTTCTTTTAAAATCTAGGTATGAAATGTATTTATTTTGCATTTAATACTTAACTTTCCTACCACATAAAGTTTCTTTTCGTTGTCTGACATGAGTTAATCTATTGCTGCTTCTTAGATCTTCTTAATCATATTACTGCTCTTCTGCCCTGTCCTAAATGTGCTGTATACCTGCCTGCAATACTTAATTGACCTAGTTTCCCTAGTCACATGCTAATAATATCTTTTCCTACATAGGAGATCCATTCTGATGTGATCAGCAAATTTTCATTCATAAAAGTCCTTTCACCTTCTTTTTCTCTTTTGTTTTTTTTTTTGAGAATGCCTATAAGCTGATTCACATTGTGTTTGCTGATTACTTACTTGCGTTTTGGGCTGTAAAGTGTATTTTTTTTGTCTTTTGGTATTTTGTTCTTCTCTAAGTAATTGCATTTAAAATGGTAAATGTAGGTAATGCTAGAAGATATTGTAAATTTTTGCTAATAATTGAATAAGTACAATCTGTATATACTATGAATATTCCAAAATGGCTTATTCTCTGCAATAACACGTCTCTCCCTTCAGTTCTATTTCTGACTAGGCAACTGCCAGCAGCATGCCCAGAATGCAGATAAACATGAATCCTGGGTCGCAGACATTAGAAAATCAAGTTGTACATTATGTAGTCAGTGGGGTAATGTGTTACGGTGTACACTGTATACCTTCTCTGCAGTTCACTGTATTTGAGGTCAGTATAGAGGGAAGAGGTAAGATTGTGGGTGGAAGAAGGACAAAAATACTAAAAAGAAGTTAGGAGAAAGTATGGCATTAATTATTATATGGTAGATAATGAAGGTGCAACAAGAGCAAGAAAGATTCAAAATAACCCTACAGAATGTTACAATTCTGTTTTTTTATTAATATGTAACTGGAATATAAGATCGCAACATATGGGTATCAGACATCGATTTGCCACTTAAGGTAAGATTCATAGAATGGGATGGGTTAGAAAAGACCTAAAAGCTCATCTAGTTTCAACCCACTACAAGCTCCATTTTAAGTACTGGAAGACTATGATATGGTTTTTCCAGGGCATTCTCATCTCCGCTCTCAACGGCCCCAACTCTCTCAGCCTGTGTTCATACCAAAGGCAGTGTGATCGCCTTTGTCACCTTCCTCTGGACTTGTTCAAACAGGTCCATGCCCTTCTAATGTTGGGGGTCCCAGAGCTGGATGCAGTGCACCAGGTAGGGTCTCACCAGGGCTGAGTAGAAGTTTGAGTAGTTAACAGAGGATCATAGAGGTTCTTTGTAACTGTTTATTTGTCCCTTAAGGTGGAAAACTTGTTATTAGCAGATCTTGCTTACCCAGAAGCAGGTAACTGTTCCCATGTTTTGGTAGTGCAAAGCTTAAACATAGATGACTGTTGCATATACATGTAAAGACAGTATGGCAGGAGAGGGAACAAAATGGAAAAAGAGCAGGATGAGGATTAATGCGAAGGCTAATTAGGAAAATTTTATGTGTAGCATATTGGACATACATGTCATTAATCTTCTGTGGTAAATGGTAAATGATCACTAATGTGGTAAATGTAACCTGACAAAAGATAATCAGGTTTTCATGTGCACTTCCCCTTCCCCCTCCTCCAACACTCACACCTTTGATTGTCTCTGATAGACAATTTGATTTGCCCTAAGATGAAAACATGTGGTGGGAATGGTCCTAAGGTAAGAACACCAGGTAGGAATTGCAGGAGGAACATTGCATTGTCTGGATGATTGCATAATTGATGCATTCCAGAGATGAGAGAGCTCTGATCATTGTGATTGACTTTGATGCACCTTGGCCTGCAAAAGGGTTTAAAATGTTGCTGGAGACTGGGCAAACTCATCTCCTGAGCTTGCAGGCAGCTTCTGTGTGAAACACGTCCACCTGCTCTCCAGCAGGGATGCCTGCAGAGTACATCCAACCCAAGGGCAGGGAAAACTCGTTTTTGGAGATTGGAGTAAAAAAGCAGTAAGATGAAGCCACATACAGAGATAAAATCCTAAAGTAGTTCCATGGGTACTTTGTTGCTCTGTAACTGTGCATTCTGTAAGACCAGAGATTGTAAACCTGTATGTTTCTAGCCAAACCTCTACCATTTAGATCCACTCATATTATATACTGGGTTGACAAATTTAGATACTGTATCAGCATTGATTCTAATCATAGTCGTCCGTGTAATCACTGTCATATTTCTCATGCCTGACCGGGAGTCTTCTCTCCACCACACTGCTACAAGTGGCGCAGTTGGCAGGATGACCTAATCAGGCATATTGAGCAGAGCATTTGCACACCTTTAGAAGGAAGTTTGTGTATTCAACGACAGAGAGCTAGAAATGGATGGTACGTTGTCTCTCAAAGAACTTTACAATAAATTAGTCTGGTTTGAGAGATGCTTCCAGATCCTGATTTGCTGCAATTCTCGGAGGCATAAAATAGGCCTCAGTGAATTATGTTTGGAAGTGTTTCCATATTTAAGTTATTTTTCAAAGTAAGACATCCATCTCTTAGATTTTCACAGTAAGTATTATGTTGGAATAATTTTGTTTCTGCAGGAGATAGTAGAATTAATCTGAGTCACTTAATCTAATTGAAAAGGTGTATGGGTAAATGTGTCTGTCTAAAAATATATAGGATGGTGTAATCTGCTGTTCATGGGCTTTTCTTGAACAAGGCAGCACTCTTTGCTAATCCAGGTAATTCATTAGAAAATACTTGTATAAGGTACTGATATATTGAACTATGATTATGTATTCTATGCAGAAATTTCTGTGGATTTTTTTTTCAGTTAATAAATTTAGGTTGTTTTATAAGAAATGAAAAGGAAAATTGTGTAACAAGAACCCTCGATTAAGAAATTTGGATTTTTTTTAATTTTTAGTTTCTGTGTATACAATGTAGTTTAGAATTTCTTTGAATATATTATTAGTGGAATTTAATCATAAGCTGTGTATATTTAGTCCTCAAAAGCATCCTTTTTCTTATTGTTTAGATATCCAGTGAAGTTCCTGCACTGTGGTTTGGTTTTTAAAGACCTTAGTGACCTCAGGACTTAATTCTTTCTGATTGGAAGATAAGAGTTGAAATGTTCTCATAGGCAACAATATTCTGAGATGGAATTTGATCATGTTTTGACTAGTTATGTGTTTTTGCTTTTGGAAGGTAGCTCTGATGGGCCATGCTTTAAACACCAGCTCTGTTTCATTTATGCACCTTACTGTAGTCTTTAGTTCCTGTACCAGTTTTGATCTTTGCCTAAAACTCCAAGTACTATAGTTAGAAACTCTACCTTTTATAACTAAATATGTCATCTAGCCATCAGCTCTGTGATGTGCCTAATCTCTCTTGCAGAATTCAATTCAATATGAAATCCAAGTTCTCTCAATAGCAATGCCAGAGTATTAGTCTGTTGTACTAGGTAATCTGTGCTTCTCTTAGTTTTAAAATTTTATGTTTGATAAGGCTGAAACTCTTACACATTGTTGCTTAATTTTATTCCTCTTTAGTTAATATGGATGAAATAATCAGCTTACAATTTCAGTGTTAGCAAATAAGCTACTTATTTAACTTGTCCAAATATGTTGAAGGTGTTGAACTTTAAGGCAAAAACATTCCTGGTCTGAAAAGGGAACACTGACAAAATCATTCAGAAGAAAAAAGAGGAATAATTTATGAAAGGAACTGTAGCTAATGATGCCATCCAGTTGCTTTAAAGTGCTTCTACCTTAACTTTATTGAATTAGATTTGTCAACAGCATATGTTTTATGCACTACTTCTAATGAAGTGGCATACCAGCACTACAGTGTACTTTGAGGTTTATGCCATCAAAGCTTTTTGCTATCATAAAGCAGACCTTTTTAAATAATAGATACTAAAAACTACATTTAAATAACATTAAGGTTGTGACACAAACACCAAATGACAAACTTCACACAATTCAAAGTTGGGGCTGACAACTTGTCATTACCTTGCATTGTCATTTTTTGGAAAAAAAAAGAAGCACTCTTGCATGATTTAAGGATTGAATGTCAGAATAACATTAAATTTCTTGGCTTTTGTGGGCTGGAGTTAGAACCTTGCTGTCATTTTCTATACAGGGTTTTTTTGTTGTTTTGTTTTGGGTTTTGTTGAGTTTTTAAAATTTAGTTCGGTTTGGTTTTTTTGCATATCCTCTGTTTTCAGAAAAATAATAAAAGTAGTGGAAACAATACAGGCTTTGCTGTCTTTGTTTTTAATATAAAACACAAATGTAAGAGTATTGGTCAAAGAACAGGGGCTATCCTGTTGTCAAAATTACATGCTGTTCTTTCAAACTTCCTCTGCTTTTGTCTTTGCTGATTTTTCTATGGAACTTAGGAGTTACAGGAACTTTAGTCATGGAGTACTTTAGCTAGAACCCCATAAAGTATTGAGAATTCCTAATTCTTTTCCACATAAAGAACCACTTTCTTTTTATTGAACACTACTGCCTAAACCAAGAGTGTACAGAAAGCCTTGTTAAAAGATTTTTAATTACTTAAAATATGTGAAACAAAAGCAGGGGAGTTTCTGTTTTTTCTACATATGCTTTCCCATTTTGTTGCTGGTAAATGTAATAAAACTTTCTATTCGGGTATTTTAGCATGTAAACACAGTTCTTTTAGTTCCTCTGTAGAGATAATTCCTCAAGGTCTGTAACTTTAATGCAGGCAATCTATTATTTTCAGCATCATTTTGTCAACTTAATCTAGCATAAACTGGTACTGCTGCCAAGTTGTCAGGCCTTCACCAGTCACTCACTTCAGCCCCATGCCACCATCAGTGCTCATACAGCTGCCTGGTAAATAGGGATAAACAGGCTTGCACGGGCTAAGTGGCTGGTACAGAAGGTTGGTAGGATCCTGTGAAAAAAGGGTCAGAAAATGTGGTCTCTTGTTCAACTTGTCTGAATCTCTTTTCTCAGTACAGTCAATCAATTTCTCACCATTCTTTTTATTGTGTTGCTATTAGTGTGTAATGGTATAAAAACCTAATTTGAGTAAAAAGTTGTCATTATTCCAAGAAGAACTGGTTTAGAGAGTTAAATGATCTAGTATTACTGATAAGTGGATTGTTTGAAATCAGAATAGTAGTCTCCACAATATTTTAAATTTTTAAGATGCCACTTGACTGGGTGCATATAAGTTATGTCAGGTAATGTAAATATAGGGAATGGTAAGGAATACAACCTTCTTTGTGCTTATACTGTAATAAACATATCCCTGGTGCACACTGTGATAGAGGAAAAAAAGGGAAAAATAATTTTGGTCTGACACTAAAAATAATTTTAGTATCAAGGTCTGCCTTGATACTAAAATCAAATTACTTGTTAAATACCCTTGCTTGATATGTACTTGCAAAGCTATTGACTTTTGATTAACTTATTTGGAGCAAACTTAAAGTTTCTGAGTAATGTTTAGCTCCAAAGATTAGCAGAAGGGTGTTGTGATATCACTTATTATCAGCTTACCTAAGAAAAATGTGATTTCAATAAATGCTACGCCACTTTTCTATCTTTGAATACTTTCTTC
The DNA here is from genome assembly GCA_013396995.1 of Dicaeum eximium. NCBI lineage: Eukaryota > Metazoa > Chordata > Aves > Passeriformes > Dicaeidae > Dicaeum > Dicaeum eximium. The sequence goes on along the minus strand of VWZP01006520.1, from coordinate 12,661 downwards.
ATTATTCAGACTATGTGCCATTAATTAGTTTTCTCATTGGATATTTTGGTTTGCTTGTAATGTCCTTCAAACTGCTTCATGGTGATGTACCAGTGAAGGGAGTCTTCGTTTGGGACCACTTTCTGTTGGCTAGGTCACAACAAACATAATTTATCTTACAGGTTAAAGGAATAGAATTGAATCTCTGGTTCACTGTTGAACTACTACATAAAAATAGATTTGATGACAACTCATGCATCCGAAAGATGTTCTGCTAAAGTTATTACTTTATTATTATTTACTTATTACAGATTTAGGCAGTTTAAAAAAGAGTAAATTCTAAAAATTTGATTGTAATATAACTTTCCTCCTTGAATTTTATGTGGCTTTTATTTTAAAGGTGTAAAATTCCTTGAAATTAATATAAGGAAAAAGAAATTAGCTAAAATGTTAATGTGACCTTGGGAAAAAATTTTTGTTCCTTTAGTTTGTGATGTTCTCCTGTCCTGTTCTATAAACTTGAAATGTAGTCTTCCTTCAAAAAACCAAAAAATTGATTTTTAGTTTTCAGTGGAATTTTGTTATGATGTAATAGTGCACATTGTTTGTTGCACGAGCCATTTAAGTCTTGTAATTATGTAAAAAATAATACAGTGCCTGATGTTCAATTACAAGATATTTATGAACACTTGCCCTCTTGATCATGAAACCAAAGGCTAAGTGGTTTTGGCACTAAAGAATCTAATATAAATTTTATAGTAGGTTTTTTAAGATAGGGAGGAGGAAGCCTTTTCTGCATCACAAATCAGCTGATTGTCTTTCCTTTTTGCACAGTAATTTATGACCTGGTCTGGCTCCAAATAATTATTTCTTTTTCCTAGTGTGAATGCATTTAGTAATGATTAATTCTCTCCCTTTTTGTGCTCTTGCCTCTATCATGTCTTGAAATAATATTCTTGACACAGCACTTTGCCAGAAGAGACAGCTGAATGTATTAGAACTATCTCTGAGTATTCTTGAACCATACTCATGTGGCATTTCCATGGCATATGTAGTAACAGTAAAAAGGTAAATGAACTTCACCATGAATACAGGATGTTTAATGAGCTGGCAGCTGAGGGACTCTTTGTTGTTCTATGATAAGAAGCTTCAGGCTGGAGATTAAAGGTATTGTTTAAGACGTCTTTGATAGGAAGGAAGTTCCTTTCACTGTAACTATTCCTTTTTTTTTCTTTCATTTTTTCTTCCACAGCAATAGAAAAATATTGAAGATAAATATTCTTTAAAATTTCCACTTGGTTATGTGTCCTTTTGCTTTTTGTAGCATTATAGATGTAGCAGATTGAGATAACTTGTACTTCCTGTGAAGAAATAAAGATGTAAGATCTTATAATGTTATAAAGTTATCAAGTATTAAAACAGAATTGAAATATGAAGAAGGTGTTCTGGGAAGATAAAGGCTACCACTGAGAAACTAGGTAGAAAAATTATTTTTATATAGCTTGTGAATTAGTGAGAAGTCTCTGCCTGAAGATTTTTTTAATCTTCCCTAATAGTTACAGAACTGAAAACCAGTTAGACACAACATGTAGTTTTCTGCAATTAGTTTGATTACCACTAACTTCATGTGGTATAGGCCTACTTTAATATAGTGTTCTACAGATGTCTTTAGTATCTTCGATTTTTATTCTCTTCAGTAGTGTTTAAACCCTAAATCATATATAATCGGTGGGTTTTTTTGATGTATAAAGCTACCTGGCAGCAGTCATGAGTTCTGCTCTGAATATAAACTGATAATTAACTAGAAGTCTAGTCAAAGTCAGGGCTAAGCCTCTTCACATAAAGAGGCTTAAATCAATGTCCTTTTAATTAAAACTGACAATACCATTGGTCTGTGTGTTACTTATAATTTTTTTTCATCCTTTAAGTAGTCTTTTGATCAGATACTTTTTAAAGAATAAAACATACAGATCAATCTGATGCAGACTTGTGGTAGAATCAATATACTGCTGAGTATCAAGACTGTGCTTTAACTTTAGCTGTGCTAAAGGAAAACAGCAAGCTCCTGAAACTCTTACTCCTCACTAGGAAGAAAAACAGAAGGCAAGCAGGAAGATACCTGGCCATGAAGAGCCAGTTACCAGCCCAAACTGTTGAGAGGGCACTATAAGGTTTCTGTATTAGTAGAAAGCATAATTCTCTTGCTGTGAAACTTTTAAACATCATCTATGCATATGTCTCTGCATTTTGTTGTGATTTTACAGATTTGTCAAAGATGGGCTTTTATTGTTTTCGTCTATACTGACTAGTTGTCAAAGAATATTGTAAAATGGCTTTGATTAGGCTTAAATTAAGTCCATGCATGAGACAATCATCTGGGGTATTTGAACATATACTTCACATGAGTCTTCTGATGGGAAGCATCTTGGTTATTATGTTTTCTTTTTTCATAGCATTTCAAAACCTGATTACAACTTTCAGCTAAAATACTGAAAGCAGTAGACTTTCAGATAATTAGATTTCTGTATGTCTATGTGAAGAAAATATTTTGTATTAAAATGTATTATGCTTTGATTATTCACATAAATTTAAAACATAATGCTGATTATACAGTACTGTGCCTCATCAGAGAAATCAATTAGTTTTAAATGGATACAGGTGAAGCAGAGTATTATGTTCTTGAGCTTACTTTGAGGACAAACCAACAGAGTAGAAAATGGTTACAGATGACATCCTTCTGCAGAATTTGTTTTCCCTGAACGTATTTCCTGTTGTCAAATGCTAACCTTTTTTAGACTGTTGCTAGTGTCATTGAATATAAATTTGTCCTCCTTGAAATTCTGATTTATATTACATTGTTAGGAACAGCCATTTGGTCAATTTTAGAAATGTAAAATGATTTTGAAATATCCTATGAGATCTACTAAATTGAAATTATTTGTATAATCTTTCTTTTAGCTGAGTTTGCTGATGACATGTGATTGTCATTTCTTGAAATTTTTTTTTCCTCAAAACTGCTGGCTTTTTTAAACACAATTACAGTTGTTGGTTTGCTAATCCTGTGAGTCAATCTATGCTGAACAAGAAGCTTATCTGAAACCCTTGGCAGCTTCAGTGGAAATTAAAAAGCATGCTTTACTACAGAGATTGTCAAGAGTGAAAATAATATTTGTCCAGTTGGACAGCTTGCTTTTGTAGTCACTAAATGAAAGTTGAGATTCTGTCTCTTCCTTGAAAGCTTCTGTGTCAAGAAGGTAATTTGGACTGTTTGTGGTTTGACAGGGATTATTAAAATCAGATGAAGTGAAGGGAAGGAAGTGTGAGAAAACAAAATTGACAGTGACACTCTCTATTATTTGCAGCTTGGATCATGATGACTATGTTGATATGATAGATTCTAAATGTTAGTTTCACTGTGGAGATATATTAACCAGCAGATACAGTAAAATGCAGTTAGAGATTATTTTTCTGTCTTAAGAGAACATCATCTGACATTTATTTTCACTGGGAAGTTTGGGAGGGGAAGTGTAGCAGAAAATGAAAGATTAGATGGGGAAACAGAAGGGAAAAGGGAGTGATTCAGAAAGAACTTAATTTTTTCCTTTGTGATTTGATTTCTCTCTTTTTTTTTTTTTTAGTTTATACAGCTTGCTAGTATACATAAGAATAAAACTGAATATTAAGAATTGGCAGATGGGTCATGAAGTTTTTTTTTGCCTTGACTTGAATTTGGTAGGAATTTTTTTGCATTAATAGTTTTGCTTAAAGTGAGCTCAAGTCTTAGATTGCTATTTCACATCAATTTTTCATGACTTGCATCTTGTATGCTACTTTAAATAGTGATATTTTCTGCCACTTTGAGATAAATAATTTAAAAACTTAAATTATTGCAATATTCATATAGCTGAATTTTTAATTGCTGAAGATACATTAACTACCAACTGTATGCATCTTTTGGTGTCTAGTGAATATACAATGTATTATTTAAGCTTAATCCTTTCTTAATCTCTTAGTTGTATGGGTAAACTTTCAATTTTTGAATAGACTAGTTAGTGCAGAAGTAAGACATCTGATTAGTCAAGTTTGAAGAGTGCTGTCATTTCTATTTGGTTTCCTTTTCTATTTTCCAGTATGGGAACTTCATGAAAAATTGTATTTTGGGAGTTTTTAGCATAAAGTCTTACGATTTTATACAAAAATAGGGAACTCAAAAGAAAATAGGTGACACATGAAAGCCTTTGCTGTTATTTAGCATAGCCGTACCTTCATATCTTTCAAGCAATGTCATGCAACATTTGAACAGTTAAGCCATGCCAGCATCTCATCTTCACCTATCTTACAGTACAGAGCAGCATATTAGCATCCAGAGTGATTCATCTGGCACAACAAAAGGGTAAAGGGAGCAGAATGACTGACTGAGGGAAAAGAGGTTGCACAGAGTTGTTTGCAGACTTGCAAAATAAGGACTGTCATGAGAAGAGATGGTGGTGTTGAAAACACAGGACACTGCTAAAGATGATGCTCAGGTAACTCGAAACCCGATGTAAAAGGAAAGTTCCAGACCCTGATGTAGGCTGGATGGGGAAATGTGAAACACAGACAGCCACCCTAAAATGAAAAAAAAAAGTATGTAAAAGACAGTCTTACAGGAAAGTAAATGTCATCCATGTATCTTTATATTTACTTTAGTATCCATGTCATCACAGAGTAATCCACCCACGTGATTTAGGAAAGCCAGTTGATACAACTGTCAGTTCTTTTTGGACTTCAGCAAAGCTTTTGATACTGCCTCTCAGAGTATCCTTTTGGACAAAATATTTGGCTTGCAGCTGAATAACCATGTCATGCAATGCGTGAGCAATTGGCTCATGAGTCAGGCACAAAGGATTATGGTGAATGGGGTGACGTCAGGCTCGTGTTCAGTCAAAAGTGGGCTTCCACAGGGCTCCATCCTCAGCCCAGTTCTCTTCAACATATTCATTAACAACTTGGGTGCAGAACTGGAAAGTAAGTCTGGAGATGACACTTCATTGGGAGGCACTGTGTCTCCCTTGATGGCAGGGAGGCTCTGCAGAGAGACCTCAACAAGTTAGAGGTCACAAATGTGTGAAGTTTCACAAGGTCAGGTGCTAAATTCTGCACTTGTGATGGGGCAGCCCTGGGTGTGTGCATAGACCATGGAGTGAGAGGCTGGAGAGCAGTGCTGTGGAAAGGGACCAGGGGTCCTGGTCAATGGAAAGTTGAATGTAAGTCAGTAAAGTGCTTTGACAGGCAGGAGGGTAAACCAGGCCCAGCATCACCAGGTGGTCAAGAGAGGTGATAGTCCTGCTCTGCTCTGCACTTGATTTGGCCTCACCTTGAATAACGTGTGCTCTTTTGGGCATCAGAATATAAGAAAGACATTAACCTATTGGGGAGTATCCAAAGGAGGGTTATGGCGATGGTAAAGGGTTTGGAAGGAAAGCCTTATGAGGAGCAGCTGACGTCACTTGCTTTGTTCAACTCAAGGAAGAAGGGATTGAGGGGAACCCTCACTGCAATTTTAAACATCCTCATGAGGAGCAGAGGAGCAGGTGCTGATCTCTGTGGTGACCACTGACAAACTCAAGGAAATGGCATGAAGCTCAGTCAGGGGATGTTTAATTTACACTGGAAAAGGTTTTTCAGTCAGAGGATGGTTGTGCAGTGGAACAGGCTGCTCAGAGAAGTGGTTACTGCACCAAGTCTGTCTGAGTTCATGAAGTATTTGGAGAGTGCTCTTAGGCACATGGTGTAACTCTTGGAGTGTCTTTTGCAGGGCCAAGAGTTGGACTTCGAGGAATCTGGTGGGTCTTTTGCAATTCAAGAGATTCTGTGATTCTATGATTCACTGGTATTCTTTAGATACTTTGTGTATACAATTAGTTCCAAGTGCAGAAATTAAAAAAACCCAGCAAATTATAATAGTATTCTAAAATAGAAGAACATTTAAAATTCAGTTCATGCTTAAACTTAGTTAAACTTACTCTAGGCTAGTTAGGGTTGTGAGAGAGCTGTATTTCCTGAATACACCCAATTCGCATAATTTTGAGAATATCCCTGTTCTGTTGAAATCCATCTCTGTCTTCTTGGTGCCTAGTATTCATCGAAGGGGAGATTAATTGAATCAAACTACATTTCCTATTGTCTGTCATCTGTGGAATTCATCTGAAGAGTAGGGAGCGGGGAATAGAAAACTCAAAAGCTAGCATTTCAGTGTTTGCAGCGTTTTAAGTACAAAAAGTAAGATAATTGTTTAGAGATTCAGAATATGGCAGATCAGAGGAGATACACCTGGCAACACTGAGTGTTGATTAGCCTGTGTAGTACCGGAATTAATTTCAGATTCCTCATTGCTTGTTCATGTTAGCCTGTAATGGTTGTATTGAGTTTTATTCTTAATGTAAACAATGGAAATGTATTTCACAATTTATACAGTATAGTATTTTTACTGCAGGTGTAGTGCACATGTTTTCATTTCAACATGTTCGTCTGTGAAGATGTAATTTAACATTTAATTTCTTAGTGAGATGTGTAATTCAGCTGTGCTGGTTTTAGTTTGAAACTGGGCAGAAATACTAAGTTGTGTAATGGTTTTAGTTCGCTAATTTTAAATTTTTAAAAATTTGAATTAATTTGAATTTTTTTCGGCTGATGCATCACTAAATGTGGTGGGTTTTTTGTGTTGGTTAATTACTAGAGTACTTTTTTGTTGTGAGATAGGACTAATTAGGAGAAGAGCAAAACAGGTTTAAAACTTTAAGAGAGTACAAAGACATCTTTTTAACGGTAATTAGAAAGAAAAAGAGAAAAGGAAAAAAATAAAATTTTTCAGATCCTTCTCATCCCACCACAAACATTCTCTTCTTATTTTGTCAATGTAAAGAAATAATACTTAAACATTTTAGTTAGTCTACCACTTATGAAATAGTATTTTTAAAATTTTTGGTTAGGGAGAGGAGTCCCTCTTGTTCATGTTATGGAAAAATTTTTCTACAAGAGGAAAGGAAATAGTTTTTTTGTGGCTCTCAATGTTCTAACAATTTGCTTGGGGAAAATTTGTTTTGTGAGGTTTTTTCCACTTCTACAGCCTTCCCAAAGTTGGGACGGTATCACAAAGCTTGGGGGGTAGGTTTTTTTGTTTTCTTGCTTTATAGATGAAATTGCACAAAAGAAAACAAAGGTTTTCTCTTTTTTTTCTCACTAGATTATTTTAGGCAGTAAAGTTATTTTTCTTCTTTCTTTGGGGCACAAAATTCTCTCTTTTCTGTTTAAGTTCTCATGGGATTACAACAACTGTTTTAACTGCTTATTTCATTTCTCTTTTGGAGACTTTTTTTTGCTCAAATTTGAATTTTCACCTTCTCAATAGTATTTTGTGTGTTACAATAGAAAAAGAGTTTTTTCTATAATTCACAACAGGTTTTTAAAACATTCTCTTTTTTTTCCTATTTGGGCTTGACTTCTCTCTCACTGACTTTGATGTTTCAGTATCATTCTTTATATTGTTTCTCGTTTGGTTCCTTTTTTTTTTAATTGGAAGGAGGATTGGAGCTCTGAAGGGGTCAACAATTTGCCGAGAGTTGTCCGAGTTATGTGACTCTTGCCGCCAGAGCGCAGAAGGGGCTGCTCCTAGCTGCATGATTTTTCGCAGCTTTTTTCAGCCCGCACCGACCCTGGGCTGCTCCTGTGGGGGAGAACCAGCGGGCTTGTGTCAAAGCCGGCTCCCCCTGATGGCTCCTGGCACCCACCTGGCTGAGCCCGGCCCCCCCCTTGCCTTCCTGCCCGCCACCGATGGAGTGGGGGGGGGANAATTGGAAGGAGGATTGGAGCTCTGAAGGGGTCAACAATTTGCCGAGAGTTGTCCGAGTTATGTGACTCTTGCCGCCAGAGCGCAGAAGGGGCTGCTCCTAGCTGCATGATTTTTCGCAGCTTTTTTCAGCCCGCACCGACCCTGGGCTGCTCCTGTGGGGGAGAACCAGCGGGCTTGTGTCAAAGCCGGCTCCCCCTGATGGCTCCTGGCACCCACCTGGCTGAGCCCGGCCCCCCCCTTGCCTTCCTGCCCGCCACCGATGGAGTGGGGGGGGGATGGCCCCAGCCAGCGGCCCGGAGGAAGGAGCCCCGCCCCTGGCAGGCCTCTGAGCCCCAGCCTCCTACCTCCTCTCTTGCCTGCCCAGAAAAAAGGAAGCTCCCCCTTCTTAACATGTATGATTTCACCAAAAGTCGTTCCCATAAATCCTTTACTTCCGGTTCAGCCCTAAACTGTGACATTCCACCCTTCGACTTTTGGGTGAAATCTACGTGGTAAGATGGTTATCAAAATTACATTGTATAAATAACTTTCACCCTTAGACTTATACTCTAATCACTATACAAAAAATTTCACTATAATTCTACTTATTCTTCTTAACTTATGACTTAATTTGTGCTTTGCCATCTACTTTTTCGGCTGATGCACCACTAAATGTGGTGAGTTTTTTGTGCTGGTTAATTACTAGAGTACTTTTTTGTTGTGAGATAAGACTAATTAGGAGAAGAGCAAAACAGGTTTAAAACTTTAAGAGAGTACAAAGACATCCTTTTAACAGTAACTAGAAAGAAGAAGAAAAAAAGGAAAAAATAAAAATTTTCAGATCCTTCTCCTCCCACCACAAACATTCTCTTCTTATTTTGTCAATATAAAAAAAAAATACGTTAACATTTTAGTTAGTCTACCAATTATAATCTTTTTAAATTTTTTACTTAGAGAGAAAAGTCCCTCTTGTTCATGTTATAAAAAAAATCTTCTACAAGAAGAAAAGAAATAGTTTTTTTGTAGCTCTCAATGTTCTCACTAAAAATTTGCTCGAAAAGATTTGTTTTGTGAAGTTTTTTCCACTTCTGCAACCTTCCCAAAGTTAAAAAAAGACCACAAAACTTAAAAAGTAAGGGTTTTTTGTTTTCTTACTTTATAGATGAAACTGCACAAAAGAAAACAAAGGTTTTCTTTTTCTTTTCTCACTAAATTATTTTAGACAAAGTTCTTTTTCTTCTTTTTTTAAAGCACAAAATTCTCTCTTTTCTGTTTAAATTCTCATAAAATTACAACAACTATTTTAACTACTTTTTAAATTTCTCTTTTTAAAACTTTTTTTTACTCAAATTTAAATTTTCACCTTCTCAGCAGTTTTGTGTGTGACAATAAAAAATGAATTTTTTCTGTAATTCACAACAAATGTTTAAAACATTCTCTTTTTTTTCCCATTTAACTTAACTTCTCTCTCACTAACTTTAATATTTCAATATCATTCTTTATATTGTTTCTCATTTAATTCTGTCTTTTAATTTAAAAAAAACCCTCTAAAAATTAACAATTTACCCAGGGTCTACAAAATTATATAACTCTTACTACAAGAGCACAAAAAAACCTACTCTTAGCTGCACAATTTTTCACAACTTTTTTCAACCCGCACCAACCCTAAGCTGCTCCTAAAAAAAAATACCAACAAGCTTAAGCTCAGCTGAGCCCCTGTAATAGCTACATGCAGCTCCTATTTACAAAACCAACTCCCTCTAATAACTCCGTAACAACCACCTAGCTGGGGCCCCCCCTTACCTTCCTGCCCGCCACCAATAAAGTAAAAAAAAAGTAACCCCAGCCAGCAGCCCAAAAAAAAAAACAACCCAGCCCCTAGCAAGCCTCTAAGCCCCAACCTCCTACCTCCTCTCTTACCTACCCCAAAAAAAACCCCCTCCCCCTTCTTAACATATATAATTTCACCAAAAGTCATTCCCATAAATCTTTCACTTCCAATTCAACCCTAAACTATGACACAGCTCAGATCACTTTCCCGGTATAATTCATTTTTAGAGCAGAGCTTTCAGTTGTGACAAAGGCATGTCTTTATATTTTTTTAAAGAAACTAGGTAGCACTACTATTCATGATTAGCAGAAGTTCTGTTTCCATTCTCCCCTCAAAGACTAATTCATACAAATGTAAGGGAGAGGGATTGTAATCTTTCCCTAAGGACATCTCCTGTTGAAATGAAGAATACCGAAGGATTTGGTATTCCAACCAAATTTGGCATTCCAACCTCCACTCTGTGGAGCCCATGGTCACCAAAAACTAGTTCACCGGGTGATTAAACCGTTCTTATTAATTTCTAAGGGATAATCTCCTCTTTACATTTCTGTCAGTGTTTTATGTAAGGGGATGACTTTGTTTTGGTAGTATGTAATGGCTTTTGTTGCCAAAACCACTGCAGCTATAAAGTAATGCTGGATTTTGGTAAAGTAACACATTAACTCTCTGCCTATTTCTGATACCAGCTGTTGAAAGCTTGTTGGAACAGTAAAATAATGTTTAAAAAAAAAAAAAAAAAAAGAAGTAAGGGCATTATACTAAATAAGCATTTTCAGTAGTTTTAAAACATCTTGTAGAATGTCAAAGTGAAATAAATTTCTACATTTCAGAAGGCATGTAAATGAAATGAACTTGAGTTAAAAGTATGTGAGATGCAACAGTATTTTGTTTTTTTCTCTACTAATTGTTGGTGTTCTGTAATTATTTTTATACCACAGAGGGTGTTTATCTTATTTATCTATGACTTGTATATCTGTCAGAAGACTTTTGAGAAAATATTGAGTAATTTTGTACTTAGATGTTTTAGATGCAGAGTAGCTCTTAAAACTAATATCCAAAGAAAGGGATTCTGTTACTAAATTATGTTCATCTTCACTACCATGAATAGCATCCAGATTCACTAGTTATATCTTTTTAACAAATTAAACAAGAAAGAATTGGAGTTATTTTCTGACACCTATTCTGGTGTCCATTATAATGATGCAAGCATGAGGACTTGCATAATAAGGGAGTAGCAGCCTGAAGCTATGTGTGATTAAAGTGATGGCTGAGAAATAAATGTCTAAAACTTGGGTGAAGATCAACAGTGGAATTTGTAAGAAAGAGGACAATATATGTAATTTGTAAGAAAGAGGAAAATGTATGTGGTGTTAACTTCAAGCGATGGTATAAGCCCATCAGGTGAGGTGAGGCACAGCAGTTATCTCAGCAGCTTGTGTGAGGAGGGCATGTAGGAGGGCACAGACACTCCCCAGCTCCTCAGGCAAGCTCAGCTGTTGGTTTTTGCCCACCTAAGTGGAACAGACCCAACAGTGGATTCCACATGGTTGAAAACTGTTGCTAGAAGGAGCATGGTGACCTAGAGAGCTCCCTCAGAAGCATGCAGCTGTCCAGATCTCCATCTGCAGAGAGTGTTAAAGCCTGGCATTAGTACCAGAGGGCAGCAGAGAGACAACACCTGCATGTGCTATGACCAGGTGGATGATCCTTTATTGGATGGGGAGGGGAAAGCTTTGTCACCAAGGATAGGAAAAGGCTGAGGTACTTAATGCCTTCTTTGCATCTGTCTTTAATATAAAAGACCTGTTATCCTGAGGACAGCCAGTCCCCTGGACTGAGAGACAGGGACAGGGAGCAGAACAGATCCCCTGCAATGCAGGAGGAATAGTGACATGCTGTGGTACTTAGACACTGACAAGTCTGTGGGGATGGATGGGATTCACCAAAGTGTACTGAGAGATCTGGCAGGAGAGCTTGCCAAGCCACTCTTCATCATTTATCATGAGTTCTGGTTAACTGGGAGGTCCCAGACAACTGGAGGTTGGCCAACATGACTATAGAAAGAGTTGGAAGGAGGATTCAGGGAACTACAGGCCTGTCAACCTGACCTTGGTGTTTGGGAGGGTTATGGAACAGATTATATTGAGTGCAGTCACATCCCACATACAGGACAACCAGGGGATCAGGTCTAGCCAGCATGGGTTTAGAAATGGCAAGTCCTGCTTGACCAGCTTGATTTCCTTTTATGACCAGGTGACCTGGCTAGTAGATAAGGAAAAGGCTCTGGATGTTGTGTACCTGGACTTCAGTGAAGCCTTTGATATCGTCTCCCACAGCATTCTCCTGGAGAAGCTGGCAGCCCATGGCTTGGGCAAGTGCACATTTCACTGGGTTAAGAACTGGCTGGAAGGCTGGGCCCAGGGTTTAATTCCATGTGTTCCGTGGGGTTGGTGGTTGGAGACAGGGACAACACACACACCAAAGCTCCATGTGACAAATGCATATTTTACTGTTGAGAGCCATCTTATGTAGGGAATTCAAAACTCCCAGGTCTAGACAGCTCACAGAGCCCAGCTCCTGACCAGTGAGATGTTTGCAGCCCAGGATGAAATGTGATAGGTGAAGTTCTCTGTCTGTCAACCCAGG
>VWZP01006519.1:157174-178392 GCA_013396995.1 Dicaeum eximium | reverse complement strand
GGTTGTGCAGATTCCTGCACATTTCTGGTTCCCCCAGAGGAGACAATCCCTGCCTGCAGGGCTCTGTCACCCCAATGTGGCACGTCACCCCCACATCCTGCACCCACCAGGAGGAATGTCACCCCCCCTGTCCCTGGGCTGCCCTCCCAGCCCTGGAGCACTCACAGCTCATCTGCAAAGCAGTGGGCTGCAGTCAAAATCCACAGAGCACTGATGATGGTGCCTCCACAGATGTGCTTCCCGTGGCTCTGGATGCTCACGAGCCACGGGAATTCCCCAGGCTCCACGTCTGTGCCTGTTCCGATCCTCTTGCCAGTCATCTGGAAGGACTCGTAGGATGGTCGGAGGCCACACCCTGGGGGCAAAAAGGGACATTTTGGGCACATTCAGCAGTGTCACAGCCTGTGCTGGTGAAAGGCAGGAGCAGGACATCCCTGAGCACTGAAATAGAAATATCCATGGAATCAGGGAAACATGGAATCACAGAATGGTTGGGGTTGGAAGAGTTTTAAAAATAATTTTTCTACCAGACCAGGGGCTCCAAGCCCTCCCCAACCTGGCCTTGGGCACTTCCAGGGATCCAGAAGCAGTCACAGCATCTCTGGGCACCCTGTGCCAGGCCCTCCCCACCCTCACAGGGAACAATTCCTTCCCAATATCCCATCTATCCCTGCCCTCTGGCAGTGGGAGCCATTCCCTGTGTCCTGTCCCTCCATCCCTTGTCCCCAGTCCCTCTCCAGCTCTCCTGGAGCCCCTTTAGGCTCTGCAAGGGGCTCTGAGCTCTCCCTGGATCCTTCTCCTCTCCAGGTGAGCACCCCCAGCTCTCCCAGCCTGGCTCCAGAGCAGAGGGGCTCCAGCCCTTGGAGCAGCTCCATGGCCTCCTCTGGGCTCTCTCCAGCAGCTCCAGGTCCTTGTGCTGTTGGCCCCAGGGCTGGGGCAGCTCTCCAGGTGGGGTCTCAGCAGAGTAAAGGGTGAGGATGCTCTCCCTGGATCTGTTATTTGATCTCTCCCAAAGTCCATGACATCCCTGTCACCTCCCCAAACCTAAACTCTGCCGAGCACTGCCTGGGAATTTGGGGTGGGGAGATCATGTCCCATAGGCAAATGGGATAAAATCCTTGTTTAGGGAAGGGAAGGTGCATCAGGCTGCAGCTCAGGCCACACCTTTATTCCCTCAGCAGAAGGAATAAGGCCAGACCTGTTTCACTTACCCACATGTGAAGATTCTGCAGCTCTTCTGTGCTGAGAATGCTGAGAAACAAAACCTGCCTGGACACTGCTGGTCAGGGAAGCTAAACAGGAGAGGGTGAGGAGCAGCATCTCAATCCATCCTGGTCCAACACTCTCCCAGAGCTCTCTGAGCAGCGACGCCTCAGCAGATGCCTCAGGACATTCCATGTCATTCCATGTCAACACAACCCCGGTGACATCACAGCACCCGCTCCTTCCTGTTGCCGCAGCACTTGGATACTCCTTCCTAACCCAGAAGGGTCACTGGGGGAGAGCTCAGGGATTTCCAAAAGGTTTGTGATTTCCTCTAGCTCTCCCAGGGCAGGGCAGAGTGAAATTCCTGTCTGTATCCCAGGCTAATCTGGCAGGATATGGCAATGGTGGATTCCATGGGCTGGGTGCTGTAGGCCTTGCTGGAACCTGAACCATCTTTGAAGGCCTCAGGAGCTGCTCCTGTATCAGCTTTCCACTTCATCTCCCAAGCCTATCACCATATTAATTTTCTCATTTCCTGGTAATTTTCTTTCCAGTTAGACCATGCCTGGGGTATTGACTTGAATGTATTTAAACAGGAGAGTTGCTCCACCCCTGGAAATGTTCCAGGCCAGGTTGGACAGGGCTTGGAGCAAACTGGGATAGTGGAAGGTGTCCCTGCCCATGGCAGGGGGTGGGACTAGATCATCTTTAAGGTCCCTTCCCACCCAAACCATCCTGGGATTCTGTGTTTGTAGGAGAAAATGGCAGTTCGGTCAAAGGACAATTTTCAAAGAGTGCCCAATCAAAACTATCAAATCAAAATAAAAATCAAATCAAAGACGTCAGTAAATAATTCTGTGGTAGCAAAATATTTTGGTGTGGGCCAGTTGTAGTATCAATGGAGCCATTATGCTGATTTTTAGACCAACACATCATTTCAATCAGGACAGGACTTTAAAAAAACCTCAGCCAGGCTCAGACTTGAGGATATCTATAATAAGAGCTTTTCCCAAAGACTTTCCAGCTTGTTTCAAAACAATAACTGCCGCATGGAGTAGGAGGGGAGGGAGAGGAAAGAAAGGGAACCAGGAGACAATTTATGAGCCCCCAGATGATTCAGCACCCGAAATGCTTTGCCTTGGAGCACATGAGGAGTTATCCCACCAGAGTCTGGATTTCCCAGAGGTTGACAATGCATAGGAAGAGGGTAAGACTTTATTTCCCTCTCTTCTTTGCTTCTCTGTCACATCATGCCAAGGAAATGAGACCCAAGTGCTGGTTTACTTGGCTGTGAGCACAGAAAAAACTCCATGGCAGGATAGATTAGGGACAGGATCAGTTACCACAGAAATGAAAATTCCGAGTGCCCCACGGGCACATTTTGGGGCATCTCCAGAAAGAGCCTGGTGGGGCAATCCTGCCTGAGACAGCTCCTGTAAGCCTGAGCCAGGTGTAATCTGCCAAGAAGACAGATTTCCTCTGTGTGGTGAGCTGACTCTCTGCTAAGAGAGAGAAACAGATAATTGTCCCAGGCTCATCCTGGGAAAGCTCAGAGAAAGAATTAAAACAATTATTATCTCTCTCTCTCTCTCTCTGCACCTGCAGTTTATAGAGAGATGTTTTCAAGTAGGTGGTTCCCAATTAAGCAATGGTGGGAGAAATGTTTCCTGAAGACCAATCAGGCCTTAGGTCCATGATCCTGCCTTTGAAAGTGTGGTTTTCTAATAATAAATGCTCTCTATGCCTTCTGAAATCATGGAGTCTATATGCCACCTTCTTTGCTGTCCCCTATCTCACGGTGACAATCGGTGACACCTCTGGATTTTGAGACTGGGATGAGCTCAGCATCAGCTGAGGAGCTGAGGGAAGGTGGGGAGCTGAATTTTCTGGCACGGATTTCCTGCCTGTCTTTGGAAACAGCGGGCAGGACTGGAATTGCAATCCCAAACACTGACTTTGTGGGACACATTTTCAGTCTCTCCAAGCTTGGAGCATGGCCTGATCTGCTGTGAAGGTCCAGGAGATGTTCAGGGAGCTGCTTTGGGCCTTTTTGAGCAGAGCTGGTGAGCAGGACACACCAAACCAAGCTATGGAGAGCAGTGCCATGGAGAAGGAGGTGCTGTGGTTTGTGTCTCTGAGTGCCACCACCTGTCCCTCAAAGCTGCCTCACTCCTGAGCTCTGGACCCACAGGATCCCATTCCATATGGGACAAACCATGCATCCCTGCATCCTTTGTCTGCAGCTTTGAGTCTGCACTCTGAGAACCTTGTGAATAAACCCAAATTTGATTTTTTTTTTCCCCCTTTCTGGCTGGCCTGATATTTTGACTGCACACTCACTGGAGACTGCCCCAAGTTATGTTTGCCACAAGTCTGGTCTTGGTGGGGGCTCCCCAAGTTATTAACGTAAAAATAATTAATCATAGGGATAATTCTACTCCTCTGTACTGTCATGCCTGATGATACAGATTTAAAAGCCCTGGTGTTTAATTAGCAAACTGCAGCATTTTATAACATCTGATAATTTTTTTTTAGATCTACCCAGATATCTGCTTGGAACACATCACAGAGAACATTGTTCTTTTCTTGTTCTGTCATTTATTGCAGAGCAGGAAACAAAACCGATTTCTTTTTGTGTTTATTCACTTCTTAGGACTGTCAAAAAGAAGCATCACGTTACAATTTTGACTTTTTCTGGCTAAAATAGTTTCAGAAAATAGGCACTACAGGTGGTACTAAATGCTGTGAAGGTGGAGTTGTGGTAGGAGAATCACTGATCTGACCAATTCATCATTCCCAAAGACATCGAATTCAAAGGTTGTGGCAGGTAAGGAACCCAACCACATCTCCAGAAGTCAAAGCTCTGGGAACACCAGGAAATTAATTAGCCCAAGAAAATCAACAAGTCCAAACGCATTGGAAATGCAAAGCAGCTACGGGTGCAACCACCTCCTAATTCACTCTTTTAACAGCATTTCGAGCCAAACTTTTGGAAGTTTGGATCTCTTCCCACCTCTCCAGATGACAAGGAAAAGCCGGGGAGCTGCACAGAGCAAGAAGCTGTGCTGGGAGCAATTCCTGCCTCTACTTTGGCTTTTGATGTCGACAAACAGAAAAGTTATGATTACGGAAAGCCTCCCCAGCAGATTCCCAAATCTTTATCCACGGATGCTGCGGGAACATCCAGCGGGATTCCTGGCCTTTTTTTTTCCCAAGCTCCCAGCGATGAAGAGGAGGTGGTGGAGCAAGCACAGGCTATTTCCCGAGGCCAGCGGGGCAGGACACCCCGGTCCCGCCCAGGCCGCAGTACCCGCCGGGATTCTTGCTGAGGTACTGCTGGTGATATTCCTCGGCTAAATAAAACTCGGGAGCCTCCCGGATCTCCGTGGTGATGGGGCCGAAGCCTGCCTCCCTCAGCACCTGTCAGGAGAGACCATGGAGAGCCATCAGTGGTTTGCTGTGAGTGACATCAGGATTCCTCCCCGAAGGAGCCGCGGGCGTCTCTCAGCGCTCGGACCAGATTCCCGGCTTGTTCCTGAAAGCTTTGCATCCCTGCTCTCGTGGTGTTTGGCTTGGAGACACTGTGGGCATATCCCCTTTTAATGACTCTTTTGTTTAATCTGCCACAGCCACACTTTTATTCTCCTTATTAACCCAGGCAGTGACGTGGAGCCACCAATGGAAGTGGAAAACAAAGGGAGAGCACGCGCGGATCTGCCCTTGGAAGCTGCAGTGTCCAGGAACCTCCCCTGGAAAGTGCCTTTGCTTCAAATCCACTCCCAATGTCTGTGTCCAAGAAGAGTTTCTGGGTGAAATTTCAACCCCAAGGATGTCCTTGGGAAATCAGAGCATTTGGGCTTTTTTTTTTTTTTTCTCTGCAGAGTCACTGCAAACTCATTCTTCAAAGAGAAAAATTCCATCTTGACCAGAAAGTTTTAAGTTTTAAGGCAAATTATGGCTCATTTTGGACAGATTTGCCAATACGTGGACCAGGAGCAATAATCACTTGGCAGGAAGAGAAGACTGAATGTGGGTGGGGATTTTAAATTAGACTTTAATTGCTTTCTGATATCCCCTAACTGAATTTGAAACTCCTGAGAGGTTTCTGACAGAGGGAATTTCTTTTTAAGATTAATTGCTGTGACATTTTCCCCACTGCATTGTCCTTTCCTAAGGAAACTGGTAAACACCAACATTTTGGAGCCAATTCTCTTCTCAGTGGAGCCATAACTTGTGCTCTAAAGTCCATGCTAAAACCGAATAAGTGCTTTAATTAATGTCAGAGTCCTGTTGCAAAGTGTAGTTATAGATATTGGATGCTGATAGAATTGGTTGAAGGGTCAGCATTGAGGATTCCCAGAAAAAATATTTGTTACCTCATCATGCTATTAAATATATAAAATAAAAATAAAGGGAAATCATCACATGGAATAAAAAAATTGTGAATCTGCCATCAATCATCACGTTCATCCCCTTTCATCATGATGGACTAAATGATAGCAGCCTTGATCCTAAAAAACATTTGTTAGGGAAGATCTTTGGAGATGGAGATCCTCATTCCAATATTTTCCATCCTTTTAGAGAGTCCCTCCTAAGCCCAGCCCAGTTAAACCCAGTACTTCCATTAAAACCTAGTGTTTACTTATCCTGGAAGTGAGTTTACCACAACACATCAAGTTTACTCATCGTCTTTCATCTGCATGGCTGGGGAGAGGCAAGGATGACATGCAATGGAAATACTGGACTTCAACAGCAGATGATTCTTTGGGACAAAAAGTCTCCAAATTCTCCACACCGGGGTTTCCCAGACCCTGCCCTGCCCACAGCCTGAGAGCAGCTGCTGGGCCTTGGAGAGCATTACTCTGATTTATTCCCACAGTTTCACTGTCTAAAGGAAACATTCTGCTGTGTTCAGTCTTCGGTCAGGAATGAAGTGATAAAATGGACACAAAACCCGTGACTGACCAGTCTGGAGAGCCCTGAGTTCCCAGCCCTGCACCAGAATTCTCAGCACAGCTTAGGAAGGTGCTGACTCATTATCATGATGAAAGGGGATGAACATGATGATTGATGGCAGATTCACAATTTTTTTATTCCATGTGATGATTTCCCTTTATTTTTATTTTATATATTTAATAGCATGATGAGGTAACAAATATTTTTTCTGGGAATCCTCAATGCTGACCCTTCAACCAATTCTATCAGCATCCAATATCTATAACTACACTTTGCAACAGGACTCTGACATTAATTAAAGTACTTATTCAATTTTGGCATGGACATGGACTTCAGAGCACAAGTTATGGCCCCACTAAGAGAATTGGCTCCAAAATGTTGGTGTTTACCAGTTTCCTTAGGACCACAAGCCCCATTTCACAGGAACTTATTTCCTCATGTAAAATCATCAGCTTTTTTCCATCTCTGGGACAGGCTTTGCCGCAAGGGAATCGGGTTATTCACCTGTCAGACATGTGAGTAAAGAAGATAAAACATGTGAAGGTTTGTACCACAACACATCAACACCACCAAACACAAAGAGGTGTCAACACAGCTCATTTGACAAAGCATTTTTTCACTTTCTAACCTTCCCAGCAGAGAGAAAACACTTTAGAATGATCTTCACTGCTGAAAGATGGCACCAACTCTGCCATCGTGGGCATTACTCATTTACCTGCTGCTGCAAATGCAGTCAAAATTGGCCTCTCCCCCTTCCCTTAGTCATGGGGATGCTGCTGGAGGGGGAGAGATTTTTCCACTGTGCAAAACAGTGTTTGTTACAGATATTTAACCTGGGACTTTTCCACCCTGGGCTTCATTTTGTCAGTGAGGAAATCCATTCCGTTCGACCAGGCACCACAAGAGGGCATAAACATCATTTATCCCTTCCCAGCCCATTAAAACCCGAATAAAGCAGAACCCAAGATGAGTCCTTACATTGCACTTTGGTGCTGCTGTCAGTGGGAACCCCAGGCTCTGACACTCTGCCAAATCCCACCTTGGATGCTTGGATTTTAAAGGGAAAATTATTTTCCTCGCACTGACAGTGTTGATGTGAAGATAAAAACATCACTGGGAGAAATGGGGAAGTTCAGGCTGTGCTGTCTCTGGCAGGGGTAAATCAGCCCACTCTGATTGATTTCCTGCCACTGAGGCTGATAGCATTTGATGGTAATCCTGTTCTAGAAGAATTTTTAGTTCTCTCTGTCTCAAAATTCCTGAGCCATCCAATGAGACCTCTCATTACCATGCTGCAATTAACCCTTGGGATTTTTAACTCAGTGCAGGAAATTTTTAAGGAACCATTGGATCATTTTCCCCTCCAATATTCCACTGCAATTCAAGGAGAATGTATTCCTTCAGAGGATTTCTGTGGCTTTTGTCATAGGGGAGACCAAAGCCCTCAAAGACCACCGACTCCAATTGTTAACCCAGCATTGCCAAGTCACTGCAACATCACAAGAGACCCTTTAACTGATTATAATCCAGCCCAAAAATCCTGTCAGATCCCACCAGGGAGGGGCCAGACCAAACCAGAAGCCAAATCTCAGCCAGCTGCAGAGGGGACACAGCCATCCTGGGACCCTGGGAGAGGCACTGCAGCAGGAACAAGGAATCACAGAATCATTAAGGTTGGAAAAGACCTCCAGGATCATGGAGGTGTCAAAGTCAGCACTGGCACGCTCAGCACTACAGGTTTTTCAGCCAGCCTGTACTTTCAGCATGCAAAAGATGTGTTTGATGATTCCCCTAATTCTTTACAGACTCTGAAAGTTTATTTCCTGTTGCTTGCTTTAAACTTTTGATGACCAGGTTTGTCATCACATCCTCTGTCACTAAACACTGCATCTCACAATCCCAAACAGTTTGGGGTTGGAAGGGACCTTAAAGCTCATCCTGTTCCACCTCCTGCCATGGCAGGGACACCTTCCACTGTCCCAGGGTGCTCCAAGCCCTGTCCAACCTGGCCTTGGACACTTCCAGGGATCCAAGGGCAGCCACAGCTTCTCTGGGCACCCTGTGCCAGGGCCTCACCACTCTCTCAGGGAAGAATTTCTTCCTAACATTCAATCCAAACCTACCTGCTTTCAGTTTGAAGCCATTCCCCCATGTCCTGCCACTCCAGGCCCTTGTAAGTAGCCTCTCTCCACATTTCCTGTAGGCTCCTTCAGGCACTGGAAGGCCCAGAAGTCACCCCAAATCCTTCTCTTCCCCAGGCTGAACAACCCCAGTTCTCCCAGCCTTTCCTCACAGCAGACATGCTCCATCCCTCTGGTCACCTTGGTGGCCTCCTAACACAATTCCTTCTCCCCTCTCTCCACAGAAATCTGGATTTTATGCCTTAATCCTGCCCATTCATGTTTATCAGCCAGACCCAGAGCCTTTCACTCCCAATCCATAACCCAGGGCAGCCTTCTCACCCTTCCCAGCTCTCCTTCCCCACTGCAGCCACCGGAGTGCCTGGAATTCCACCATGCTCAAGAGCCCCACAGATTTATTCAGCCCTGTACTTACCTTTCCTATTTCCTTCCCCATCTCTTTCACAGCAATTCTTTGCATTCCACTTGCCTTCCTGACCTCTGCTGAGCACGGAGCAGATGTTTCCAAAGCACCATCTGCAATGACGCCAGAACCTCTTTCCCGGGCTAATTTAAACCCTCTCATCGTGCCTGCACTTGACTTTTATTGACACAGAATTTCAGCAGCTATTTTCTGTGGTATTGTCAGATTCTTCTGCAACTTTTTCTTTTTTTTGTAGCCGTGTCTACTTTGGCTCACCTGGAATAACTTTTGGTGCGTCACCATCGCCTGTCTCCCTTTTTTCAGCCCTTTTGTGAGGATATTGAACTGCACAGCTTCTCCAGACAGGTTAATCTCTCTTCACTGCAGAAACTGCACAGTTATTTGTACCTTTTATTTCCTATTTGTAACCAGTTCTTCACTCAGAAGAGCGACTTTGCTCTTATTCCACATGTGGCACCTCGTTATGCACCCTGTCTCTTCAAAAAAAATCTGTATTATGTGTGTGAGACATGAGTCTCCTCATATTAAAGTCATTATAAATTTGACAAAAAGGCTTTAAAATTGGTTTTGCTAAATGAAACCATTTAATTTTAACGAGCAGAGGCATTAGTAAAGCAGGGGAGTATTAATTAGCTTCAAGCATTTTGTGGCTTTTAATAAAAATGGCATCATCCTGTGTTTGATTCAATAGACACTTTATAAACCAGCTTATACCAACATCCATCCTCTTTGTCTCGTGTCCCAGTGAGTTGCACGAAGCTGCTGCATTTCTAAAACCTCCTGGAAAACCCACTGATGCTGGAAACACCACACAGCATCCTGACACGTGTGACAGCTTCTGTACCATCACCCCTGATGTCAAACTCTAACAACAACCTCACCAAATAAAACCTGCTGGGCTCTCCCTTCATTGCAGTGTCTACTCAAAATTTCACACCAGCAGCAGCAATCCTGAATTTCACAGAATCACAGCATCACTAGGTTGGAAGAGACCTTCAAGATCATCGAGTCCAACCCAGCCCCAACACCTCAACTAAACCCTGGCACCCAGTGCCACAATTTCAGCTCTTTTTCCGAAAGTTCTAAGAATTAAAGGAGCTGCACTATGGAGGAGAAGACCTGCAGGAATTAGTTCTGTGAACTCTCTAGGATGGGAAGCTGTGGGCATCCTAGCCACTTGATCACTGTGATATTTTTAACTGGAAAACAACTTAACTGATTTTGCCAGGTTTGTGGAGTAGTTGCTGGCAGGTTGGGGAGCAGAAATTCAGCCCTACAGGCTCACTTGATCCAGAGGAACAAACTTTGGTCCAGGGGAATGAGCAATTACCAATGTTTTATTTTCTCCTTCATTTATTTTCGCCTTCCCTTCTCTCTCCTTTCTGGCACTTCAGCCCACTCTGCTGTGTCATCGATGATATATGATCTGAAATTGTTTCCTTTGTGCTGCCTTCAGCTGGCTGGAACAGCTCCGTTTGTCACTCTGGGTCCAGTCTCCTCCACGTCACTTACTGATGTTGGCTTTTCCAAATTAATTGATGCCAGCAACCTCTACAAGCGCTGGAATGGGCTGAAATCCTGATTATCTGGTAAAATCTGCATTCCCAGCCTGTAGGTGACCTGCTTTTGGGAATTGTGTGTTTATGACAGGAAGAAGAGCCCTGCCAAGGGAAATGTGGAAGCAGTGGCTGGCGAGTGCTGACGTCCAGCCACAGCTACCACAAGGACTGGGACCAGATCTCCAATTCCCCTGCTTCCAGCTGCTCTGCCCAGTGGATTCCATGGCATTGATGCATTTGATAGGTGGTGCTGGAATTGATCAGCAAATGCTTTTCACAGGGCTGTGGAGTACTGCATAATTAGCTAATGCTCACACAGGGTTTGGAGAGTTTGTAATTCCTGAGTATTATTAACATCTTTGCAGGGAAGCTGTCTGCTCTCAGAACTCTCTTTGCAGAGTGCCTCTGGCAAATCGGGCAAGATCAAGACTGGGAATGATGGAATCATGGGGGTAGAAATTGCTCATCTTTCACAGAATGAGCACATGGATCTATGGGCAGAAATGGTGAAACCCACAGACTCTACACTGGGAGAGAAAAGCAACTGCTGTGGGACTAAATCTGAAGAAAAATGTCATAGAATCATGGAATGGTTTGGGTTGGGAGAGACCTTAAAGACCATCCAGACCATGGGTAAGGACACCTCCCACTGTCCCAGGCTGCTCCAAGCCCTGTCCAGCCTGGCCTTGGACACTTCCAGGGATCCAGGGGCAGCCACAGATTCTCTGGGCACCCTGTGCCAGGGCCTCCCCACCCTCACAGGGAACAATTCCTTCCCAATATCCCATCCATCCCTGCCCTCTGGCAGTGGGAGCCATTCCCTGTGTCCTGTCCCTCCATCCCTTGTCCCCAGTCCCTCTCCAGCTCTCCTGGAGCCCCTTTAGGCCCTGCAAGGGGCTCTGAGCTCTCCCTGGATCCTTCTCCTCTCCAGGTGAGCACCTCCAGCTCTCCCAGCCTGGCTCCAGAGCAGAGAGGCTCCAGCCCTTGGGGCATCTCTGTGGCCTCCTCTGGGCTCTCTCCAGCAGCTCCACAGCCCTCTCATGTTGGGATCCCCAGAGCTGGACACAGAGCTGCAGGTGGGGCACACCAGAGTGGAGTCAGCTCCCTTGACCTGCTGCTCACACACCTTTAGATGCATCCTACAGGGATTACCCATCCCTGGGCAAAGAGGAGAAGTGCTGCTGCAGGAACCTGCAGGAATTTTCCCTAGGAATGTATATTTCCAGCGCAGCACAGAGAATATGCAGGTAAGAAGGAAATAGGATAGGGGAAAAAAAAAAAAAAAAGAAGATGGTACAAAATCTAAGCTGCAGAATCCAGATTTTCATCCGTAAAACTGCAACACTGACTTTGTCCAAGCTTTTCCCTGTTGACAAATCTCCTATACAGAACACATCACTGGAATGGAGTAACTGATCCTGGCTGGAGAGACATCTCCTGGATCCTTAGGGAAAGCTGGGTGTGTGTATAAAGTGTGCTCCCTCTCTTTGAAGATCTGCTCTCTCTGAAATGTTTCCCTCTTAACCACTCAGCTTGGAGCAGGTTCCTTGGTCACTCCTCCCAGCCAGAGGGGAAGGAATTGCTGGGCTTGGATATCCATCAGTCCTGCCAAGGTAAATCACAGTTGGATGATAGCCTGGTATTAACACAGCCCCGAGTGGTTGTGCTCAGAGGGTCTGGGGAGGACCAGGAGTGCAGTTAGGCTGATATTTCCTCCTATTTTACCTCTGAGTGTAAAACCTGAGTGTTGCCCACAACAGTGAGCTCTGCCAGCTGAAACATCACATTTAACCAGCCAGATTTCGTGGTACCTTCTCCCACAACGGGAAAGGAGGAACTTTAAATTTGTCCTAAATCATCTTAAATGCAACTGACGGCGAAATAAAATCTGCAATTCTATTTTTTCCTGTTGGATGCTGCTCCTGTGAACGTGCATAGGAAGGAAGTTGTATCCTGCTCTCCATCATACCCATCTAATTCTGGATTCAAAGCTTTTTCGCTCCAGATACTGCCTGGTTTAACAGGATCAGCTTGACCCAGAGTCTTTACAAGCTTGACCTTCAGCATGGAGCTTCCTGAACACCCATCCTGTTTTCTCCTGAGGGAAGAGAGATGAAAGTGGGGAATGGCACGGGCGGGCATTTAGGAGGTAGAGGCAGATAACATTAGCAAAGATAAAAGACATCTTGCTCCAGTAGCATCTGGGAGCTAATTAGGTGTTGAAGGAGCCATTGAGAGAGATGGAAATTCTGTTTGTCTGGCCAATTTTAACGCAGCCAAACAGCCTCTTACTGCACATCCTGCATGGATAATTGATGATGCCTGAGAAAACTGGTGCCCCGTCCTGACTTCCAGTGATCTAAAGCTCAAATCTCCTCCGTGGCTGGAGACAGCAGAGTCTCCTCCCCTAATCACTCATCCATTACTTTCATATTCCTGAAATAACAACAGCCAGGGCCAAGCTGGGATGGGGAAATCGACCCACACAGAGCAATGAAGCTCAGAGCAGAACCTTCCACGCTGGAGACCACAAGTGGTTTGGCCTGGATGACTCTGAGAAGCCGAGTCAGGTCCAAAAATACTCTAAGATTCTGCCTGTGGACAGAATAAAACCCTCCACATGTAAACATTGTGTTGACAAGACTTTCCCACCTCCATTAGCTCAGTTATCTCTGGATCACATTTTGTTCCAAGTGCAGAGCAGCTTGTGGTGCTCCGTTGGGTGTGAGCCCTTGGCAATGAGTGTAAGGCTCTGCAATTATTTTTTTATTCAGGGGAGCAGCAATGAAGAAGTAAAAACGTTCATTTGCCATATCAAACCCAGAGGGCTCAGGTCAGCTCTGCTGTTACACTGCTATCATTTTATTTTTCTCACTGGATTTCCATCAAGTATTTCTTCCATGACATATAAGCACGACAGTTTCTCAGGAACACATATGAGTTTTCCAGAGAAGCAATTTATCTTTACCTAGACTCATCCTGAAAAAAAACAGAAATTATTTCTGTTGTAATTGGAGGGGAAAACTTCCAGACAAGAGACCATGCACAACTATTTACAGCTAAAATAATAAAATTTGCTGTAATGGAATGTCTTAAATATCCTTGCACTGGAAATTGTTGGGAAACCTGTTATCCTGTTACTTGTTTTGCCTCTAATAACACACTGGGATTTTCTCTTCAGCCTCCCATGACCATTGGTTTACAACCCTAAACCATTTGATCCCCCCAAAAAGCTGGGAGGAGGTTTGTATTTTGCTGACTACTCTCTGGAGAGGTGAACAACTCACCCTGAACACCCACCTTGAGCCTCACCTGCTAAACTCGATGCTGTCACCTTTATTTTCAGTCTGTATTGGTGGTTTCTTGTTGGAATCCAGGCCACAGAGAATGTCTCTCTGCCTGTTTTGGGAGGGTCTGACCCTCAGCAGAACTCTGCTTTTAACCTTCATCCCTGGGAAAAATTGCCAAAACTTTGGGATGCGTTAGAGCACACAGATAGTAGTATGGTAGTAGTGGTAGTGTATCACAGGGTGAAGAATTTAGGGTTTTAGGATTTTAATATGAGAGTGAACAGGAGACAAGATGGAGGATTTTGGGCGTTGCCCCTTCTTCCTTCTTGTCCCTTTTCAGCTCCATTTTCTGTAGCACTGGTGGTAGAAAATTATTGGTTAGTGTGAGTAGTAATGTGGAAATTACATGTATGGGTTAGTAAGAGTTATTGGTAGAAAAGCAGAAACAAAGTACGTATTAGAAGAAAATTGGGTTAAACATATTTAAAAGGCCTTGGTTTTGGGTGTTTGGGGTCCATTTTGTTCTTCGCTTCTCGCACGCTGAGTCTGGTGTGCAGACGGTGCTGAACTTAAGATAAGATAAGATAAGAATAAACAAAACCCTGAAGACCAAGAGAAAGAGAGTCCTGCTCGTTCTTCAACCCTAGAAAAGAACTCAGCAGGGGAACCCCCTCCAAAGGGCCCAGGGGGTTGGGCTCCCATCCTTGTTAGGACCAAAAAACCCGACAGTTTCTTATGTAAGTAAATATCTCAGAAGGATCCAACATGGGTCTAATATTCCCAACAATTTACAGCAAAACTATTTATGCTACCCATCGAATGTTCCAGCAAAACAGAATCATAAAATCACAGAATCTTTTTGGCTGGAAAAGCCCTCTAAGACCATAAAATCCAATCATCCTCAGCACTGCCAAGGCCACCACTTATATGGCCCACCAGATATTGCTTGTGCTCTAATGCAGCCTAAGGGGAAGGGATGATAAAGGATGGTCCTGGGAAAGGGAAAAATCAGCACCACATTTTTCTGGTTTTTTGGAATATTGTCCTTTCTTTTCCCCCATGAAGACGCCTTCTCCAAACCTCTTAAATTCCCCCATGGCTGCCCTCTCCAAGCATCATCAAACAGAGAGGAGATGGACCCAGCACGAGACTGATCTAAACACCACAACACTGCACATCAAAGGAAACAGAAAATCGAGGTCCTTCCCCCGTGGGTATAAAACAGGAGGCACATCCCAGTGCTGGATCTCAAGGATCAGCGCAGCTGCAGCTCTGTGAAATTTCCAACTAAAAACCCCACTCTGGTTTAAAACAGTACCCAAATTCTTCTTCCCCATCCCCCCCGCCACCTAGTGTGTGTTGTCAGGCAGCTGCTGCATTTCCAGCTTAGGTCTTTCTGACCTTTCTGTCCAGCTGATTTCAGTGGAATATTTGTTGGATTTTTAATCCACGTAGCAGATCAGAGAGAGGCTGAATACTTTAAAGCAATTTGGATCCTTCAGGATGACAAATTGTTTCTGTTATCGAATATATGCATAATTACTACTAAAATTATATTTGAAATGGCTACCAGGCAATACAATTTTAGCCCATTCCAAGGACTGAAAAGTCAAGAGAAAATGAACAGAGCATGTTTTAATCAGAAGATAAGTAGTTTTCCAGCCACTATAAATAGAAAAGGCTGGAAGAACCCATCCAACAAGCAGGAGAAAGTGTGAGGAGGGTAAAATTCCACAGTGTTTTGGCTTTGGACTTCAGAAGGTAGTGAGTATGAGATAGTGTGAAATACAAAGAAGTCTTTGTTGTTTACATCTGAAGTTTAAAAGTGGCACAGTGTGAATAAACAAAGGATGTTCCACGAAACGCTGCAGCCGGGATGCGCTCGCTCCGTTGCAGCTCCGCGTAAACAGAGGCATCGCCTCCGTGCTTTGGAAAGAGAGGGAGGTAAACTTGAAAGCTTTGCCTTCCAGAAAATCTCATTTACCAGGATCCTCAGGCTTTTAAGTGGTAGGAAAAAACACACACAAGCTTAATAAGACCAAGATCTGGATCATTTAGCATTTGCTTTCAGGTTGGTTAAGCTCCTTCCTAACGATAACGGCACACGTGCTCCGCAAAACCTGAATTAGCTGCTCCTTATCTTTCTAGGGAAAATAAGTTTTGCTCTCAAGAGCTGGGATAATATCAAGCAATTTCTTTTCTGGCAGACAATAAAGAATACCGTCTCAATAATTTCATGAGTTAACTGATTGTTTTCCAGGAGGGGGCATAGGATAATTGGTAAGGACAGAATCTAAAGATGCCCGGATTCAGTTCGATATTCATGGTGGTATTTCCTGTGGAGCAGTTACACAGCACTGAACTTGATCCAAAGGATCATGGATTCATGGGATGGTTTGGAGTTGGAAGGGACCTTTAAATCCATCCAGTTCCAACCCCTGCCATGGCAGGGACACCTCCCACTATCCCAGGCTGCTCCAAGCCCTGTCCAGCCTGGCCTTGGGCACTTCCAGGGATCCAGGGGCAGCCACCGCTTCTCTGGGCACCCTGTGCCAGGGCCTGCCTACCCTCACAGCCAAGAATTCCTCCCCAATATCCCATCCATCCCTGCCCTCTGGCAGTGAGAAGCCATTCCCTGTCTCCCTCCAGGCCCTTGTACAAGGTCCCTCTCCATCTTCCTCCCAGCCTCCCTTCAAGTACTCGGAAGCCACAGTTAGGTCACCCCAAAGCTTCTCTTTTCCAGGCTGAACAATCCAAATTCTCCCAGCCTTTCCTCACAGGAGAGATGCTCCATCCCTCTGATCAGCTTGGTGGGTTCAAGTTAGTTATGGTGTCTGTATATATCTTTCATTGCAAAAGTCCCTCCTTATTTGAAAAATCTGATAAAACTTCATTTTGATTCAAAACATTTTCAGCTATTCCTATTATGTAGATAGAGGGTAACTTTTGATGAAGTTAAAAATAAAACTGTAATGATTTCCCCCTTGTCCTGTTCCTCCAGGCCCTTGTCCCCAGTCCCTCTCCAGCTCTCCTGGAGCCCCTTTAGGCCCTGCAAGGGGCTCTAAGATCTCCCTGGATCCTTCTCCAGGCTGGACACTCCCAGCTCTCCCAGCTGTCAATGATTTAATACAATCCTCTTTCTTATACAATTGTGAAAATTGGTGCAGCAAAACCATTTTGCCAGAGGAGGAGGAAAAGATGCACTTGGGTGGAACATCAGCTGCAAACCCAGCGCTGTTTCACAGCTGCCAAAAGTGCTGAGGGTTCAGCAACAAGAGTGAAAATAAAAATGCTTCATAAGGAAACAGGATAAATCCTACAGCTTCAGCTCCTTCCCACACCATCCCTACTCCTTCTGGACACAACAGGGAGTAACTGCGTGTACAGGACAACTACAATCACAGAATCACAGAATGGCTTGAGTTAGAAAGGATCTTAAAGCACATCTAGTTCCAACCCCAAAACTCTCTTTTAACTGTCCCTACCTTTTATGAGCAGCAAATTTCTTTATCAAACTCCTTGAGCAGCTCTAGGGATTTTTTTTTTATTAAAGGGGTGCACCTTAGGCTTCCAGAAAAGTATCAGTGAAGGAAACTTTCAGAGCTTCTTTAGCTTTTCCACCTGCCTCAAGCTCTGCCTGCTCCCTCCTGGAAGAGTTTAGGTACAAACAATTCTGATATAAAGGATTAGTGACCCTCAGCACAAACACACTCCACAGGGGCTGAGACTTGAATGAGACTTAGAGTCAACAAGTTAATTTGTCAGGAAGCTTAGAAAATACAAGACCCTTTTGGACTCCAGGGTCAAATTCCACTCGTTGCATGAATCACCCACCACCACTGGAATGGATTTATGCGTCTGGAAAGGAGATTTGAATTTGGCCATTAGTAAAACAAAATACCGAGCTGATTGAGGCTGGAGAGGAAGCAAAGAAAATGCAGGGAATGCACTTTACATTTCAGAGAGAACCTGGCATTTGCAGCACATCATCTTCCTGCCAGCTACGGAACAGCAGTGACTTGGCAGAGGCTGCATGGCCAGATGTCACCCTCATCTGGTTCTCTTGGCTCAGGCTGCTCCTTTGAAATGAGCAGCAAAGCAGGGCGAGGATGGCTCTGCCTGGTGCTCCCTGCACAAGGAAGAGAAGGAGGAAAAGCTCCCCAGCTCCCCAAACCTGGCACTGCTTTGCACCATTTTGACAAATTCACAGCCCTCACCAGGCAGGATCCGGGAGGCGGAAGCAGCGCCGAGAACCAAAGGGATTTGTTTGACAGCTGCTTCTCTTTGGGTGATGGATACAGCAAAAATCCTCTCTGGGTGCTTTCCCTGCAGCTTCAAACACTTCAGCACTCAGAGCCCTGCTGCATTTCCCAGGATAAAACCCTACACTTGGATTTCTTTGTTTAAAGGCATTGCTGTGTCTCTATTCCACTGCAATTTTTTAACTGGTTGTTTTATTTAAACAGGGAGATCCTTGAAATGAGATGATCTTTAAGATCCCTTTTAACACATCCTATGATCCTCTGATTCCTGCATTTCTATTGTATTACCACAACCAAGAGCAAGGAGAAAAACATCAGGGTATTCCCCAACTAAAACCTGCCTGTTTTGAGGTTAATTGCTATTTAGGCAATTAAGGATTTAGGATAGACATGAAGGGACACAGCCTAACACCACATGTTCCTCCAAAACACCTTCAGATACACCAGGAGATCTGAACTAATGGCCAAATATCTGTGGGGTTTTGACGTGGCAGCAAAGTCCCCAAACACCTTTAGACCCAGGGAACAAAAGAGACAGGCACAGACCGTCCTGGCTAAGCCCCCCCACGTGAGTGACCTTCTCTCAGAAGGAGAATTCCTATCGAAACCCAACACCTGATAACATGTGTGTGTTTGTATACACATCAATATGTGTGATAAGAAGGCTGCTCCATGGCAGAACCTGCCAACAAACCCATTTTTTGTCGCCATCTGCTAGGAAGAGAGCGAGCACCTGTTAGGAGCAGCTGCCTGAATGCAGAATGTAGGTAAGAGAGAAAAATCAGTTTCATTTTGGACTTGGCCTGCTGCAGGTAGCACATGGCTTCCACCACCGAGGATGCCAAGTGGTCCTTTTTAAGTTTGTCCTAATTAAGAGCGTTATGAAACCTCCAAATTGTTCATTTATAGGCTGGTACAGCAGGTAAAAGAAGTGATGGGGCTCCCCAAAACACCTCCCCACTTCCACTGGGGTCTCTGTCCTGTGCCCTGCCTTTTTCTTTCCTTGAAGCCAAAGCAGCATTTGGAGGAGCCACGCGTGGCTCGGTGCGTCTCCTGGCATGGCAGCTGCCCCAGGACGTGTTGCTCTGAGGAATCCCAGCATTAGCAACACCCCTTGACTCCTTCCTTTGGAGAACAACTGCTTCCCTTTGGCTGTCTCCTTGTGTCCATCTCTGTGGGGGTCCTGGGGGGGATTTTGGAGGGATTTTGGAAGGACTGAGGGCACTCGCTGTGATCAAGGCACCAGCAGCTGCCAGCCCTGCCATGCTGTCCTTTCTCCAGGGGGAGCAACGGGGTTGCCACCACCCAGAGAACTTGGAGTGGGCAAAAAAACCACATGAAAGGATTTCCCACCCTCGTCCAAGCGACAGATCCAAGTTCACAAGTCAGCGTGGCCTCTCCCACCGTGCCTGACACCGTGGATGGTCTCAAATCTGCTGCCCTTAATCCCCACTTATGGCATCTGTGCATCCATGGAAGGAATGAGGTCATTCAGTTTGTTCTTTCCCAACCTCCCAAGCATGGACTGTTCCTCATTTTCTTCAGCAAGCAATGCTTTGTGTCCCATGGCTGACTTGTCCTGCAGAGCCTGTGTGACACAGCCACTCACCCAGTGACAGCACCAGCACCCGCCTGTCCCTGGGTGTTGAAAGGGCTTTTGTCCTAAAAATCAGCCATCCTGCAAGGAATCTGCCTCTTCTCCTTTACCACACAGCCCTACATCTAAGAATCATTTGGGGAGGAACAACAGGACAATGAGGAACTCCTGTCTCCATTCCCAGCAACAGGAGGTCAACGATGGGCTTGCCTTGCAGAGGGAATATTTGAAATGGGCACCAATATTTGGGAGCCCTTTCAGGTCCAAACAGCTTCCCATCTTTCTCGTTTCCCCATTTTATCTTCCATTTCTTGTCTTCCCAACTACTTCTGTCCATCTTCTGATCTACCCTGTGTCACAATCCCCCGTTATGAGAAGGATAAGTATTTTTTAAATAAATCATCTCTCCAACCCATTTGACCCCAGAAATTTGTGTTTTCTTAAATGGCAGCAGAGAATTCGTGGGACTGTCACAGCCTGTGAAAATCCAGAGGCTCGTGCACACAGGCAGGGCCTTGAGGAACAAGGGATATTCCCAAAGTGTTTTTGAGGCTCCAAGCTCTGTGATGTGCTTTACAGTTCAGCTGGATCAAATGCTGATCCCCAAAAAACCCAACCCTGATTTCCAGGAGTGAAAACAACTGTTCAGCTGGATCAAATGCTGAACCAAAAAAAAAAAGCCAACCCTGATTTCTGGATGGGAAAACACCCATCCAGCTTGTGAGCGAGTGCACGAGGCTGAGGGAGAAATCCCATTTCTCCTGCTTGTAAAGGAGTAAATCTGCTCTTGCTGCAGTGAAACCCAGATAAAATCACACAAAGCCATCCCACAGAGTCCCTTCTCCGTGCAAAGCTGCACTTCCAGTCGTGTGCTTTAGCCCAGATCCGTGGCCAAGCAGGAATTCTTTTTCCTAATGCAGATTTCTGTCCGTGAGCACATCTGTAAGCGTATGGATCCCTTTCTCCTGGGACAGCCCTAATGGGCTCTGCATCCACTCTGCCTCATTTCTTTGGGAAGCGCTGGCTCTGCAGTGGGAGGGATGAAGAGGGGCTTGCACTGAGGGATGCTTTTTCATCCTGAATTTAAATGTACAGACAGAGACCGTGGGTTGTTATTGCCGAGAGAAACAGCAACAGAGGGCTCAAGAGCCACAGAGTGGGGAGCCAGTGACACAGAGGCATCCAAGGACAGGATGAGCTGGCTAATTAATGTCACCCCTGCACTCCAAATTGGTTATATATCTCCTTAAGAGCTTCTGCTCCCCACCAGCCAAAGGGCAGCAATGCAGGAGCACAGAGAGGACAACTCTGGATGTTCCAGCTCCTTTTGGCCTGTTTGGTGGTGAGGAATCTCCTCCTGCTTCATATCCTGTGACTCCCTGATGGATTTGGGATGTCTAAGGGGTGTTGAACAGCTCAGTTCTGACTTTGCATGCAGAAGAGAAGGGGAAGAAGCTGGAGTTGAGCTCAGTTATGGATTGTGAGAGCAGAAATCAGAGGTGCCCACGCCCAGGTGGGAGGGGATCCCACCAGGAAAGCTTCCCCCCAGAAGAAACAGGGGATAAATCCATCCTTGAGAGCAGCCCAGGTGCCAGTGAAGCTGTGCTACAAAGCAACCCCCCCTTGGGGCACTCAGAAATATTTAAATATTAGAATTCTCCATATTTTTACCACCAGCATGTGCTCAGATAAAGAACCCCAATACGG
Source organism: Dicaeum eximium (assembly GCA_013396995.1). Taxonomy (NCBI): domain Eukaryota; kingdom Metazoa; phylum Chordata; class Aves; order Passeriformes; family Dicaeidae; genus Dicaeum; species Dicaeum eximium. The sequence goes on along the minus strand of VWZP01006519.1, from coordinate 157,250 downwards.
GAAGAGCTCAGTCTTAAAAACAATCTGGTAAAAAATCCAAACTCTCCTGCCTTTTACAAAAAAAAAAAAAAAAAAA
>VWZP01006519.1:90638-157111 GCA_013396995.1 Dicaeum eximium | reverse complement strand
AGGAAAAAAAAAAAAAAAAGAAAAGAAAAAGGCTTGTTCATGCTGTTACAGTTTAGGAACTGCTGGCATCCCTGTCTCTGAGAGGAAGGGATGGGGAGCTGACTGCTCAGCAGCTGAGAACGTGTGTTCTGGAAGCAGCTCCCGGAGCAGATGGTGCAATGATTACTGCCAGTAAATGTTAGAGCCCTCTTTTCCTTCCTCTATTTTTTTTTTCCCTTTTTTTTTTTTTAAACTAGAATTCTGAACAACAGGGGAAAAATAATTACAAAGACTCCATGAAAGCAGCTTGATTTCCTTTCTTTTTCCCCTTCTCCGAGTGGGTCTTGATCCTTCTCGAACACCTGACGCTGTAGAAGGGGATGTTCCCTGGGATTGCTGGAATCCACCACTGAGCACTTTGTTCTGGGGAGTTCCACACGGCTCTCGTGCTCCAAGCTCTGTTCCCTGGGAAATGAGGAGCTGCAGGATCGTGTGCTGTGTATGGGATGCTGAAAGCAGGGAAAAGGAGAAGGGGTGCAGCTGTGTATAGTGGAAGGCGTCCCTGCCCGTGGCAGGGGTTGGAATTGGTGGTCTTTGAGGTCCCTTCCAACCCAAACCATGCTGGGATGCAATGATTCCATGATTTAAATTGTCACCCTGCTGGCTTGTGGTGTGATAAACAGCCCTTGGGCCAAGAAATGGGAATTATTTTTCCCTTTCATCACCAGTGTCTGGCTCCCCTGGCCCCATCTCACCCTACAATGTCTCTGAGTAGCTCTAAAACATTTATCCATTTCCTCTTTGTTCCCCTCTCTTTGTCACAACATTCTCTTTCTTTCCCCCTTAAAATTTGAATTTCTTTTCTTTTTTTTTTTTTTGCTTTCTAGCAGGGCAGCTTGTCCCTCATCACTTTAAAACTGCTTTAAACCTCCAGGAAAACCTGGCTCCCAAATTTTTAAAAGCAAATATCAGCCAGGATGGGAAGGAGCATCCCTGTCTTCTTGGAAAACACACTGTGGTGTTGGAGCAGGCACAGCCAGAGCAGCACAACCCATCCCTCTGCAGCATCTCTTGAGGGCTTCAGCTTTTAAATGCTCTGACATCTATCCCAAATGTGTCTTGGTTTTTTTTGGATTTTGAGGGGGTTTTTTTTAATGTCTGTAAATTAAGAAAAGCCAGGGAAATTTCCACTGGGAGATGATAAAAAAAAAAAAAAAAAAAAAAGGCAGGATATGCGCAAAAAACGCCTCCTTCCTGAAATTCAGATCCCTGCTCTGCAGCAGGGAGGTACCAAAGCTCCTCCTAGACAGGCTGGGAGAAATATTTCAGACTTGAAAACAACATGTTTTTCCCCAGCTTCCTGCTCCCAACAATTTTGGCTGGAACTTTAAAAATATCAGTTTGAGGAGGCAGAAAACTGGCATGAAAAATGTCCCCCCCCCCCCCCTCCAAATTAATGTTTGCTGAAGTATCAATCAACTGAGGGAAAAGACTTCTGAGAGGAACTGTCAGACATCCCTAAAATGGGGAGATCCAGCTCCACTGGCAAGACTGAGGTGCCAGAATTCCTCACTGTGATTCCAGGTCAAAGCAAATCACGTTTTCAATTAGAACACTGAGGTTTCTTTGTGACCATATAGGAAAAGGAATGGTCAACATCTGCTAAATTATCAAATTCTTATTATTATTAGCCAGGAAATTCCTCTTTGAAGGTCAGGCATGGCTTTCCAAGGTGAAGCCTAACAGTAGTTGAAGAATAAGATTTTTTAATTTCAGTTATAATAATTTTGAGGCTTTGTTGGGATGTTTTCAATCACAATCACAGCTCTCATCCTTTGACAGCTTCCAGGGAAGAAAAGAGGGGAGTAAATGAAATGTTGCATCTTCATTCAAAGCCTGCAGTACTCACCAAACAAAACTGAAATGAAGGGTTCCAAGAAAGTCAGCGCTGGACCATCCATGAATACTCCTCTCCTTGAGATGCAGCACTTGTATCAAGGACACAGACCATCAATAATGACAGCAGCAGTGTTTGTTCTGCAATTTGTGGGTATTCAGAGCCCACTCCTCAAATCCTTGCTTAAATTGTGGCAGCACAAATGGAGTTGGACAGAGCCTGCTCCTCGAGTCCTACACCATTTTCTGGGTTCAAAGGCTGAGCGTTTTAGCTGTGTAATAATGGGTGGTATTACCAGGTATTGTGATGAAAATAAATGTTCCTTGAAATGAAAATACCCTCTTTCCGTGGAGCATGAACCCAGCTTTCTCTTTCTTCTCTGCTGGATCACTGGTATTTGCAGAAAAACTCTTGTGGCACTTATGGGATAGCACTTCATGCTGAGCTATCAAGGAACAGGTCAGGCTTGGGGATGTTTTCTTTTAATTTGTTGTTCCAGCAAACTGAGGACACCAGATTTAAGATTGGCAGTGCAAACACAGATGCTGCATGTCTGACACACCTGAGTCTTTCTTGGCTGATTGATAAATAAAAATCAGTAATGGTGAGGAAATGTGCAAGGGTTTTGCTTTATTTTTATTGTTTTTGTTGTCCTCTCCCATGCTGGATGGGGCTTTGAGCAACCTGGTCTAGTGGAGCCATGGCAGGAGTTGGAACTGATGATCCTTAATGCCCCCCCCAACCCAAAACATTCTGTGATTCTCTTTCAAAGTGCATTTGCTGAAACCCCGTTTTTCCTGCCCATTAAAAGCATTTGGCCCCATTAAAACCCAGCTACTGAAGGGTTTTATTCTCTTCTCTGAGCCTGGCTTGGTAAAAGGCGACCCCCCCACAACTCCTCCTTTATAGGGTTCATAAAGTGAGCTGGTGGTCATCAAGAACGAGGCCAAACTGCACTCCAAGACCCCTTTTAAAACCCCAGAGGCATTCTGTTGTTTTCATGACTGTCTTCACATCCTGCCTGATGCTGATTTCATGGGATTACAAAGCAAGGCTTAGAGATCTCACTAAAAATATCACCCCAAAAAAAAAATTGTCTTTGGGGAAAAATTGATTTGTGATCCTGTAAAGTCAACTCAAGATTTATGAGGCTGCAGAATGAGAAGCTGGGGCAGGTCCCTTCCCTGCCTGTCCCTCTATGTGCCTGCTTGTAAAGCAGATGTTGCAACATCTGTACTTGCAGGAGAGCTGGACTTTGTGATATGAGGGCACTGCTTGACCACATGAGAGCCTCAGCATTGCCTGACCTGATGAGGAGTCCCAGCCATGAAGACCATGCACCTTTTTGCTGGGAAAACTGATAAGGAACTGGCACAGGCTGCCCAGAAAAGCTGCCCCTGGATCCTTGGAAGTGTCCAAGGCCAGGCTGGAGCCACCTGAGATAGTGGAAGGTGTCCCTGCCCATGGTGGGAGGGTGGGAACAAAGTGGTCTTTCAGGTCCCTTCCAACCCAAACCACTCCATGATTCTCATGGCAGCCTTCCACTCCCCTTCCCTTTGGTTTTTAAACTTTCAGCAAAGCTTTGCTCCTCACCTTTGCCCAAAGAGTGCCTCTGAAGCACTTTGGGAACCTGAGGCAAAAAGTGCAACGCAAAACTTCGACAAGTCCCAGGCTGGCCTGTTGTCACCTGGCCTCTCAATGAGGATAATTTATAGAATTCCACCAGCATAAATGCATTCCAACCATCCCTGCCCCCCGCCCCAAACAAGGAATCAATCGAGGGAAAATGGCCCATGACAGGAAAGGAGGAGAGATGGATTAAATATTTAAAGCATTACTGTAAATGAAGACGCCGAGGCCAGGTCAGTAATGAGCTTCCCCCAAAGCCACTGGGAGCTCACATTAATGCTGCACTTGACTCCTGCAGGTCTCTCCCACATGCCAGCAAAACTCTCCCAAGTTGCCAAGCAGACACATGGAACAAAGTGTTGTGTTGGGCTCTGTGTGTGTGTGCAGGATGGGGAGAGATTTAACCCCTGCTGCACATCCAGAGCCCTAAAGTGAGACAAGAATCAGAAATTGCTCTCATTTGGGTTTGGAGTTGACTTCTAGCAATGAGATAACCAAGTTCCCATGAAGGACTGTGATTCTCCTGAAGAAGATGAACCAAACATAGAATAAATGGATTCTGTAAATTGAAACTCTGAGGTGTTTGCAGAGGAGAGATGCTGGAAATAGAATCATGGAGTGGTTTTGGTGGGAAGGGACTTAAAGGATCATTTAGTTCCAACTCCCCCACCACGGTAATTAACACTCATTTTGCCAGATTTTTCCAAAAGAATTCATTCTATTACATGTGTAAACTGTGTCCTGCACTTAGTATTGTCCAACCATCCTCTTGGAGCCCCTTTAGGCACTGGAAGAGGCTCTAAGGTGTCCCTGGAGCCTTTTATTTTCCAGGCTGGACACCCCCAGCTCTCTCAGTCATCCTACTGTCCCACAGCAGAAGCAGCTCCATTTCCAGCTTTCCCAATGGATATTCCCCCAATCTTTTGCCACATCTTCCAGCCTTGCTGTTTTCCACTCCAAATACTAGAGTGACATTCTCTTGCCTAAACCAGAGCCCTGTGAGCTCCATTCAATGCAACTTTCTCTTTTGACACAGAACAAATATCAAAACTCTTGTTAAATTCTCTGACTTCAGACTTCCAGCAAACTTCCTGCTGACTTTCCAGCAGCTTCATGTAGACCTGGTTGCCTTTTCTTGCTTACAAGGATTTTCTAGGTGCTTGTGAAGGCTTTGATTACTTGTGCCAGCATATTTCTAGGAATTAATGTGACTGATGTCTACACTGCCAGATCCTCCTTTCCCATTAAGACAGGAGCCAAATATTCCTTACTCCAGGCCCCCACTACCTCACCCATCTCCTGCAAGTTCCAGCCTCTTGGAAATGCCAACAGATCAATATGAAAGAGCCAAGATCAATATGAAGAGAATTGGAAAACCATGGAAAAACAACCAACTGATCATCAAGAGTTGAGCACTCAGAAATGAATTATAAAGGAAGATTTAAATTCATGGATTTATGAAAAGCAAAATCTTCAACCATTAAAAAAAAAGGCTAAAAAGGGCCCTGAAAGGGTTGTGCTGCCCAGGACAGGGGGAGAGTTCCAATCCTTGGAGAGATTTAAAAGCCATGTGGATGTGGCACTTGGGGACATGGATCAGTGGTGGCCTTGGCAGCACTGGGGAATGGTTGGACTCAAAGATCTTGGAGGGCTTTTCCAACCTCAGTGATGGGCACAGGCAGAATAACTTCATTATCAGAACTGAAAGGGTTTAGAGCAGTCCACGGTATATTTTTCTATTTTCTTGGAGCAACTCCCTTTCCCATCCTTTCCCAGCACAGTTTCAAAGATGGGGGGCCAGGGATCATTCCCAAGGGCAGCTTCCAAAAGTAAATTAAGAGTATGTGCAGAAATTAATACCATGGATGAGACAAGTGGACTCCAGGGACAGAATCATCCAAGAAATCTCTTGGATAGAGACATGGACATTGGTAATTTCCTTCCATGACCACAGCAGGCTGCTGGTGGGACTACTCAGAGCATTTCCTACATGGTTTATTCACATTACAGAACATTTACACTGCACAGTTTCTGAGGCTGTTTGGGGCATCTCTTAATCTGTTCCATATCAATTAATGCTGTTGTGCTTTTTTTTTTTTTTTTTTTTGCCTTCCACCTGTACATTATCAAGCAGCTGAAAACATTATTCCACTAATTTGTCTGCTGATGACACGAGCTGGGGTGAGCAGTCTTCAGTCATTTGTCATTTGGATGGCACTTTGGCTCTGGCATTTCCATCCACCCTCTCCCACTGGCAGATATTTGCAGATAAATCTTTCAGAATTAGGTGATTTCTACCTCTGTGATACCTCTAAGCCTTAGGAGCTGATCTCCACCGTTCTGCTGGACCAGAACATGCACCAGCCAACCTCAGAGTGGCAGGGTGCTGCCTTTCCAAGATTTTGGGATCAAACTGGCTGTCAAAATAAGCTTTTTTTGGCAAGCCAGTGGGACCTATCCGAGGATCTCCCAGGATTCTGCCACCAATCCTCTCCCTCTGCTCTTTGGCAGCAGAGCCTTATGACTGGATGATCTTGGAGGTCTTTTTCAATGATTCCATGATTAAACTTCAGGAAAATTCACCCCATCCTGGTGCCTCTTCATTGCTCCATCCCTGCATTTGTGCTGGGAATCCACAGCCTCAACTCCTGCACTGATGAAAAGCTCACTCAAGCTCCAGTGCAAGAAAATCCCTAAAATCCTCCATGGTTTCAACCTCCCAAGTCATCCATTATCAGCTTTGTTGTAGTGATTGGCACAAGGAATCAGTCCAACAGGCAATGACTGACAGTTTTCTCCTAAAAAATTGCACCATCTGGCAAAGCAGAATTGCCATTCCCCGTTATCCTGGTCCTCCAAATATTTCTGTCCCCTGTCCAAGGCCCATGAGCAACCAGCAGATGTGGACAGGGTTTGAGAGAGAATCTGCACCACAGCTGTGGCTCAATTGGCCATGAAGACATGTGGAAATTAAATAAAAAATATTACAACCAAAATCTTTTATTTTCGGATAAGTGAGGTTATTTCCCCTCACAAAGGGAATAACTGGGAGAAAAACCTCACTAGGTGTTAAATGGTACTTGATCCATTTTTATGGGAAGGATTCCATGAGATTGTTGCCCAGAATAACAAGGAACCACATTAGCTGACGCAGGGAATCCTTTCCAGACCCAAGTTTCTGTTCTCTTCAAACTAAATGAAAGGAAAATGCAGTTCTTATCTCTGAAAGGAAAATCAGTTTTCCTGGAGCCTTGACATGCAAACAGGACTTTTTTTTTTTCCCATCTGCAGCAGTTCAGACAGATTTAATGTGATTAATGCTGCTAAACTATGTCACCTATGGCATTTTTCTGCTTTCCAGTAGATGAAAAGGCTTCTGTTCAAAAAGAAAACTGCAATATGTGCTGCATGAAATGCCAGCTGGGAGTGGAGGAAGAGAGTGTAGTGATGGCAGAGACTTGATTTAGCTCTGCATCAATAAAACATCCACATTTGAAAGAGAGAATGTGGTGGAAAACGTCTTAATTGAGTGATATTTGTACCAGGACATTGGGCTACTCACCTGGAATCACTGCCAGGATGCCCTGCTCTACTCCTTGAATTCAGACTTAAATCTCCCTCATTCAAAGCTGTCACTGAAAGCAATGTCACAAAGAATGAACTCGATGAGTTTGAGGCAAATTTCCATCAGATTCAGGTAGGAAGCAAGATCCATGAGGATTGGCCCAGCAACCAAGTTCAACAAGCTGGGGGTGCTCACCTGGAGAAGAGAAGGATCCAGGGAGAGCTCAGAGCCCCTTCCAGGGCCTAAAGGGGCTCCAGGAGAGCTGGAGAGGGACTGGGGACAAGGCCTGGAGGGACAGGACACAGGGAATGGCTTCCCACTGCCAGAGGACAGGGATGGATGGGATATTGGGAATTAGGAACTGTTCCCTGTGAGGGTGGTGAGGCCCTGGCACAGGGTGCCCAGAGAAGCTGTGGCTGCCCCTGGATCCCTGGAAGTGTCCAAGGCCAGGCTGGACAGGGCTTGGAGCAGCCTGGGATGGTGGAAGGTTTCCCATGGCAGGGGTGGAGTGAGATGAGCTTTAAGGTCCCCTCCAACCCAAACCATTCCATGATTCTGTGACCTCCAAGGCTGCTGAGTCCAACAATTCACTAAGTTACACAAAAAATCAATTTACCTGTGCCACGAGCTGAGTGCTGGTGTCCCCTGGCCAAAGGCACAAGTGCTGCTGCAAGGGACGAGCTCAGAGCTCTCCCAGACCCCTCAGGTGAGTGCTGGAGCTCTTGCTGCCTTCTGCACAACTTGCCATGGGAACTGTATCAGTGGAACACTAACCCACGATATTTTGTGCCAGTTTAGACCTCTGAAGTGGCTCAGCACACAAATCCATGTGGAAAGGAATTGTGGAAGGGGGCAGCAGGACAGAGGAGAAGCCGGGATCTCCTCTTTTCCCAGCACTGTGACTGCACCTGGATCTGATCCTCCACCTCCTCCTCCTCCTCCTCTTCCTCCTCCTCCTCCTGCAGATCAGGCTTTGGTGCCAGAGGAGCTATTTTGGTGCAAACTGGTGTGAAGGGAGCACAAGCTGTGGTGTCCTACATAGCAGCCTGCTGGCAGTGATGGCACAGAGAGTCCTGACTCACGTCCCCTCCACGGAAATTCCTTCTCCAAAGTTTACATCACCTGGCAGCTTTTTATTATTTTTATTATTTGGGTACCTGGCAGTCGGTGTTTGCAGTTCCTCTCTCTGTCAGGAGTACAAATACAGCAGAAGACAACATCCAGGGTGCAACCAGTGATCAGAAATTATTTGTGGCTTTATAAAAGGCAGGATTATTTTGTTCCTATTGTATCCCAATGAAAGGATGGTGCTCACAGGGGATGTTTTACTTTGTTCTCACTGTTGGGGTTTTTTCACATTATCAGAGTTTAGTCTCTGAACCAACTTTTAAAGATTTGTAGCAGCAAAATAAACCAAAAAACTTTCCTTTTTCCACAACCCCACCCAAGCAGGGTTCAAGATATTCTTCCCCTGGTCTGGCCAAGCTTCCCTGTGGCATTCAAATCTCTCCTTGTTCCATGCCATAAGGTCTTGCAAATCCTGCTGAGGAGTGGCTCCAGATCCTCAGATTATGGAAGTTTCTGCTCTTCAGCACAAGCTCTGAGCTGTGCATGTCCCAAAACACACAGCAAGACCCCCAGAGGCTGGGATTTGGGCACTGGAGCAGATGGCTTTGGGGATCTGGCCAGAGCAAGAGCTCTGCTCAACCAGGTGGGTCATCAAATCTGCTCCACTGTCTGAAAAGTGCTGGATCAAAGGGACAGGGATCCACAAAGAAGGATCTTAAACTCCTTCTCAAGTCTGTTCTAAATCTCCAAGACAACACCTCCTCTCTGCATCTTTATTATTTGAAGATAATAAGAATGACATCACAATCTTCCAGTACCCAGAGCTTGTCCTTTTCCTCCTAATACCTTCAGAAAAAGAAGGAATTGTTCTAATCTGGAGGTCTCACCTGCTACTCCAGTCACCTTATCTCCAAACCTGCCTGGTTTCGTCTGAAAAAGGAAGGCTTGAGCCTCTCCACACCTCATCATGTTTAGGCTGAGATTAAGGCCCAGCCCAAGGGGCTGCCATGGGAGCAAGGGGCTGGGTGGAGCTTTGCTCAGCCCCAGCACACCTGGTCCTGTGTTTTTATGCAGTTTGCACAATTTCCAGCCTTCCAGAATAACAGACTGGGTGAAGGAAAATTGGCCTCGTGATAGCAGAAAGCTGCTTGCAATTCCCTGCCCACAGAACAGACCTGAGTCTTAATCTCATTCCTGCTAGGTTTGGATCCACATCCATGGACAAAATTATTCTGGGTTTGCATCTCTAATGCTGGGGACTGTGAAAATGCCTGAAATGACCATTAGACCCCATTTGTGCACATTCCAGTCTTCCCTCCACACCTACCCAGACATTTCATTGATCTGGTAAGAATATTTATAGTGGGGAGTGCCCTTGGGAGACAGATGTAAATATGTTTTACAAGGGTTTGTCCAACTTTCAAAACAATAAATGCAGTAGCCTTACAACTCCTGAAGTTCCCAAAAAAATGACCTAATTTACATTTTGTCTAGGCCAAGGCACTTCTGCCTCTAGGCCAGTCCTGCTGGGTAACACAGGGGTGGCACTTGGATAGAGCCTTCCTGGGTGTTTGGAACACAGAGAAGGTTCAGATGTGAGGGAAAAAAGCCCCTGTTCTCTGAGAGTACAAGGATGTGAGCAGGATTTCATGGAATCACAGAATGTCTTGAGTTGGAAGGGGCCCACCAGGATCATCCAGTCCAACTCCTTCCTGGCCCTGCACAGACATACCAAAAATCCCAAACTGTCCCTGAGAGTGTTATCCAAATGCTCCTGGAGCTCTGGCAGCCTTGGGGCTGTGCCCATTCCCTGGGGAGCTGTTCCAGCTCCCAAACACCCTCTGGGGGAAGAACCTTTTCCTGATTTCCAACCTAAACTTCCCCTGACACCCCTCCAGCCACCCAAGTCTGATGGCAATCCCAGGGTATGAGCACCAAGAGCTGCCATTCCCCCAGCATCACCTTAATACCCCACCTCCAGGTGCTGTGCATTGATTTGGGAATTTATTATTTAATGTGATCTTCCATCTGCAGGGCTGTGCAGATTTGTGACTTTGACACCAGAGCTGGGAGGTGGCAGCACAGCCAGGCAGGCACATTAAAGAGTAGAGCAGTGACACTGCCTGCTGAGAATTCATGTTTTTCTCCTAAGAAGTTACAAGAGGAAACATTTGTAGTGTGTCTCAGTGACATCTCTGGGAATAATCCCCACTGAGCCCCTTCCCCTGTGCTTCTTAAGAAGTCACTACCTACCCTTATGTTTGGAAATCTGTTTCTAAGCAGCTTTACCTCATTTCAGCTCATTCTCACAAAAAGGGAGCTTTCACCATCCCTTGCAGCAAAGCTATGAATACATTCTAGGTCACTTCCCCAGCCAGGTTCTCCTCCCCAGTTCAAACCAGTTGCTCCACAGAGCAGCACGTGCAGAGAAGCCAAACAGCCTCAGCCTCTTCTCATTTCCATCAGGACAAACTCTTTCAGGAATTTCAGCTCCAACCCACCAGCTCCCATGGAATTGCCTCTGTCTAAAGGTTGCCCAGAGAAGCTGCAGCTGTCCCACCCCTGGAAGTGTCCAAGGCCAGGTTGGAGCAATCTGGGATAGTGGAAGATATCCCTGCCCATGGAATGAAATGAGCTTTAGGGTCCCTTCCCACCCAAACCATTCTGGGATTCTGTGATTTCACATTCAGCTGATGTCTGTCAGAAAGCAGCACGTCCTCTGATACTGGAGAGAATCATGCACAGACCAATTTAGGAATATATTATAAATTAGAATTATAAATGTGGCTCGCAGCTGATGTCACTTCAATTCACATCATGCAGATCCCATCAAAACAATGCATCTTCCGTGAAATAATTCCGCATCCTCAAGTAGCAGGAAAGGGGCTCTTTGCCTATAACGTGTGCCTCTCCCTTATTTTAATATAACATTAAATATGCACAGTTAAGCACTCAAAAGTCAGGAAATGAGAAATGCAAGGCTCATAGAGCTTTAACTCTGCCTCCTCGAGGATATTAATTATGTTGTCATCTTTTATCAGATCATTGCATACTGTTTCTTAAATAATCTTTTTCCGCAACCTTTCCCACATCCATACATTCCAGAGCAGCCCTGGATGGCTCTGCTGGAAACTACAGGGATTCATAATGAGGAGAGGACACACTGAAGGATTCACATTTCCATTCTGCCTTGGACTTCCTTGGCCTCCCAGAGTTAAAAATGTGCAGCTAAAAATGTTAAAATCCCGCTTGGTTTTCATTGTTCTTCATCCCAGGGCTGCAAAGTGTTACCAAGGAATCAGAATTGTGGGATGTCCTGAGCTGGGATGGACCCAATAGGATCATGCAGTCCAACCCCTGGCCATGCACAGACACCCCAAAAATCCCACCCTGTGCATCCCTGAGAGCGTTGTCCAAACTCTCCTGGAGCTCTGGCAGCCTTGGGAATGTCACCATTCCCTGGGGAGCTGTTCCAGTGCCTGACACCCTCTGGGGGAAGAATCTTTCCCTGATTTCCAATTAAACCTCCCCTGACAGAGCTCCAGCCATTCCCTGGTTCCTGTCCCTGGTCAGAGTAGAGAAGTCCCCCCAACTTCACCCATTGTTCCCCCATCTGTACTGAAAAGTAACATGTTGAAACTGGTCCTTCCCAGTGCTGAAAAACATTTTAGGAAGCAATAATTCCATTTTATGTGGTGAAATTTCCCTTGTACATGCAATATCATATATATAATGTATAGAGATATAATATAGAGATATATATCTTGCAACATATAACAGCATCTTGTCTTTACCTACAGACTAATTTTCCATACAGGAGGGGAAAAATTGGATGGAATCCAATTAATGATGGAATCAGAGTAGCCTGAGTTGGAAGGGCCACACAGAATAATGATGGGTACAGAAAGGCCTCTCTTCAGGAATAGCACAAAACTTCCCATACTTGAAAATTAAATATTAATATTGCACCTCCTTTTTGTTTCATGGTGATCAAGACCTGATCCCATCCCTCTGACTTCATTGGAGCTGAATTGCTCCCTGCAGAGCATCTTTATAGGGCTGGCAAAATTAACCCCTCTTTTCTTTTTTTCCCCTCTCCTCTAGTTGTCTCCTCATTGAATATTTAAGGAATAGAGCACAAAACAGCAGCTTCCACCTCCGTGCTGGATTTCTGAGGTGTCACTAAGAATTACAGACTGGCTCTTCCTGCAGGAGAGCCCCAAACCCCAACAAAAAGCCCAGATTTGTATTGTGTAAATTATAAATAAGCAGGAATATTCTCAGGGCCGCAGGAAGAGCTGACAGCCTCTGGCAGCCAGGTGAGGTCCAAAGCAGGGGGATGCTCCCACTGCCCCCAAAAAAGCAGCTGCACAACCTTGTGGGGAGTTGTTGCTCCCCCAGGGGCAGGTTGGATGCTGTTACAGATAAGGTAAGTGGTCATATGGTTGATTTGGAAATAAGAGTGGGTCTGTGCATAAGTTTAACTGCATTACAGCAGCTTTCAAATCACCATGACAACCCTGGGCTTATAGGCAAGATGATTTTATAGATATATTTATTTATACACACATATATATATATATGTATGTATGTGTGTATGTATCAGCATGATGTGTATGGCGTTTGCTGGGATAATGAGGAATGATGGGTCTCTGTCCCAAGGAACTTTCAAACTGAATTTGGCATCCCAAGGCATGGAGCATGTCCACTCTGTGCACTTGGGAGAGTGCCAAACAGACCACAGGTATTTTCTGCAATGATTTCAAAGCTCAGCCAGGTGAATCCACATGACAAGCAGGTGATTTCTTATCTTTGACCAGGAAAAAGAGTTGAGGGGGAAAAAAAAACATCTCTCCTTCTAAATAATGCTTCTCCATGACATTTTTCTCCCACACNATCTTTGACCAGGAAAAAGAGTTGGGAGGGAAAAAAAAACATCTCTCATGACATTTTTCTCCCACATGAACAGCTGAGTTGCAGGATTGTTTAATCCCCTGAGAGCAGGGTTTGGTTGGAGATTCCAAAAGCACTGGGAGCTCATTGCATCCCTGGCCTGTGCTCCAGGCATGTGGCACAGATAACCAGGTTATCTCCCAGGCAGGGAAATCCCAGGCCATTTCCATAATTTATAGATAAGCTCAGCTGAATGAACCCGACACAAAATTGTCACCGTCTGTTGAACAAACTGCGTGGAACTGTTGAACAAAGGGACATTTTCGCATCTGGCATCGCACAACAGAGGCCCCACACGAGCAGCTGTGCAAAGCTGGGGATGGTAATTGTGCTTCAGGAGGAGCATTTCTGCTCAAAGATGCCTATTCCCAGCCAACCAAACACTATTCTTGCTAATATGTGTGTAAAGGTAATCTAATAATATCTTTTCTCGCAGAGGGTGTTTACAAGAAACCTGCTTTTTGTCGGGAAAATCACTCACTGATTCCTGTCTCTCACAAAATGCACCTGAGGCCTCGCCATGGCCCAGAGGCTTCAATGTTACAGCCCAGCTCGCAGCCATCCATTAACCTCTCTCAGGCCCTCCAGATGGGTTTCCACGTGCAGATTCCACACTGGGAATGCTCCTTGGCCTGCCTTGGCTTGTCCACCATGGCCAGGAATTGCCTGGGATAGTGCCAGGGCCAGCCCCGCTGTGCCAAGGACGTGCCCAAAAGGGACCGGCGTGGATGGGCCAAGGGGCATCTCCACGGCACAAGTTAATGCACAAGGACAAGTCAGGCTGTGTTAATGCATTATATTCCACTGCCAGAGGGCAGGGTTAAGTGGGATATCGGGAGAGAATCCTTCCCTGTGGAACTGGGGAGGCCCTGGCACAGAGAAGCTGTGGCTGCGCCATCCCTGGAAGTGTCCGAGGCCAGCTCGGAGTAACCTGGGATAGTGGAAGTTTTTCCTGTCCATGGCAGGGGGTTGGATCTGGATGAGCTTTAAAGTCCCTTCCAGCCCAAATCATTCTGTCATTCCATGATTTACACTGGGCTTATTTCCCACCCGTGATGCATGGAGCATTTCTAGATAAGTGATGGTATCTCAGTTCCTACGGATGATGCCTTTCCTGGGTGCTATTTTTTCCACTAATGTGTTAAACTATTGAAGCATTGCCACTCTGGGGGAGAGAGGGAACGGGGAGTGGAACTATTTTAAAACTTTGCTCTTCCTTGTCTCTGTAATCATGGATCTCTTCTGCTTTTCATTGCTATGTACAGCTCAGTATCCAGGCAGTTTCCCTCTCCATCTGCCACGAGGAGCTGCAATTCAGGGAATTATTTCTGTTTAAGATGGCTGCTCTCAGAGGAAAGAAACACATCCTGTGTCCTACCCTTGGATTTGGGCTTCCTACATGCTTTTGCTTTCATCTGAAAGCAAAGTTCTTCACCCTCCAAGGATGCTGTTGCTTTTTATTCGTGAGCAGGTGAGCAGCTATGAAAGGAGGATGTTCCTGCTCTGCCAGAACCCACTTTTTGGCTGAAGAGACCACAAAGGGAAATTCCAAAACTTCTGTTATTCACAGACTAACTGGTCTGAATGTCTTGTGAGCACTTGTGCCACCAAGCTTCTTTAGGAGAAAAAGAAAAAGCTTTTTCACCTCGAATGTCCCTGACATTAAACACAGAGACAAAACCTGTGAAACCATCAGGGTTTGCCTCGACTTCCTGCTGCAAAACCTCAGACCCTTTGCAAAGGGCTCCAGAAAGTTCTCAGCCAGCTCCACCCAACCTTTGGACCTGCTGAGCTGCCCTGTACAAAGCGAAATACATTTTACTGCACTGCAGGTGCAGGTTGGGAAGGCAGAGCTGCTCAAAACGCACGAAAAATTCCACCTTGCAAACATGGAAACAGCTCCTGAGAGACAGAGAAACTCTTCAAAATAGCTCCTTGATTCATTAGGAGCAGCAGCAAGGTTGACACATCCCCCACGTTTCATCCCACCCGTGGATTCATTACAGGCACCAGAGAGATGCAGGCGCTGAGGAACCGAATTCCTTCCCCCACCTTTCTTCCCCACAAAGCCTCTCACTGGGTTTTATCTGTAACTTCAGCAACAGCTTGAATTGCTGGGGAGCTTGACAGGGTGATTTATCATAGCTTGTTGCATTTTTCTCCAAACATCCCAAGCAGATGATATTATGATATAAAGGAGGGGGGGAAAGAAAACAAGATGTAGTCATTGTACATGACAAAAGCTCATTATTAGGGCATCACAAAACAAAATGGAAGAAGATTAGGGGCAGATAATGACAACCAGTGCTGAAGACAGACAAAAAAGAGAGAAAACCAGACAACTGAATAAACAAAAAGTGTAAAAATAGTATGGGAAGGACCTCTAGCCCAGCCTTGCCTGGAGGCAGGTTGGGCTCTGCCTGTGTCAGTCCCAACAGATGTTTGTGACACAGTCCACAGCAACACCAGTGTCCTGTGCTAAGTAATCACCTGCAAAAACATCAGTGGAATTCTGAAAAGCCCCACACTGAGCCACAACTGCTGATGAAACAGAATTTAAGAGGGAAGAAATAGCTTGCCATATTGCAAAGGAATAGGAACCCCTTGGTGATACAGAAAGAGCTGACTCTACAAATTCCGGGGGCTTGGGGAGGGGGCCTAGGAAAGAAAATACTTCCTTTTTCCCCAGAAGTGTCTCTGCTTTGCAATATTCTTCTCCTCTGAGCTTTGCTTTGGGATGGCACATGCTCATAACATCATTTTGCAGCAATATTAGAGAAAACAATACTGAATAAATAGATCTGAAACATAAAATTTAAATGTTTTCCTTTTTTTTACACATCTGTCTGGGAAGGGCTTCAAAACATCCAGGAGCAACACAAGGATTCTGGAAATGTTCTTTGAATTCCAGAAGTCTGGAGGGCAGGGTGGGTTTGAGCTCACATCTCTGTGCATTGGTTTGTTTATTTGGGGTGTGAAAGCCAACTCCAGCTCCAGCTGCTCGATCAGACCAGCTCACAGCGCTCATTTCTGAAGACCCTCACGGAGACCTGGAGCCTATCTTTTCTGAAAGGCTGGAAAATCACAGAGCTGCAAGTGAAGAAGCACTTTAAAACCTGTAAGGCAGAATAATGGGCAGGTGACCTACAAAACAGAGGCTTCTTTTGGTGCTTATTGCACTAAACATTAGGGAGAGAAAAAATAAATCTTTTCTTGAGCCAGTGGTGAGTCAGACTGAAACAAAACCCCCACCATCCACCTGAAAGCCACGATGCTTGAAGGTGAAGTTATGCCTGTGTCAGGGCCAAGGTGACACCTGAATTCAGCTTCAGCCCTCGATGGGGTCACACAAAGCTCTGAGCCACTTGAGAGTTTTTCATCATTCATTTCGTAATACCAATTTCTCATCGGCACTGCAATCAATACAGCTCCTCAAAAAGGAGAAACAGGCACAGAAATGTCTAATCTGTGACCAGCAGCATCTCCTGGTGCAGGTTGGCCTGCCTTGATTTGCCACAGTGCAGGTGACAAATGGTAGGAAGGACAAACGTAACAGCTCTTCCTTAAAGTCTGGGGAATGAATTCTTCTGCATAAGACATGATCAGCTGTGAGCTAAAGCAGAAACAGCACAGAACCACAGAGTCACAGAATGGTTTGGGTGGGGAGAGACATGCAAAGATCACCTTGTTCCAACCCTCCTGCCTTGGGCAGGGACACTTTCCACTATCCCAGGTTGCTCCAAGCACTGTTCAGCCTGACCTTGGACACTTCCAGGGATCCAGGAGCAGCCACAGCTTCTCTGGGCACCCTGTGCCAGGGCCTCCCCACCCTCACAGGGAACAATTCCTTCCCAATATCCCATCTATTCCTGCCCTCTGCCCATTCCCTGTGTCCTGTCCCTCCATCCCTTGTTCCCAGTCCCTCTCCAGCTCTCCTGGAGCCCCTTTAGGCCCTGCAAGGGGCTCTGAGCTCTCCCTGGATCCTTCTCCTCTCCAGGTGAGCACCCCCAGCTCTCCCAGCCTGGCTCCAGAGCAGAGGGGCTCCAGCCCTTGGAGCAGCTCCGTGGCCTCCTCTGGACTGGCTCAATCAGGCCCATCTTTGGTATTTGCCCCAAACCCTCATTTAGTCACTCTCTCACCCAATTTACTTCCTGCCTCAATGCATTCCTGTGGCATTTACCCAGACCCACGTTCCCATATTACCTTTGAGCTGCCAATTCTTGTTTGGAGCTAATCTATTTCTGCACCTGTGAGCAGGTATTTGACAACATCAGTGTTTCCCTTCTGCAGCTACTGAGCCACAAATCCACTACAAAAGGATGTGTTAAGACTCTGTAATAGAAGCTTAGGAGCACAGAAGTGTAGGCACGAAACATTTTTGTCCCTACATTTAGAAACTTCCTTTTTTGAAGCGTTGGGTTAATATAGAACATTATGTTGGTTTTTTTTTTATTATTATTAATTTTATATATCTGCCTCTAAGCTCCATTGGAGGGTTTCTCTGGAGAGAAAGAACTGGTCTCTGGTCTAAAGATCACAGAATCAAATCCAAAATGTTTTGGGTTGAAAAGAACTTTAAAGCCCATCCCGTTCCACCCCCTGCCATGGGCAGGGACACCTCCCACTACCCCAGGTTGCTCCAAGCCCTGTCCAACCTGCCCTTGGACACTTCCAGGGGTGGAACAACTGTCCTGGTTCTGTTTAAGGACATGCAAAACAAATGCTTCAAAACAAGAGGCCACATCCAAATGTCAGTTTGGTACCTGGCATGTGCTGCCTCAGCCCCCATCTGGGAAAGGCCCCATTAATCTGGCCAAAACTGTGTCAGAGGCTTTACTAAAAACCCCAGGCCAACATCCCAGCCCATGTCCTGGCTGCACTCAGGTTCCTGACAGAGATGTATTTATTAGGCTCCAGTTGGAGCATATTAAAGTGGGGGTGTTTGTGGGATCCAGCTCTGCTGGGCTTGGCTTACAACTGGGCTCAGCTCAGTGCAGCTGGAAGTCAGCGATCCTGCCTGGTGTCAGCTCAGCTCCTGTGGGCTTTTTTTTTATCCAAGGGCCATTGCCAGCACCCACTGCATGTGCTGAACATAATTACAGCCTCTTTCTTCAATTAAACCTTTTGTCTTTGTCTAATAAGGCAGAATCTGGTCAAATCTCTGCATAACACAGGGAAATGTATAAAGAAATGGCTCCGAGAATTCCTGCGCACATGTGGGTTTTGATAATTTGATTTATTTCCTCCGGACCTTTCCATTGTGTGGTCAGGCCCTGGCACAGCTGCCCAGGGCCGTGCTGGAGTCCCCACCCCTGAAGGGATTTAAAAACCGTGTGGATGTGGCACCTGGGGACACGGCTCAGGGGTGGCCTTGCCACCTGGTCACAGGTTGGACTTGATGATCTCGGGGTGTTTTCCAACCCAAATTCTATTCTATATAGAAAATAGTACTCAGTTGCAGGACACTGGGCTCTCTCTGAGGCTTCTGTCCTCAGGCCTTTCTCCTGTTCTATTCCAATTTTTTATTACGATTTTGGATCCTTATCACTGTTAATAGATACAGAATCAAAATGTCTTAATTACAAAATGTGCCCGGAATAAAATACCACGAACAGAACCAGTTTAGGAAAAGCCAGAGGGAACTGTGTCCTTTAATCAGCCAGTTTATTAATAATGTAACGAGTTCTCTCAAAGTTCTCTCAGGGCTCACGACTTCCTGACGGAAGATTTCGCTGCAGGGATGTGAAAGAATCTTGTGCTCAGTGAGCCAAACCACGCTTGGGGCACGAGCTGGACTGCTGAAGAAAAACATTTAAAACTGGGCTTTGTGTCACCTTCAGGGGGGAGATGTTTAAGCCAAATATAAATAAATAATTGCAGAGCCCACGGGAAATAAAACCATCAAATAAATACACAGCAGAGAGATTTGCCCACTTCCAGACCAGCAAACTCCCAGGGATGCTCAGGAAGTGCTTCTGAGTTGCCCTAATTAAAGGGAGATTTAGGACATGGCCGTCTGTAAATCTGTTTTTTTCAAGACCAGGCGTTAATGTAAAAGGAAAATAATTTGGAGAAAGCTCTTGGCTAAAAGCTTCCTATATATACCCACCTGTTCTTCTAAAGGTTTTCTATAGCAACCGTCAACAAAGGGCTTTTAGAGCAACAGCATCACTGAACAGAAATGTGGAAGCCATTAAATTTTCTTCTGAAAAAAATGAATTTTGCCTGGAAATGAAAACTTCAGTGGCAAAGCTGTATTTTTATGAAATAGTCTCATTTTCCTAAGAAATCACCATTTTTGAACTCTGAAATAGGGTTCTTCTGGTCTTCTCTGTGCATCACAATTATGTTCACCTTTGGCATGCTTTTTATCCCTGTATTTTTCCCTCTTTTACCATCAAGAATAATAACAAGGAAATAAAAGATGGCCATGAAATAAAGAAAACGTAGCGAAGAACTACATCTTTTATTATATTACAGGTCAAAACGGGGATAACAACAAAGTAAAGACACAGCAAAATGTGATTTCCTCAAAAATGGTTTCACAATGGAAAGATCAGAAATTCCACTTCATTTCTGGAAAATATAACTTCAAAATGCCAACATCTCAATAACTTGCCCCCTCCTTTCCACCTCCCTCCCCAAAATAGCTCAAGTAAGAACTCACAGGTTGGAAGGAGCTGTATGAGAGAATACACTGGATATTCAGAATACACACACATGCACTGAACATCTCTGACCAGCCCCAGGTTCCTGGCTGTGAATTTCCCCTTTCTCTCGCTAAATTGATGAATTTATTTCACTTCAAGAATGTTATTGCCTCTAGGAATGTGTGACAGACAACAGGTGTTTCAGTTTTCCAAGGAAAACCTGAGAACACCTCCAGGAAGAATGGCTCAACCACTTTGGTGAACCACACCAAGGAACTGATTCAAACTAAAATAAAAATCAGAAAAAAAAAAAAAAAAAAAAAAAAAAAAAAAAAAAAAGCCCTTTTTTTCCACACAGCATGAGGAGTCTTTTGGTCTGGTTTCTTGCATGTCCCCATCAACAACTTCTCTGTACTGTAAGACTCAGCCATGGTGCACAACCTTCCTGGACAGCCCATAGTATTGCTAAATTATCACAGAAACAGGAATTCAGGAATTCAGATACAGGTTCTTGAGAAAGGTATGTGGTGTTCTGGTAAAAATTTCACACAAATGCATCATTTTGTCCCTGCCTTGAAGGTCACAGAGATTGTTGGGGGTTTGGGACACATCAAACAAAGGAGAGGCTGAGAATTGGGTACCTCCAATGAAGGGAATGCTGATGGAGATCCTTCCTACTGCTTCCTTAGAGTATTAAAGAGGGGGTACAGAAGACAAAGCCAGACTCCTTTAGAGGTGCAGAGTGGAGGGGTGAGAAGCACAAGCTGCAACAGGGAGAAGCATTTCACTCATTTAAAATTCACCTGGACAGAGCCAGGAGCAGCCTGAGCTATGTCAGACCTGCTTTAAGCACAGGCTTGGACCAGAGACCTCCAGAGGTTCTTCCAGTCTAAATTATCTGAGTTCCTACAATCCTAATATTCAAATATCTTCAATTTTACTATCCCAGGTTGCTCCCAGCCCCGTCCAACCTGGCCTTGGGCACTTCCAGGGATCCAGGGGCAGCCACAGCTTCTCTGGGCACCCTGTGCCAGGGCCTCCCCACCCTCACAGAGGTGAGTTCCTTCCTCAGAGTTAATCTAAACCCACCCTCTAATATTCTATTTGATCTCATTTCCATCACTTTCACTTCCAAATGGATCCAGAATTGAACAAAGGGCATCAAGGACCGTCCCAAAATCACAAGAAATTCCAAGATCCTTTACCTGTTTCTCCTCAATACCCCCACTCACGTCACGTCTGTTGCCTTTGGATCAGACATAAGGCAGCAGCTCACTGACTAAATCATTTTTTGTTAGGTTCTGGCTATTTTTTCCAGGATATTGACTCCACAACTTGTCTCCTCCGTGACTGAACACCAGTCTCTGTCTCAGCGAACTCTACATGACATCAATGCTATTTCTGTGGAGAAGGTCAAGCCCTGTCAGGTACAAAGAGCACAGAACTTCCGAGGTGGAATTCAGTCCACAGCCCCCGTTCTCAGCACAGGAGTTGAACATTTCCTGAATTCCACCCTCCCACAGACAGCATCTTATGCAGGATGAGTCTCTCAGAGGGAAACAAAGGAATGGCTTTTCTCAGACTAAAAACATTCCTTTCTCCACACAGCAGAGATGCTGCCCAGGCTGAGAGAGGTTGCACCGAGGCATGAAAATGCACATGGGAAAAGTTCTCTCTGGCTTTTGTCCTTCAGTGATCCTCCCTCCATCATTTTTATGAACATTTCTACCAACTGCTTCTCAGTGACATCACTCCCATGGCTAAATCTGACCTTAGCAGCTTCCTTTACCCAAGTGTTATCTATTTTGGTCTCATAAATGACCTATATACAGACCTAGAATTAATTCTGAGGGGTTTTTCTTTTTTTTCTTCTATTTCACAAAATGGACGAGTCCATTTATATCAGGATGGAAATTAACTTCCTACCAATTACATCCTTTGCAGCACTTCCTTTCAAAATGACATAATTCAGATGACAACAGTCTGAGAGTCCTCCATGCATTAACTTGGGCACCACACCAAGCACGGGGTTGCTCATTGTGCCTTTTCCTTTAAAGAAGTTTGTTTTTCAATTAATCCACCTACAATTCTTGTGCTTCCTTGGTTTCTTATAAATAACAGTACAGGGGTTATGGGCAGTAATATTTATATCTCCAATATTTTTGTTGATACATTTCTTTGGGTTTTAAAAGCTTGAAGTTATTTACAGAACTGGAAGAAAAATACGATGTTTGATCTTTTGTGGATAATTCCGTCACTGATGGCAACAACACTGTGAAAATACATTGACTTTCTTTTTTTTTTTTTCCCTATAAAAAGTTCTTTAACAGAGACATCAAAGAGATCAACAGTCAAACACAGATTTATCTTCCAGAAA
This sequence comes from Dicaeum eximium, assembly GCA_013396995.1. Taxonomy (NCBI): domain Eukaryota; kingdom Metazoa; phylum Chordata; class Aves; order Passeriformes; family Dicaeidae; genus Dicaeum; species Dicaeum eximium. Next base: position 134,993 of record VWZP01006519.1, on the reverse strand, counting down.
CTGAAGGAGTTGGATTCTCATAGCCTGAGCCCACCAAAAAGTCCAGAACTTCTCCCAAAATAAAAGCAATTTTTGCCAGGTGCTATTTCTTGTAGTCCCTTTTTCCTTTTCTCCTTGACAGCTGCCGAGCATTTCTGGTGGCTGACCTTCAGCTTGGGCACAAAGAAGAAACCACAAGATTTGCCCGTAAATGCATTTACTGATAAATGCAAATCACAGAACATGATCTAATCCTTCATCCTCAGTTTTTTAAAAGGCAAACTGTTCTCAAGTGCTGCTGTGAGGTTTAAGAGCATTGGATAGCTGGAATTCAATTCTGATGAAGCATCTCTGAGACCTTGGACAAGGGGAAACAGATTTTTTACTAATCCTTAAACACAGCTGGCAGGTGAAAGGATTAGCAGGGGCTGAGCTCCTCAGTATGAATGAGGAGAGACGTGACACACCAGCAACCAGAAGAAGTCAGGGTTTGTGCTGATGGCTTTAAAACACCTCCTTTGCCTGTGAGGAGGTTGAATGTGCCAGCCTGAAGCTCAACATGGGTAATTTTACCCGTTCAGAACCATTTTGGAAGCAATTTGGGTATCCATATCCTCCACTAGTTTTTCTGGGGCTGCAATAAAGTCACATCTCCCAGCTTGAGCCTCGCCACCCTCAAGCCCTAACTGAAGCTATTTTCTTGAGTTTTAGGAGTAGTTTTAGCCTAAACCACCTTTTGTGAGACCTTTGGGAGAGGAGGCACTGGAGGAAATTCATTGAATACCTTCACTAATGGATCTCTTTGTTACCCTGCATTCCCACCATCTGTTCCTTGAAAATACTTCCTACCTCTCATCTTATACAGGAATCAGAAGTGGGTTTGGAGACAGGACAATCTTGTGTGACAGCAAACACTTGGCCTAAGTGGGTTTGGGGCTTGTAGTGGCTACTGAAATATGAGAATATAAAAATGCAGGAAGTTTCAAAAGCAGAGTTTGGGTTCTTGCCCGGTTCTGAGCAAACCAAGCAAACCCTGGGCTGCTCCAGGTCCCTGTTTAGATTTTATAACACCTAAAATGCAGGTGCCTGGCATGAATTCAGAGCACTTCAATTAAGCACACTTCAATCAAGAGACTCCAGCTACCACCTAGACTGGCAAAAAATGGGCCAGCTCTCATTTGCTGCCCCTGATGCCCAAAAAACGTGGCACAGCTAAACCTTCTTCCTTCCCAAACCTACTGGTTGCATCCAAAGAGCCAACTGGGAACAGCTCCTTGTCCATCCAAGTTTTCTAACCATGCCTGGTCACTGTCCAGGTCCAAATCTGTCTGACTGTACCAGGAATCCTGATATCATTTTAATAGCGTGGAGAATTACTTTCCAAGTGCCCAAAACTCTTCTTGGCTCTTCACCAGAACAATACTAACATGGCCCCAGGCACTTCTGAAGAGTAATTCAGAGTTCTAGACATGAAGATGGGTCAATCCACTTGATTTGCAGCTTAAACATCTGAATGAAGCATTGCCACCACGGACATCCAGCCCTGACTTGGAATATAAAGCGGTCTCCTGAGGCCAAATGTTCAACTGAAAAGAGCTCAGCCTTTTGAAAATCAGTGAAAAAAAGAAAATTGCAAATGCATCTGTTGGATCCTGGCAGGAGAAAGACCCATTGTGTCATTTCTGGAACAAAAAATGGGAGGTAGCATCTATTTCATTAGGATTCATTTAAAATATAGTCAAAAGATCATGGAATTCCAAAATGGATTGGTTGGAAGGGACCTTAAAACTCATCTAATTCCAACTTCTGTCATGGTCAGGTACACCTTCCACTACTTCAGGTTGCTCCAAGCCTTGTCTAGCTTGGCCTTGGACATTTCCAAGGACATGGGAATTGCAGGCAGGTAGTTCTAGTTAATTTTTTAGGTTCAGCAGGAAGGTGGGGGAAAATTGCTATGAAGTTAGACTGACTCCAGACCGACCCTGGGACATATTGGATTGTTCCCAGGAGGAGCTGCTATCTTTCCATGGATAATGGAATGTTCAGGTTGAGGCCATTACCCTTAACAGCTAAAGACAGGTAAGATCAGTCCCCCTCTGAGTGCTTAAGTAACCAAGTTGATGTGCTCCTGTTCTTTGGCCCAAAACACAAGTTCCATCCAGGTTTACAGATCCCAGAGCATTCCTGCTGGAAAGGAGCGTTCCTGAGTGTTTAGCATGTGTTAGGCACCACAGAAAAGCCCTCAGACTCTCACAGGGTGCCCAGGCAGAGATAGAGACACGTACATTCTGTGATGAATCCATTTGAAAGGATTGATTTACCACTAACAAATGGATATTGCTCCAAATGCACCCTTCCCACAGTTCTGGGAGATGAGAAGCGCCTGCTATTATCCCATGTGCTGGAATATGCACTTATTTTCCCCTTTACAAGAACCAAATACATTGGGAACGCATCTTGTGGGCTGACATTTCCACACATCCCTGTGTCTATGTTCCTGCACCTTCCATTACTGAAAGCAACTGATTTAATTGGACTTGTCACTATCCATGATTCCTTTGCCAACGAGGAATTTCCAGCACATTGCCTGAAAAAAACACCATGTTAAAGAAACTTTTCAGAGCTCAAGAAATTTTAGAACCACATGGAAGGTTTGGAAGAGGAGAGAGAGACAAGTGAAAGACTCATGGTGATATCTTAAACCTTTTTTCACTGCCTTTCATAACAGGCCAAAGTTGGAAGTGCTGATGGACTTTTCCAAGCAGAAATATTGGCTGAAATTATGGTTTTGATCCCAGGAACCATGAATAATCAGAGGAACCACGGTCAGTCATCAGACCCCTCTTTTATTTAGGAAGTTTTACAAGCAAAGATCACCTGTGGAGACCTTCAATGCAGGTACAGAGTGGTGGGTGTTGTTTGAGTTCAAAAGACTTCTCAGGGCATTGTCACTAAGATACAAAATGGTGCCATTGGCTTGGAAGGAACCTTAAAGATCACCTGGTCCCAACCTGCCTCCTGTGGGCAGGGATATGTCCTAAAGCCTCATGATTTATATAAAATCCAGTAGAATGTGCTTCTCATTTTTAGAATTTATTCTTTTTCCTCATAATGACTCGGGTAATTTAGATCTCCACGAAGTTAATACTCTGCTACAATGGCAGGCACTCATCTCTTCTGGTGATCAGGGACAGGACCCAGGGAAGAGCTGGAAATGTGCCAAGGAGGTTTAGGTTGGATATCAGGGAAAGGTTCTTCCCCCAGAGGGTGTCAGGCACTGGAACAGCTCCCCAGGGAATGGCGACATTCCCAAGGCTGCCAGAGCTCCAGGAGCGGTTGGATAATGCTCTCAGGGATGCATAGGGTGGGATTGTTGGGGTGTCTGTGCAGGGCCAGGAGTTGGATCAATGATCCTTGTGGGTCCCTTCCAACTCAGGATATTCTGTGATTCCATGAACTGCCTCATTAATTTACGGCTACTTGTGTAGTCACGAAAACCCTACACACATTGCAGAGTGAAGGCCAGGAACTAGTGAATACTTAATTTTAAATATTTGAAGACAGAGAAAGTGAAGCCCAAGGAGTGTTTGACTCAAAAAAAAATGTTAGAGGGTACCAGGTTATGCACAGAAACCAGTCCTGGATCCTGCTGCTCCAATCCATCAGTTCCTGTGAAATTGCATCTGTCTGAAGAAAGGAACAGGTTGCCCACAGAAGCTGTGGCTGCCCCATCCCTGGAAGTGTTCCAGGCCAGGTTGGAAGAGGCTTGGAGCAACCTGGGGTAGTGGAAGGTGTCTCTGCCCACGGCAGGGGGTGACTTCCAACCCAAACCATTCCTGGATTCCATAATTCTAAAGGAGTTTACCCTTTCAAGATTAAAATTCTCAGCCTTGTCATCTCACTCCCAGTCAGGTAACCAGCAAATTCAAAACTTTACCTCTCCAACTTTCCCCCCTGACTCCCCTACCCACTCCTTTCCAAGGCACATTTGGTATTTGTTTTGAATCCTGGCCGATTTTCAGTGCGCAAAACCCGATGCCGAGAGTTACTTGATATTCCGAAGGCGTTATTTTAAGATGAAACAATGTAAATTCTGCCTCGGATGGCAGATGGCTGGCAGTTCACTGTTTGGCAAACCAACTGGTGGGGTATGTTGGAAAGTCGGAGCAGCAGGTAGTACAGCTCAATTTGAAACGACCACAGATGCTCAGAGAGGCGCGGGGGAAGGGCGCAAGCTGGTCAGGAAATTAAGAACAGTAGTCAGAGCTCACAGGGGAAAAAAAAAAAATTAAAGGGAAGGAAAAAAAAAAATGACAGTAATTAGCTGAAAGTTTTCTTCTCCCAATCAGCACTTTTTGGATGGGAGTTAGCAGAGATGAGAGCAAGAGTTGTCACAACTCACGCAAACGCGGCGCTCCACAGAACTCCTTTCTGTGCTGTGCCCTGATGGCTTTAAAGCTCTGCACTGCTCACATCCCACACGAGGGCTGTGAGTTATACCAGCCTTGGACAAAGCTGCTCTTTCCAGAGGGATGAATGACATCCCTGCTGTCCAAGCTGGCCAGGTGCTTGTCCCCTGGTGCAGGCCTCTGGTGCTTCCATCTGGATGGGCCAAGCATGAGGTTGGACTCGACGATCCTGGAGGCGTTTTCCAACCTTAATCATTGAATTGTACAATCACAGAATAGTTTGGGCCTGAAGGGACCTTAAAGCTCACCCAATTCCACCCTGTGCCATGGCAGGGACACCTTCCCCTATCCCAGCTTGCTCTAACCTGGCCCTGAACACTTCCAGGGATCCAGGGGCAGCCACAGCTTCTCTGGGCACCCTGTGCCAGAGCCTGCCCACCCTCACAGAGAAAAATTCCTTCCTAATATCCAGTCTAAACCTACTTTCAGTTTAAAACCATTACCCCTTGTTTTGTCATGCCAGACCCCTGTAAATAAACTTGCTCCATCTTTCTTGTGGGCTCCATCCAGGTATGAGGAGGTCACCCCAAAGCTTCCTCTTCTCCAGGCTGAACACTCCCAATTCCTCAGCCTTTCCCACAGCAGAGCTGCTCCATCCCTCTGATCATCCTGGTGCCTCCTCTGGGCTCTCTCCAGCAGCTCCAGGGATTTCCTGTGCTGGACCCTCAGAGCTGGAGACAACTCTGCAAGTGGGGTTTCACCTGAGGGGGGAAGAGGGGCAGAATCCCCTCCCTAGGATTCCGTGATCTCTGCTCCCATCACTTCCCACAGAGCGAGCCTGCTGTCCCCTGCCACGAGACGGGAAGGCTCGGCACCCGCTGCAGGTCTTTCCCAAATTGGTCTTTCCCAAATTGGTAAAATCCCAAAGTGGGATGAGTCGCCCTTTGGAGGAGCCCAGCTTTCTGCACTGCCGCAGCTTTGGGAGCTCAGAGGAGCCACCTCACTTTGTGGGAGCTAAAGTAGCTCTGCTGGATCCCCACACAAAGGGTGGGAGCTCCAAACCAGAACTTTGCTCCAACTGAGGAGTGAAATTTTACACCTCCACAGCTCAGCTGACCCAGTGCCAAGGGCCAGCTGGCGCGAGTTGGCCATGCCCATGATCTCCTGTGCTCCAGAACTGGGTAGCAGCATCCAAAATGCCTTTTGGGAATGGTCTCTGGCAGGTGCCATCTCCCAAAGAGTGCTTGGGAAGGGTCTGGAAAGTTCACCAGGGCCAAACTGTGCCAGGATCAGGCAGAAAAGAACTTCCCTGGAAGTGTTTAAGGCCAGGTTGGCCAGGGCTTGGAGCAACCTGGGAGACTGGAAGGTGTCCCTGGACATGGCAGGGGGTGGAATGGGATGATTTGAAGGTCCCTTCTAAGCCAGGCCATTTTATAATTCAACAATTAAGGTTGGAAAAGACCTCCAAGATGATTGAGTGATTCCACCACTGCCCTGGGCAGCCTGTTCCACTGCCTGACCATGCTTTCAGTGAAGAAATTGTTCCTAATATTCAATTTAAACCTCCCAGGATGCAACTGGAGGCTGTTTCACCCCATTTCTCCCCAGAGGGCAGATAATCCACCTGTAACACAGGCTGAAGCTCTCCTGTGAAAACAAGGACCAACCTGCTGACAACCTTTAGCCTTGACCTCACCTCAACCTTCCCACAACCCAGTAACACAAAGTGGTTTTGGACACACTCCTCAACTCTTAACACCTTGCAGCAGAGAAGCAGCACCAGGGAAGAACAGCACATTACAAGGGAGCACATTAATTAACTGATCACGTGCTCCAGAACTTTGGATCCACATTCAAGCTTTCCTATGTGATCATTTCCAGCCTGGATGCTTCCTCCAGGTATTTTTGAACCATGCCCATGTTGCCTGCTGTGTATGGCTGGGTGCTAACGAGCTGAGGGGTGTTCAGTTAAAGAAATTCCACTCTGAGCCAAGTGTGTGAGGGGATTTTTTTTGCAATTAAGCAATAAACAAAAACAGGAAATGTCACCTGCACACTTCCCTCTGGCCCCCAGACAGCACACATGGCTCCTTTCATCTTGGAAAGGGCTTGGAGCAACCTGATCTAGTGGAAGGTGTCTCTGCCCATGGCAGGGAACTGGAACTTGGTGGTCTTTAAAGCCCCTTCCAACCCAAACCATTCTGGAATTCTACAGTCTTGCCCAGATTTGTTCTGATCCAACTCTCCTGAAATAAATGAAGTTATCTGTAGGAGGAAAGTTTGTTTTTTAAGGTGACTCTGGTGTTTTCTGCTGTCTGTAATTCCATGGACTCCCTCCAGCACTGGTTTGTTTATACGGGTAGGCAGCATTCCTTCATGGATACTTACTCTCTTTAACATCACCTTAATCAACTTTAAATGATCTTTCCTCCCTCTAAGCTGTGGATTTCAATATTTCAGCAAGCAGCAATCGTGCAACACAAAGCTCCACAACCCCTTTCTGCCAACAATTCATGGAAATTAAGCAGTTAAGCACAAAAGCAATATACCTGTGAACACACACAAATTGCAGACTGGCAGATGAGGTAATTAGGTACAGAGTTAATTTATATAAAAAGACTCAGCAGAGCTGGATATTTCCTCAACTGTACATTGGTATTCTACAACGTTCACATGCAGAAGATTATACAGGAGCCCTGTATTACTTTGCTCATATCATGCTGGATTTTTTCTGAAAATTGTAGAAAATGTACGTAGAGAGCACTGGATTATTTGGAAAACTGCCTGCAATTAAAGGAAATTAAAGATCCCTGCAAACCAAAAGCAGGCAGGGGAAGCATTAAGGCTGCCTGGGAAACATGAGCCTGAAATGACTCCTGAATGTTGAGAGGTGGATGCGAGTTCTTGATGCTATTTATTGAGGGAATTTCATAGGGACTTGGCACCCCAAATTAGAGAGCCAGAAGAAGGGATGATCATTGTTTAAATGCTGGGGGGAAGGAATAATTCACAGGGCAGGGCTCAGGCAGGAGGGAATGCTGACATCCTTCAACAGACTGCAGAGAGAGGAGGCAATTCCAAGTGTCCAAGTCCCAGATCTACTCTCTCCCAGCAGGAACAGGGACAGCCCAGCTGGATGAGTTACCTGCCCACGTTTGCCTCATTTTTACCCTTTTTTTAAAGGGATTTATTGGAAAATACTGACCAGTAATAAACATCACAGGCATCACTACCCCCCATTGATCTGCACCACTGAAAACCTGAGAATTATTCCCACACACCCTCTGCTTCCCACTGGCTATAAAATAAACCACTCCAGCCATTTCCCAAGTGTTGCATCACTTTTTAAAGGCCTTGTCTCAGGTCTAACACTATTAAATTTTCTTTATGGGAGCAGGAAGTAAACACAAAACCGCCGCTGATAACATTTGTGAATGACACAAAGTTTGACATCATAATAAGTATTGAGGAGTGCGAGGTGGCCATAAAATCAGCTTGGATTCCTTTGTACATTAGACTCAATCAGCAAACCTATATTTTAATATCCGAGTGTGTGCTCATCTAGGAGAGCAAGAAAGCAGGAATGGAGAGAACAAAGGATTACATAATGGAAAACAGCATCTGAAAGTAATTTAGGGGTCACAGTAGCCAAAAAGCTTAGCACTAGGATCCATTAGGATGCTGTGATGAAAAGCACTAATGCAATTCACAGACATGTGCACAGCAGAGGAGGAGTGGGAGGAAAGAGTGACTTGATTTTCATTTACGGCAGCATCGAGACTAATGCTGGAATATTAAATCCACTCCTGCCAACCACATTTTTAAAGGATCTTGAAAAACTGGGGGTGCTGTGAGAAAGGCCTACAGTAGGAATGGCAGCACTGGAGAGCCTGTCTTTGGTTTCCAGGTGACTTCAAATTCTGCACGTCCAGGAAATACAAATTATTGTAGAATCACAGAATGGTTTGGGTTGGAGGGGGTCTTAAAGTTCATTTCATTTCTTCTCTGCCATGGGCAGGGATACTTTCCACTATCCCAGGCCACCCCAAGCTCTGTCCAGCCTGGTCTTGGACACTTTTGCTGTGATAAATTTTCCTCTGGCAAAAGGAAAAGTGACTGAACTGTGCATACAGGGGAATTGATGAAAATTTCTACGATGACAGAATCCCAAACCCCGTTTGATTTGGTGAACGATCAGTCCCAGAGCTTGGTACTTCATCAATATTTGACCATCAAAATTTGAGAGCAGCGGTTAATGAGGCAAATGAAAAACTTAATGTTACGTGTACAAAGATGATTAGGATCCAATTATGGAAACTGCCTCGGAAATGAATTCCTTAAATGTCCCGAGGAAACCAGGGAATGCTGCCATCCACCACGCTGACATATGCTTGGGACTGATGGACTGAATTCCCTGGTGCCCTCGAATGACAGATGACAGAATACATTCCTAAATAACCTGAGTGACACCCAGGGTCAGGCTCAGACACCCCAGTTCAGGTGTCCCCAAGGACTGGGGTCAGTAACCACACATGGACACCCAGATGCCATCCAGATGTCATCCAGAGGGACCTGGGCAAGCTGGAGCAGTGGCCCATGGGAATCTCATGGATTTAAGAAGACCAAGTTCTGGTGCTGCACCTGAGTCAGGGCAACCCCCAAGGTCAATCCAGGCTGGGCATGAGCAGATGGAGAAGCCCTGGGGAAGGACTTGGGGATGTTGGTGGGTGAGAGCTGGGCATGACCCAGCCCAAAAACCCCCGTGGGCAGCAGGGGAGGGGGGATTCTGGATGGATTCCCACTGCCAGAGGGGAGGGTTAGGTGGGATATTGCGAAGGAATTCCTCCCTTTAAGGGTGGGGAGGCCATGGAAGAGGTTGCCCAAAGAAGCTGTGGCTGCCCCACCCCTGGAAGTGAACTTGCAGGCATCAGATATCCCTTGCAATTTTATAGTGACTGTATTTTTAATTAGCCCATTGCTAGAAAAATTCATAATAAACTCAGAAATATGGGGAACCTGAATGTTATGCTAAGAAAACACTGGGGTTTGTCATGAACATCTGCCTATTTTAGGTTGCATTAGGTGAGAAAGAAAATGGTTTACAAGAACAAGAGCATTTGCTTATCTTTCTGGGACCTGCACAAACCTGTCTTAAAAAATCAAAATTAAAATGGTTTGTCAGAAATCAGGTTCCCCCTTTTCATTCTGTCACCTTTAGCACAGAAAACACATCCATTAGGTTCCCTTATTACTTTTTTTTTAAGATGTTTGCATTCAAAAGTGAAGAGAAGAAAACACAGAGGATTGGATTTATTATGAATTATGAAATCCAACAAAGCACAGGCTGTGAAGAGTGCAACTGCAGTGACAGGATGACACCCTGTGACACTGGGGGTTGGCAAAGTGTTTTCCCAAGGGGCAAACAACTGAGGGAGAGGATGAAAAAATAAGGCCGGAGTGGGAATCACCTAAACAGGATTAAGAGAATTTTTTTTTTTTTTGGGAGGGGGGAAAGGAATAACAGAAACCCTGAATGGTGTGAGTTGGAAGGGACCTTAAAGCTCATCCCCCATGGGCAGGGACACCTTCCACTACTCCAGGTTGCTCCAAATGCCATGAATTTCCTGGTGGGAGAGGATGATCACCCTGTTTTCCTATAACATTTCTATTCCCTATTGCTTTGAGATATACACCAAAGAAAGGGCTGATCATCACCAAAATCCCATTATTTCTGTTGTCATTACTCAGAGTTCAGGGGTCTGTCCAGCTTCACTTCCATTTTAGGGGCAGGCTAAGAGGCTTCACTCCTATTTTATTGCAATCTCGAGGCTCAGCCTCTGCCTTTAACACCTTCCCCTAAAATATATCACTCCCAAACTCATCATCCTTTTGCACTGACATCTAAACCGGCACTAGAGGAAGTAAAAAGAAATTGCACTTGAGAAGGTTTTTCAGAAGATGAAAGGATTTTTCTCTTGAGTCAAGGACAACACAAAGCTCTCCATTGGAGAGACCCAGCACAACCCCCTGTGTGTCCACAGCCCCCTGCGAGTGCCCAAAATGCAGAATTCCCTCTGCTGCAGCCCCCAGTGGAGGCTCAAACCCCACTGGTGCCACAGGTGGGAACTGCTTCAGTACCCCACGGGCAAGTGACACAGAAGTGATGTCCCCAGGACACAGGGCTAAGCTTCAATTTCAATTTCCAGACTCCCTGCAAACCCCAGGGAATGGATAAATTGCCTCTCCTGCTGCTACCCATGCCATGCACTTGCAAGAGATTTTTTTTCCTTGATTTAGTCTATTAAAGATATACAAAGTTTAAAAGTCCAGAGTCAGCACCTGGCTCTTGCAATTGGGCACTTATAACACACAGGCAATGGCCAGAAGCTACGAATTACTGATAAAAGTAGAGCTGGTAGGAAAGTTCTTTCCTTTCCCCTGAAGAACTCAAATAAAATAAAATAGAAAAAAAAAATCACATTTTAATCTATTCTTACCCCACTGATTTTTCTAACTGTCGTGAAAAAAACAAAAATTTAGATAATGGCTGTTTATACAGCACATACACACACCCATATGTCAACACACATATACACAATCAACAGTCTCAAAAGGATTTTTGAGAGGCTTCAGTATCCAAAGATTAAAAAAATCATCCTAATGAGACTATTTCCCTTAGTTAAAAACCCACATTTTTGGTCAAAAAATATTTCTATGCAAAATTTCCAGGGAAGTCTAATTTAGGGCTCTAATTTGCTGATGGTTGAAATCCTTTCTAGTCTCTTTTTTCCCTTGAAATCCAAGCTTCAGACGTAAAAGAGATAATAAGGCTTTTTTCTTTTTTTTTAAGGAGTATGCCTGGAGCTGAAAGATTAAATTTAAATCTCAGAAGCTGTAACACTGGTCCATCCAAGAGGGGCTTGTGGTGAATGCAGGAACTCACCTGGCATTTATCCGAGCGGGATTCAGGGCAGACACCAACCCGAATTTTTGCCGTGGCAGAGGTAGGGAAAGAATGAGATGCAGAGAGGAAACAGCAATTCCAGCATGAATCCACCCCAGCACTCTCTGACTGAGAGGAAGGGAGAGGAAAAGGATCCAGGGAGATCCCAGAGCCCTTTCCAGGACCTAAAGGGGCTCCAGGAGAGCTGGACAGGGACTGGGGACAAGGGATGGAGGGACAGGACACAGGGAATGGCTTCCCACTGCCAGAGGGCAGGGATAGATGGGATATTGGGAAGGAATTGTTCCCTGGGAGGGGGGGGAGGCCCTGGCACAGGGTGCCCAGAGAAGCTGTGGCTGCTCCTGGATCCCTGGAAGTGTCCAAGGCCAGGTTGGACAGGGCTTGGAGCAGCCTGGGACAGTGGGAGGTAAAATAAGGTGATTTTAAGGTCCCTTCCCACCCAAACCATTCCATGATTCTCTGATTGTGCCACATGGTCCCAACAGAACAAAACAGCTGCAAAGAGCTGCCCAGATGTGAAGCCCAGCTCCTCCAAGAGCTGTGGGCTGCCAGCCTGGCTGCAGCATAAATGGAAAGGAATCTCTGTCTGTGTTCTAGAAAATGCCTAAATTATGTTTGCATAAGACTCTGAGAAACAGAATTAATATACAAAAGGTGAATGAAGTCACACGTCTGCCACTGAGTTGCAAAAGCAATCTGCTAAAAACACAAAAGGCCAGGGTTTTTCTTTTTCTTTTTCTTTTTTCTTTTTCTTTTTTTTTTTTTTTTTCATCTGCAGCTTTTATTTTTAACCCTAGGAATGAAAATTATTTACATCTACTCCTGTAAGGACTGCCCAGGCACAGGAGTACTCACTTTTTCTCAGACAAGAAGTCGGTCTGCATTCTTTTTGTTCTTTGTCTGTAGAAACTTCTGCCTATTGGCAATGTGAGGACAGTGTAGGCAAATAAAAGAAGATATTAATGCATCTCTTTGTATCTGGAAAGACATAAAGCCAACCATGTTCCCTCTCTCCACAAAGAACCCCCGTGGAAAATTCTGGGGTTTTTTTTATATTTCTGTGTATATACTCTTGAGAAATGAAGTAGACACAAATGCATTTTTCAGAGACTTTTGGACTCAGTGTCATGAAATCAAAGAGAAAATAATTTCAATAACATCACCCAAAGCCTTCTCATTGTGGTGGCAGGGAACCATCCCTTGTTAAAGGCCTTACAGGGAGCTCAGCACCTATTTAGACACCATTGTAAATGAAGACAATGCATTTATTTCATTGCTATGGTTACTGAATCAAGTCTGAAGTATAGAAATATGGTGCACAAGGAAAGAAAAAAAAAAGAGATGAAGGAAAATAAATGATACACTGCTTTAGAAATGCAGAGGGAAGATCAAACAAACAGGCTGCACAGTTTAAGAAACAATTAATTATTAGAACTTTCACAACACATTTGATATGATCTCATTGTAAGCTGATTGCAGCCATTCTTACCCCAGTGTTATCTCATCTCCTCACTTGTACCCATCTCATCTTTTGTACTGCTGCTGGTGTGGGAAAAGCTGCTTTTTTTCATCTGTGAGATGGAGAAAATGAGGAATCACCACAAAACGAAAGCTCTGTGGGGAGTTTTCTCCTGGGATGGGCTGGGACAGACCAGCTCCTCCTCTCTGGCATCTCCTGTTGGGCACAAATGGGCTCCTGGTTGGGCTGAAGGGCAGCACAGGCTCCTTTCAAATGTCTGGGCATAACCCAAAGTGTTTCCTGGGGGATTGCTCAAATCACAGAATCACGGAATGGTTTGAGTGGGAAGGGACCTTAAAGCTTATCCAGTGCCACCCCCTGCCATGGGCAGGGACACCTTCCACCATCCCAGGCTGCTCCAAGTCCTGTCACCTGGACAGGATTATTTTATATATTTTTATATATTTTTATATATATTTATATATTTATATATATATTATATATTTTATAAGTTTCTNAAAATGCAGTCATTTTAATAAATCATATAAGCCTTCTGATATTGGAGTCAAAGAGTCCTGATTCACCCCCAATGGGACACCAGTGACAATAAGTGGTGACCCCGACCTCTGACTGGGGCACTAGAACAATAAAGCCCTGTCCAGCCTCGCCTTGGGCACTTCCAGGGATCCAGGAACAGCCACAGCTTCTCTGGGCACCCTGTGCCAGGGCCTCACCACCCTCATAGGGAACAATTCCTAATTCCCAATATCCCATCTATCCCTGCCCTCTGGCAGTGGGAAGCCATTCCCTGTGTCCTGTCCCTGTTGCCCTTGTCCCAAGTCCTTCTCCAGCTCTCCTTTAGGTACTGAAAACACAGAATCTCCGAGGGCCAGCAGGTCAGAGCCTTCTCTCAGTGACACATTTACAGCACCCAGAGCTCTCCATCCAGTCTGGACAGATCTGACAAGGAATTCTGGTTTGGACTTTTCCCCCCCAAGGGAGCAGATCTAGGCCAGAGAGGTAATCCAAAATTACCAAGATCAGACGAGTACCAGCAGAAATGGTCAACATCACATTTTAATGCTTGGAAATGCTGCAAAGCTGCACTTTTTGTATTGTCAAATCAAGGTGTTTAAAAGGTTTTCTGAACAAAAAATTTTAAAACTACTGGCCAAGACTATAAATCCCTCTCTCCTTTCTGTAATGACACACAGTCAACAATTTAATTTCCCTCCCTCACCCACTGGAACATCACTGGCTCTAGAGCTGCCAGTCAAATTCTATTTATTACACAGGACTCTCATCAGAACAATTCCAAATTCAAGGCTAAAAATGCTGCAGTCAAACTCCTGGGCAAAGTGGGTGGCAAGCACAAGGGTGACACCCTGAGACAGGATGTACAGAACCGGGATTAATCCACCTGACACTCTGCTGCCAACTCCTCACAGCAAATCCAAACACATTCAGGACAGCAGTTGCAGGAACAGCCTCTCTCTTATTTAAGCAAAGCCAACCACTCAGGCCACTGTGTGCACTTGGCACGCTGAGAAATCTCTTTGCCACAGCCAATTAGGAAGAGATCTGATTAATTAGGACTTCTCCATGCTTCTTTTCTGACCAACACATAGCAATGGATTATTTAGTGCATTTAATGGCTTGTTCAGCTACGCTGCCTCAAACAAGAGCTCTTGTGGGGGCACTGAATAGAGCCAAGAAGATCCAGATGGAATTAAAGCATTCAAATGAATGCTGTTCCCACACAGCCCCGTGCAGGAGCACAGCTGTACCCCAGCCATGGCTATAAAGGAGGACAGGCTGGCTCTACCCTGTCACTTAACATCGTGCCACAGCTCCATGACATGGCACTGGCATCACTCCACAGTGCTGGCACAGCATGTGACAGGCATTGTCCCCGTTAGATTCCAGAGGAACTTGCCTGAAATTCCCCCAAGTGACTGAGGAGCCTGAACTTTGCTGAGTTTATTGGGGCTGAGCCTATTCAGCCTCTCAGGGTCTGCAGGAAAGGACATTTCCAGCTCCAAAAGGTGAGAAAAGAGGAAAGGATGGAGTCAGACTAATAACAAGGACAAGAGGCTGAATAAAATCCCTTCTTTTTTATCTCAGACACAAGTTAAAAGGTTTTCTGAACAACCAGAAACAGGGCAAGTGCAGATCTATGAAAATAACCTTGTTGTATCCCTTACAGCCCCTGGGATCTCTGCTCCCAGAGATCAGCAGCTCCAAAGTCTCCCTAGGAAAGCACAAGTGAGCATCTCAGTGAAAAACAAATTGAAAACCACTTTGCTGAGGTATTTCTGTCTGACTGAGCGCTGCACCAAACCATATAATTTCCATGAAATGGAAAATAACTGCCTGGTGACTTGCAGTGAGGAAAAGTGTGGAGAGCAAATTGCAGCAACCAGCAGTCCTGGTGGATGAGGCACAATGTGCTCGGGAGCTGGGAGCTCTGCTGGGTCAGATTTTGGTGGGCTTGGGAAGTTTTCTAAGTCTTTGTGGACTTGAGGACACGGTTTAGTGGTGAACACAGTGGTGCTGGGTTAATGCTTGGACTTGGTGATCTTGGAGGTCTTTTCCAGCTTTAAAGACTCTGATTATATCAAAAAAGGCAAGGTCAAGAGCTGTGATGGACACTCAATTCTCTTCTGATAAAATCTGTGAGCCTCATCTTCATCTTTGCTAAGCCTTGTTGTGAACTTGCTGCAGTTGGTCTGAAAAGAACCATAGAGTGAGGATGAAAAGCTCATGGAATCACAGAATCACAGAATATCCTGAAGGATCATCCAGCCCAACCCCTGGCCATGCACAGACACCCCAAAAATCCCACCCTGTGCATCCCTGAGAGCGTTGTCCAAACTCTCCTGGAGCTCTGGCAGCCTTGGGAATGTCACCATTCCCTGGGGAGCTGCTCCAGTGTCCAGCCTCCCTCTGGGGGAAAAAAGCTCTTCCCAAAATCCAGCCTAACCCTCCCCTGACTCAGCTTCCCTTGGTCCCAGAGAACTTAAGTAAAGGCAGGTAATATGAAAAGAATCAGAATCCAGAATTTTATTAGCATCCAAAATCCAAAGACTTGAACTGAAACATCCCAAGACTGAAGGGGGAGAAGCAACCCTACAGTGAATAAAATTTGAAACAACTTTCAGTAGAAGCTGACAGAGAATCACCTTGTCCTATGGAAAAGTTATGTGAAAAATGAGCCATTAGAGCCTGGAATTCACCCATTATTTTGCTCAAATGAGCATGAACTTGTGTTTCTCTTCCTGGAGGTGGCCCAAAGGAGCAGCCAACAAGTGCATGGAGAAAATTCCAAAGAGTCTGGCACAAAGTACTGAAAAAAGAGGTTTCTTTGGAAGGTAAACTTGCTCTCCCAAAGGGGATGAGTAAGCAGTCGTTTCCCTCGCAGGCAAATGAAAGCTTTCAAAGATGCCATTCACAAAACTGCCCTTAATGGGAGAGCAGAGTGACTGAATCCAGGCAGGAAATTAAGAAACGGAGCAGGGACGATAATTTTGATGAGGAGGCTCAAAGAGAACAGAAAAACGAAACAAGGGGCTGTGCAGTGCTGTTATCTCCTTTGACTGGGTCCCATTAATACGAGTCATTTAAGAGAGTGATGAAAAGAATGAGAATCTTTAAATAAAACACAACTCTTTCAAAGGCATAACTCTGAGTTTTCTGAATTTCTCTTTCCAAATACACCCAAATACATCCCAGCAGGGCAGACAAGCTTATGCTGTATGGATTATCCAGTGACAGGGGTATTGTCATGGAAACCTGAGCTTTGTTCAGAAGTGATCATTAACTCCTGCTCGTCCTTCATATCTTAATAATAGATTTTTTTAAACTTTTTTTTTTAATTAAAAAAAAATTAATACGGACTACGGACCCAAATCTTCTCCTATCTCCTGTATGGATTTCATCCTGGATTTCAGCTGGTTTGTTTCTCGTTTACCTGACTGCCTCATAGCCTGACTGCCACAGTAGCCCAAGGGCACAGCTACAACTCACAGGAAAAACTGGTCTGGTTCAGGAAGGAAACACAGCATCCCAACCTTTTCAAGGATGGACACAACTTTTTTTTAGTCTAAGAGCCAGTGAACACATGACAGATGTGAAGAATACACCTTTCACCTTTTATTTATCTAATAAAATAAATTAAACAGGATTCTCCTCCAGAAACTTTGCACTTGGGCATTTACAGGAAGAAATGCAGATGTGGCCCCATGGGGACATGGCTCAGTGGTGGCCTTGGAGGTGCTGGGAGAATTATTGGTCTTGATGATCCTGAAGGGCTTTTCCAACCTGAGTTATGCTGTGGTGAACTCACAGAGTTATACAGGTTTGTGAGTGAAGTCTGGTGACTTTGGATCATCTCTTAATCCGTGTAGGCTTAGAACAAGCTCTTTCCCCCATCAGGCATGAGATCAGCCATCACTGCAACCCCAGACAGGCATGAGACTGGGAGAGATGAAGGCAGAGCCCACAGGAAAAATAAAACAAAACAGGAAAGGCAAGAAGAGGAAAGTCTGGAGACATTTGGGTAAGAAATGTATAATGTCTGCCAAGTTGGTAACTGAAGCGGATTTCATAGAATCATGGAATGGTTTGGGTTGGAAAGGACCTTGAAGACCATCCCATCCCACCCCCTGCCATGGCAGGGACACCTTCCACTATCCCAGGCTGCTCCAAGCCCTGTCCAGCCTGGCCTTGGGCACTTCCAGGGATCCAGGGGCAGCCACAGCTTCTCTGGGCACCCTGTGCCAGGGCCTCCCCACCCTCACAGGGAAGAAGAAAAATCATTCAGGCTGGAAAACAACTTTAAGATGGAATAAGAGCTTTTAAGTACAACTTACTTTTCCAAAGAGTTAGAGTTAGAGTTTCCATAGAGTTTCTATGAAACTCTAAAAAATCTGATCCTGAGTGGAAGCATCACTGACTTCCACCAGTGCAGGCCCAGAAAACTGAGCTCAGATTTATTACTCAGTTGCATCTGTGTAGCTGCACCCTCCAGATGCATGATTTAAAAATGCAGAGAAACGCTTCTGTTTAATTATTTTGCACTCAAAATAGTTGGGATGATGAGTATTGTTACTTTAATGGCACATGAGCACCCTGAAGGCTGCTGGAATGGTCGCTGATGAGCTTGGAACGGAGTTTTACAACAGTGCAACATTAAGAGGTAATTTTAAAAAAGAGTAAAATCTATGTCCACCACCCCTTTCCTCCTCCCTCCACCCCAAGCCCCCCAAACCCTGGGTATGGAGGTGGTTCTGATCCCTGGAGTTTGATGCATGTTTGATTCACAGACTGCAGCATGTCTGCACCAGATGGCCCCGAGTTAATGAACACAAACTCATCACTTTTACTCACGAGGGAAATGTGCAGCTCAATCTGACTCGTACTCGACAACTAAAAATATTTGAGTATTTTTAGTGAGCATTTTACTGTTACAAAATGGCATTTGAGGGAAGCAGTAAAAGAACACAGCCTACCCAACAATTGGACTTGCACAGATGAACAGCACTGCTGCCTTTCGTCCTTCTCATCCCAACTAACACATTCCCAAACCTCCAAACTGGGAGCAGCACAGAAGGAAAGCTGTAAGACCTGGGCCTCCTTCAGCCACCATTTGCAGAAAGTGTCCTGAGTTAGCTCAAAGCAGGACTGGGGTCTGTTACCACAGCAGGTTGGAAAGGATATGGGTCATAATCTCAGCATAAAAGAAAGGGAATGCCTGGAAAATCCCAGAACTGTGATTATTTATGGTGGTTAATGATCTGTCTGCTCGAGGTCACTGTGATCATGGAGTCCTGGAATGGTGTGGGTTGGAAAAGACCTTAAAGCTCATCCCATTCCAGCTCCCTGACATGGGCAGGGCACCTCCCACTATCCCGGATTTCCACAGTAGTGCACAAGATGCAATTCCATGAGAACATGAAACACATGGAAACCCCAGCATTACACTGCCATGATATCCGAAAGGTTTTTCTCCAAGGAACCAAGAGATGTTTGTTAAAGGATGGGACCCAGATTCCTCAGTCTATAATCCAAAAATGGATTAATTGCTTTCCTTGGAGTCAGTGGGCACAAAGTCAGGATGGCAAACAGGTGGGAGGAGTCACATTCCCAGAATTTAAAGGAATATTGGTCTGACTTCTACTCAAAAAGCTGTTGGGTGTGCCAACATGTAATGGAATTATAGCTGGAATGTGACTTCCTGACTACTCTCAGATATTTGACTTTACATAGAATTGTTTGGTTTGGAAAAGCCCTCAGACATGACCGAGTCCAACCATTCCCCAGCACTGCCAAGGCCACCACTGAGCCAAGTCCCCAAGTGCCACACCCACATGGCTTTCAAATCCCCCCAGGGATGGGGACTCCAGCACTGCCCTGGGCAGCTGTGCCAGGGCTGGACAGCCTTTGGTGAATAAATTGTTCCCAATATCCAACCTAAACCTCCCCCAGCACAACCTGAGACCATTTCCTGTTGTCCTGTCCCTTCTTCCCTGGGAGAAGAGAGTGAGGATGTCCCCCTGAGCCTCCTTTTCTCCAGGCTGAGCCCCCCCAGCTCCCTCAGCTGCTCCTCACCAGACTTGTGTTCCCACACCACCATATGCAATTCCTAAAAAAAAATATGGAAAACTCTGGAAACTTGTCAGAGGCACTGCATGTTGATGTAAATAGTTCAGAAGCAATACACAAACCCTTCAGGTGTGCAATTCCAGCTCCACAGCAGTATTCCTACAGAGCAGGTGGATTGTCTTTGCTGGGTTTTTGGTGGGGCCAGCAAGTTTGGGAATCCAACCCCCTGGGCCCTTTGGAGGGGGTTCCCTGCTGAGTTCTTTTCCAAGGGTGAAGAACGTGCAGGACTCTCTTTCTCTTGGTCTTCAGGTTTTTGTTTATTCTTAAGTTCAGCACCAGCTGCACACCAGACTCAGCATGTGAGAAATGAGGCACAAAATGGACCCCAAACACCCAAACCAAGGCACAAAATGGACCCAAACACCCAAACCAAGGCACNTGTGCTCTAACTCATCCCAAGGTCTTGGCAATTTTTCCCAGGGACGAAGGTTAAAAGCAGAGTTCTGCTGAGGGTGAGAGCCTCTTAAAACAGGCAGAGAAACATTCTCTGTGCCCTGGGTTCCAAAAGTCTTGATGGCATTTTACCTCTCTAACTACTAATTCTCCCAACTAACCCCATGTCCATAGTGCACTGGTGATAAATTATGAGTTATTAAAGAGCAAAGTGCCAATCTAACACCACTGTCAAGCAGGATATTCCAAATGGTTGAGCTGATAAAAAAGAGAGAGGAAAACCAGAGGAAGCTGAGAGGCCACTGTTGTCTCCTAAGGCATGGAAGAATTATCCAAAGGAAACACCCATCCAGGTCCCATTCATCACTAGGTGCTGGAGGAAATCCCAAACCAAGCTTTGCTTCCTGCTCTTTGTGCTGCCTCGATCAACCTTCTTCTCTTCTGCAGTTCTCCACTGAAATCTAAGGAATATTTGCTGCTTGCCATGAAGGGATCATCTCGCATCAGAGGATTGCACCATGCCAGAGCAGGAGATCCCTTCTCACCAGGATCATCCCGGAATCAGTGCTGAGGAGCAATCTCAAACCATCACCAGGATCCTTCTCTCAGGATTTCTGTTCTCTCTCTCTCTCTCACACACAAATCAAATAATTCTAAAATTTGCTTTAATGGGAAGCAAAAGCAAGCACGGAAACCTTGATAACCTTGATATTTTCTGAGAAACAGAATTTGTTTTCTGACTTGCCCCACACTAAGTCTACAAAGTATAATAGAAACGTTGGAAATGAATCTGCTCTAATCAACCAAGGGAGTCAAAATTCAATTTAGAATGGAATATTGTGACTTCACCCCTCTAATCAGTCCTGTTGATATGCACTGTGATACAGTGAACAACCTGTGCACGTTCTCTGTTTGGAATTCTTTAATTCAGACTCCTCTAAAGACTCAAATGGCTCTAGGAAGTACTTCTCTATCTCATTTATCTCCCCTCCAATACAAACTTTATGGTGTACAAGTTGTTCACTCTCCCCACCCTCTACAACTGGATGGAATGGAATGGATATGGAATCTGAGAGGTTTTTAAGGGACCAGGGACCATCTATCACCTGCAACAGGACAGAGTAATAGGACAAGGGGGAATGGTTTTAAACTAAAAGAGGAGAGATTCAGGTGGGATATTGAGAATTAGGAATCGTTCCCTGTGAGGGTGGTGAGGCCCTGGCACAGGGTGCCCAGAGAAGCTGTGGCTGCCCCTGGATCCCTGGAATTGTCCAAGGCCAGGGTGGACAGGGCTTGGAGCAACCTGGGATAGTGGAAAGTGTCCTGGGATAGTGGAAACTGGGGAGTGGAATGAGATGGTCTTCAAGGTCCTTTTCAACCCAAACAATTCCATGACTGTATAAAGTTACCAACATTTTCTACACACTAATTTCAGCTCTTCACAGAGCAGGATTGCTCTGCAGTGCTGGGCTGGGGTCTCTGCCATCAGGAAAACTCTGCACATGTTTCTAAGGCAGATTTCCCCCTTCACCTTCTCATTCTTTCCTTACTCACTCCACTTTTAAACACAAGCTGAGGCAAGAAATGATATTTTAGCCTATGCCCATGCACCATTAAAAATAGGCATGCAGCACTTCCCATGCATAATTCATTCTTCCTGTATTTCCAGTCAAGACGTCTTCACTTTGCAAGTGCAAAGTGACAATTCTTGCAGATTTGGGAAATAATCCTTTACATCTGTTACAAGCTAGCAGACACCATTTGGCAAGTGTTAAAAAATACCATATAGGACCAGGACTGCAGTGTCTGTTTGGTTATGAGCACTCATGGTCTGAAGTCTGTAGGGGAAAGAAAAAAAAAAAAAGAGATGGCTTGAATGTGCTTTCCTTCTAGCAGATATATTCTAGTTTTCCAGCCATTTATCTCTCTTTGTGTGTTATATCCTCCTTATTCCTCACTGTCTTTCTTATGTGTCAGAGAATCTCCTGAGTTAGAAGGGATCCACAAGGACCATCCAGTCCAAATCCTGGCTCTGCACAGGACACCCCCAAGGATCCCACCATGTGCCTGACAGTATCGTTTCCCTGTTTTGGGAACAAGGGTTTCCTTGTTTTGCAAATTTTGGGTTGGATTTTATTTCGTTTTTTTAGTCTTTAATGCTGACCCTTCAGCCACCTTTATTGTGCCAGACCCAGAACAAATTTCAGCTCTGGGCTCACATCAGCCCGACTCCCGTGGGCATCTCCCCGTCTCCATTCCCCCTCTCTCTGCCTTTCCCACCAGCCCACGCTTTTCCATCAGCCCAGCCAGCCTCTAGCCCTGCCTTCACTTCCCCATCTCCTTAATTTAGCTCTGCTTTTAAGTCTCATTAGCCCTGCCTCAAAGCGTGAGGAGCAGCGCTGTCACAACAAAAGGAGGGAGCGCTCCGGCAGGGCCAGGAGCATCTCCCTGCATACTAATGCTGCTTTAATAACGCTGCCCAAACACCCCCAGCCTGTGCTCACAGGCTCGGGAGGAGCTGGGAGTGGGATCTGCGTGCACAGGGGGACTTGAGATGATGGGTGAATCCACATTTCAGCCAAGTTTGCCATCACGGTAGCATCCTCCCAGCCTCGACTCTTCTCCCCGCGTCTCATAAGGATGTTTTCTCCTACTCTAACACCACCACCCTTCGCTCCCTGCACTTAAATTGTCTCCATTTGCATTCCAGTCCTCTGTTGGAAGCGGTAACAGGAGCGCTGCCATCCGCACAGCTGAGTAAAGCGATATATATTTAATTAAAATGATGCTGACGCGGCAGCCGCGCTCACGCTCCGCCTCTGCTGCCGGCAAAGACGGGTCAGCAAAAACGTCCCCGATGCTCCGGGGACCCGATCCCGCCACCTCATCTGAAACTGCGAAGCTCCTCGAGCATCCTCCGAGGTTCTCCCTCGGAAAGAGCTCGGGACTTGCAAGCGCTGCCTCGGGCATGGCTGGAGGGGGCCCGGAGCTCGCAGGGACCGACAGAGCCTGGGCTGCGCTGCCCAAGGAGAAATCGGCTTTTATTGGTGTCGCGCTGGCAGAACAGCTGGGAAAAACACACACCCAGAGCCACAGACAGGCGTCTTCTAAGAAGTCAGGTTTAATCGCGGGATCACAGGATGGTTTGGGGTTGAAAGGGATGGTAAAGATCATCTGGTTCGAACCCTCTGCCATGGGCACGGACACCTCCCACTAGAGAAGGTGTGAATGGGAGGAAAAGAGTTCTAAGTTTATTTCGAGTTTCAGAGGTGAGATTCTAAAATATCTGAGGTTTTTTAAACAAGGGAAAGGGAAAAGCCACTCTCAACCTGTCCTTTTTCAGGTTGAATTTGAGGAACTTTAGACCGGCTGGATAAAGCATATTGATTTTTCCATTTGTGGTTTTGATGGGAATTTAATTGCAAAGCGCTGTAAACGGGGGTTTGAAATTTGTCTGCAGTGTGTTCCACAGGAAAAATGTGAGAAAGGGGTTAAAAAGACTCCAAACACCCAAGATTTTTTTTTCTTATCTCCCATCTCCCAGACTTTGAAATCCCAAGCATTTTACTCACTGCCTGTAGAGAGACACCACATTTTGTCGGTACAGCTCGTCATGAAAGCTGCTGACAATTAATTTTTCATCTTTTATTCTCCTCCTTTTTATGTACTTGGAAATGGTCAGGAGGATTTACATCAGCAACACTTCAATAAACTGAAAAAGGAGGTAACACCCAGCCCTCTCCTTTAGGGTTGATTTGCTTAATGTGAAACATCGGGGAAAAAAAAATCCGACACTTCTGAAGTTGTTCCACAAACCCATCATGGGTTCAAATATCCTTTATTGTTTCTAGATCAAAAAATGCCAAGGAAAATCCTGGAGAAGGAAGGAGTGACAGGGTGGCATGCCACATGGAGGGATCTTTTTAACAGCAAACAGGAAAGAGTGACACATCCCACAGATTTCCTCCACTTGTTTTTTAGAGAAAAATACCTGCACAAGGCTTTGGTGGTGCCACTGTATGAACCTGCCAGTGTGTGAAATGAGCTTTTAATTTAGTTCTGGCCCAGAATGTGAGGTTTTTTTTACCTAAACTTCTCCCACTAGTTGCAGTCCTTGCCACAGCAAGACTCACAATGGGAATGTGTTCTCCCAGGACTGGAGCCCAAGCTCGATTCAGACCTGAGCTAAGGGACAACACAGGTGCCTGTTCATTTAGGGACAATTCCACATATTTTGCTTTTTCACCTAGAAGTGTTTCCAGTTTGGGGCAGTAGTTAAATATTCCCTTTATCTGCAATGCCTCAGACAAAACTGGATGTGTTTCTGTGTTTCCCTGGTAATACAGCAGCAGAATCATGGAAACATGGAATGGTTTGGGATGGAAAGCACCCTGAGGATCATCCCATCCCACCCCCTGCCATGGGCAGGGACACCTTCCACTATCCCAGGCTGCTCCAAGCCTTGGCCTTGGACACTTCCAGACATGGGGCTTTTCTGGGAAAACATTCCAGTGCCTCCCCACCTTTGTCAGCAGCAGGGGATTTGAACTTTCACCTTCCCAGTACCCAGGAGGAAAGGGTTGTTTTGGGATAGATTTGAGGAGGATCTCAAGGAAATGAGGATATTTTCATCTGGCAGTGACACCCTCTTTCCTCAACTTTCCAGAAAGCTCCTGGCAAACTTCTCCATGGAAATAATATTAATTAAACAGATCTATCAGCATGATGCAGCATTTTTTCCACTCTCTAAGCTGTGCATTACATAATATCATGTCCCTCACAGCCTGATGGTGGCACATAGAAGTGGAATTATCGTTGCATTATCAGTGCAGCGTGAGGATGAGAAAGCCATCATGTGGCAGGCAGTCCCAGGATGATGGTATCTGTACCACATTGCATTATTTTGGGAATAATAAACACTACATGTAGGAAAACACGACGCCAAAAGAAGCTTGGTCATCCCACAGAGCTTGTGACAGATGGCATTCCAGCCCTATAATCAAAGCAATAATTAACCTCACAGGTTAAAAGAAAAAAGCAAAGTGCATTTGCAATCCAGTTCTCCACATCAGGGATATGCTGGAATATTCAGCAGTGTTTTCAGACCCTCTGATCACCTGAATGAAATATGGTTCCTGACAGGAAAGCTCTGCTCCTGCAGCAGACACCATGGACCACCAACATCTAGGATTTACTTGATACCTTTTGGCAAAATGGAGCCTGAAATTTGAAAGCAGAACCTGTTCAAAAGACCTAAAACCACTTTTGCATCCATACACAAACTATCTATCATTTTACTCCATGAATTACAGCTCCTTTTATTCTATTTATTCAATACCTGAAAAGGCCAATTTCAGTCTTTTAGCTGCTTGTGATCTGTATTCCCTCTGAATTCAGTAATGGAAACAAATTCTACATCTATCATTTGTGGGTAAACTGGTTGGACTTTCTGTTTATGTTAATGTTTATAATTTACAATAACATTTTTAAGCTGGAAATGGTAAAATTAATTTTAAAAAATAAATAGATTGTGTGTGAGTTTGTATAAAATATGACCTGCTGGAGTGAGTCCAGAGGAGGCCTCAGAGATGCTCCAGGAGCTGGAGCCCCTCTGATCTGGAGCCAGGCTGGGAGAGCTGGGAATATCCAGCCTGGAGAAGGGAAGGCTCCAGGAAGACCTTGGACTTCTCCCTGGCCACAGAATTTGCTGATTTTCTGTACATCAAATCTTCTCAGTCCATCTGACTTTGCAAATTGTGACGTTGCACCAACAGCTGGGAATAGCAGGACACACGAAACATAGGGCCCAGGAAATTGAATATTGATCAATTGGCTCCCCCAATTAATCTATAAATTCATAATGGCTGGGCACAGGATGCAGTACAATGATGTAATGGAGTCACAGCTTTTTTTAAATGGGGAAAAATTGAGGAGAAATGAGTTCATAAAATAGTAGCACTCTGTAGTGATGAGGCCCACAGGTCTGGATAACCCCCCACTGTGTTATCCAGTTGATTTTCCTGCTACTGGAAGCTCACATCCGTCCTTTCATGAACTTTGCATGCCCTGTTGCACGAATTGTCAGATTTCTCACCTCTTCTATTCTGTTTGGGCAGCTGTTCCTGAACCCAGCTGCTCTAATGATTATAAAACATCTGATTTCCAATTCTAAACATGAAGATGGGCAATTTATACCCACCTGGATTTGTGCTATCATCATTCTTCACCCTAAACAGCTTTTTCCCCTCTTCCTGATTTTTATTTTTTACTATTTCTAAAAAAAAAAAAAATCTTTCTTTGCTCAGCTTGTTTGCGAGGTAACAAATCACAGTCTCCTTATACTCACCACTTCCATACTCCCTGATCACTCAACTCCTCAGTTCTACAGAAAATAATTTGGCCAACAGATCCCAGATTTACCCAGAGCCACCCAGTGTCACCCACAAGTGTCCCCAGGTCACAGAACCACAGAATGGTTTGAGTTGGAATGGACCTTAAAAGCTCCTCTGGTCCAACTCCCCTACTATGGGCAGGGGCAAATTCCAGGTTGCTGGAAGCCCCATCCAATGGTCCTTGTCTGCTTGGATAATTGAAAACCTCCAACCAACAGAGAAAATTAAGGGTTTTTAGCCAAATATTCCATCCATTTTCTCAGCAGGCACGACGACATCCATCTGCATGAGGTGGGTTATGTAGGAGTATTCCTTGATTTCATCGCAATTCAAGGAACCAGTGGAAGTCCTTCCCATTCCCAGAAGTAATTCCATGGAATGACTTCATTCATCCTGGAAAATGGAGCGTGCTGAGTCATCCATCAGTCCCTCTGGTCCAGAAGAGCAGCTGGGCTCACGTCCAAGCAGCCAGACCCTGCTCCCAAGGGTCTGGTCCTGCTGGAATTGCATCTTGGGAATCGTCCCCTTGTCATCCTCAGACCTCTCCTGGGCTTTGGAGCTCCCCAGTGAGACAAGGCTAAAGCCATGCCATGACCACCCAAGAGCTGAGGAGTTTGCCCAGGGCAGGGCAGCACCTGGACACAGCCCAGGCCAGGCTTAGCACACCACGGTCAGCCTGGCTTCCACCTGGGCCCGTAACAGAGAATAAAACAGCCCAAACTGGGTCCAACAATTTTAGCTCACCCCATGACCCAGCTCTGGATGACTCTTCAGCAGAGGGTTCTGCTGGTAAGCTGGAGGTTGGATTCAGTTGCCCAAATTCAGATTGGCTTTGAGGTCCATCCCCTGGCCCAGGAGCTCTCAGGACTTCTCCAGATCCTTTCATCCCACACAGCCCCACACGAAAGGCACAGATACCCTGAGGAGTCACACATTGCACCAGGTGCTACATCAGGAAACCAAATTTTTCCATCTCCTACAGAATTCCCAAGCCATCAGACATCTGTGTTCAAGTTTTAGAGACTGGAGTAGCTCATCCAGGGTGGATCAGCCAGGTTGGAGCACACGAACATGTTGGGCTTTTGTAGAGGAAAAAGGTTTGGGAGTTCTGCTTCAAAGCCCCACTAACCCAACCCAAAGAGGGAAGATGGCAGAAGAAAGAAGAATGTGAACAGGCATGGAGAAAGGAAAAAAAGCCAGCAGGAAGGTGAGGGCCATGATGGAACTGCTGGAGAAACTCCACAGGAGGCCACGGAGCTGCTCCAAGGGCTGGAGCCCCTCTGCTCTGGAGCCAGGCTGGGAGAGCTGGGGGTGCTCACCTGGAGAGGAGAAGGATCCAGGGAGAGCTCAGAGCCCCTTGAAGGGCCTAAAGGGGCTCCAGGAGAGCTGGAGGGGGACTGGGGACAAGGGATGGAGGGACAGGACACAGGGAATGGCTTCCCACTGCCAGAGGGCAGGGATGGATGGGATAGTGGGAATTAGGAATTGTTTGCTGTGAGGGTGGGGAGGCCCTGGCACAGGGTGCCCAGAGAAGCTGTGGCTGCCCCTGGATCCCTGGAAGTGCCCAAGGCCAGGCTGGACAGGGCTTGGAGCAACCTGGGATAGTGGAAGGTGTCCCTGCCATGGCAGGGGGTGGAATGGGATGAGCTTTAATGTCCCTTCCAATTGAAACCATTCCATGATTCTAAGATAATTAGTAACAATTAAGACTTCACTAAAAGGGTAACACTGCACTTTTGCACTCCATGCACAGTTACAAAACCACACCAGAAACGAAACCTGCTGACCACGATTTACTTTGTGCTCTTATGCTCAGAGATGGAATTATTTCATTTTTGTCTTTTCTAGCATGGGCAAATTCCAAAAGGACAAGTTGAAATGGAAAAACACTCCGTGGCTTTTTTTTTTTTTCTTTTTTTTTGCTTTTTTTTTGTTTTTTTGTTTTTTTGTTTTTTTGTTTTTTGGTTTTTTGTTTTTAAGGCTGCATTTTTCCATTGACCCAGCAGCATTAATAAACATTGCAGAGCTTTCTGAGGGGAAGATTTCCCATCCCCTCTGTGCTCTACCTCATTACCTTTTCATTTTGTTTTGTTTGCTTCTTCCTGTCAGGATAAACACGAGGCACTGTCAGGCAAACAGCAGGTCAGGGGATGACATTTTTTAATGTTCACAGAACAACCTGACCTCCTGCTCACAGCCACTAAAAGGGAAATAAGGAAACCCCCTGCTTTAAGTCCTAAATGCTAACGAGGTTCTCGATTTGATTTGTTTCTCCTTCCCAGCAACGCTAATTTCAAACTGAACCACTGACTCAATTAGCAAAATGTTGAATTTGGTGAGACTTCCTATAATAAAATGTCCCAGTAACAAAAAGGAAGCCAGCAGTGGTTTGGTGCCAGTAACTAAATCCATTTTAATGGGCTATTTTAATTAAACAAATTAAATTGATGATGGCCTCTGCATAATGATGAATGACACAATTTAATAGATCATTGCTATGTGCTAATCCCTTTTTTAATATTATCTTCTAACATTGATCTGCACATAGACACATAAGTCATAAACTAAGCTCAAGAAAGAAAAACAAACAATGGGAGCAAAAGGGCCAAATAACGGAAAATATGGGATGATCTTAGCTCCCAAAAACCCCCAATTTTCAGTTGAGGTCATGGCAATTATGCACCACTATGGGATAATGGAAACCAG
Organism: Dicaeum eximium; assembly: GCA_013396995.1. Classification (NCBI taxonomy): domain Eukaryota; kingdom Metazoa; phylum Chordata; class Aves; order Passeriformes; family Dicaeidae; genus Dicaeum; species Dicaeum eximium. The sequence continues at coordinate 106,028 of VWZP01006519.1, read as the reverse complement.
GTGGAATCTACAGTGCCCTCCACGAGGGGTTCAGGTTGGGTATCAGGAGGAATTTCACCATGGAAAGGGTTGTTAAACATTGGGCACATCCTGGAGGTGTCCCAGGAAGGCCTGGATGTGGCACTCAGTGCCCTGGGCTGGGTGACAAACTGGGGATCAGCCACAGCTTGGACTCGATGGCCTTGAAGGCCTTTTCCACCCCCAATGATTCCATGAGGGGGAGGACCCAGATACTTTTAAGGAGATCGAACTTTATTTTTTGGCTATGTTTGGAAGGCAAAGGGTAGGATTTAAAGGTTGCAATTGATGATGTTGGAGGTTTTTTCTGACCTAAATGATTCTGTGATTCTGCGTGTGATTTACCCGATGTGACACCTCCAGGGATTGAAATCAGAGCTGAGCCAGTCTAGAGGCTGTGAAGCCTTTCTGCTCACAGGCAAAAAGGGGGAAAAAAAGGAAAAAAAACAGTGTTTATAAGGACTAATGATAAATAGAAATGGAATGTCCTTAAGGATGGCTGGGATTTCCATGCAGCTGGAAGAGGGTCCATAAAACACATGGGAACACGAGCAAGACTGAGGGTAAAACAGGGAGACAAGCAGCACCTTACAGTTGGGAGATAACCATAAATACCAGGGATCCTGGTAAAGGCTATTCTTGTGTCACTCTGATTTTTCAGCCTTCTGATGTTTTCATTTTTGTGATAAAATTTCTCACGCTGTTTCATGTAAACACACAGATGTTTTCCTAACTGTCTCTTTGTTTTTCATTCCTTTCTCCTGGGAGGAGAAAGGTTTGATGGACCTTTTCATTGACCAGTGTGGTTGGAGAGGTGGTGACCTCATTCTCCAATCCATGGTCGTTCCCAAAACTCTGTATAATACGAAAATCAAAATAAAGTTTCTTCTTCTTCACCTTTTCCCAGGCTGGAGTTTGCTGTGTCTCTGTGATTCATGTCGTGCTCTATTGTGACATTCTTGTGCTGTAGTCTTCCAAAAAAAAATCCAGTTTACCATGGTTTTCCATTAAAAAGTCCAATTTAGGCTGTTTTAGAACTGCACCAAAGCTCCACAGACACCAGACTCCAACTGATTTTAGAGGATTTATCACGTCATCGACAACTACTTAGGCTGAGGGGATCTGAGGTCTGGCTTGCTGATAAAGACTCCAGGAAAGATTATATGGGATTAAATGGGAATAAGTGACAAAATGGAATGAAAAAAAATGCAAAGTGCAAACACAGCTGGATAACAAAATCATACGAAGTACAGCAGGAACGCTGAAGATGTAAAATATTCTTCATGTAAGGTGAAACATTTGGCCTTAGCATCCTGAAATTCCAGGGGTTACAGGAAATGGAATAAAAACCACTTTTCAATGAAAATAAAGAAAAGAAGCATGGACCTGAAAAGGACCTATTCATCTGCCACAAAGAGAGCTCTTCAGAGCTCTCTGAAGTACACCCAGCACTAAATTCCCCTCACCCAGGCAGGACCTGTCTCTCTGGAGATCAGGATCTCCAGATCCTGATTAGAGCTCGGGATCATCCGTGTGCCCACACGCCACACACGGCACAGGAGGCACAACCTCCATCCCTGACAACCTGTCCTCTCCCAGCTGTTGGAACGAGATGATCCTTAGGGTCCTTCCCAACCCAAACCATTCCATGATTTCATGATTTACCAAGTTCATGTTAACTTGTGGACCCCAGCTCCTGCTGGCTTTTCTCCCATGAAAAAGCTGCTCTAAAATAGATTTATCTTTGCAATGGTGTGGCTTAATGCCATTATGGAATCACAGAATCATTAAGGTTGGAAAAGCCCTTGGGGATCACTGAGTCCAACCATTCCCAGCACCGCCAAGGCCACCACTGACCCATGTCCCCAAATGCCACATCCACATGGCTTTAAATCCCTCCAAGGATGGAAACTCCCAACACTGCCCTGGGCAGATGTGCCAGGGCTGGGCAGCACTTTCCATGAAGGAATTGCTGATAAAATCCTTATTGTGATTCCATTCTACAAAGAATGTTTAAAAATGAAGACGTGGGCTCTGTATTTTAGTCAACTCCCTTTTAGCTGAAGTCGAGAATCCCAGCTCAGAATCTTGGTGTTTGTACCTGAGGGGACAGAGGAGTGAAGAAGCCCCAGACAATGTGGCAGGATGCTAATTCGGGCTTCCTAATGAATTCAGAGCCAGAACAAATCAAAGAAGAACTGTGTTTAAAATAATTAAAAAAAAACAAAACCACAGCTACAGGTGTAGATTGTGAACTGGCATTATCCTCCCTTGTTTAAAAAATGACATGGTAATTCTAATGACAAACTCTGTTATAAATAGACACTTAATTACAATATCTTAGGTCTGGCATCTGCATTTTCACCATCTTAAAGGCAGAGACCGAGGAGGGTTTGCTGCAAACTGGAGACCGAAACAAGACAAAAGGAAATCTGAAGTCCAACCAAACCCAAAATCTGCTGCTCTTCACACCCTCCACTTTACTGCTGGCCTTCACTGCAGGCACTTTTCCCAAGAGAAGGAAGGAAATGACCCTGGAATGTCCTGGCAGCTGCCACCCATAGGAGCAACCTACCCTTGGGACACCATCTCCCAAAACATCCCAGCCCTCTGACCAAGGCAGAACGAACATCCTGCACCCGAATTTGGCCACTTTGAGCATTTTTTTTTCCTCCTCTCCCTCCCAGTCCATGGGTCCAGTGGCTCCAGCAGCTACCATAGAAACCAAAGTGCTGCTCTGCAGCACAAGGAGCAGATGTGACACAGGAGCAGCAGGAATGGCAATGTGGGGAGGGGGGAGATGCAGGACGAAGAGGAGGAGGAGGAGGGAAAGCAGCATCACACATTCAGCATGAAATGTTCCCACCAGAGGGAGTGAGTCATTCCTGAAGTGCAAAGCTGCAGGATTTTTTTTCCCCGCCGCTCTCAATGCACATCTGCAAACACGGACGTACAAATCTCCACCCTTTGCTGGATGCAGGGGGAACGGAACAGCAAAGGATGAGGAGCAGCTGGGGGCACTGAATGCCTCCTTTGCCTCAGTCTTTAACAGCCAGACCAGTTGTAATCCAGAGCGAAACAGGGAGCAGAATGAATCCCATAATCCAAGGCTGCCATCAACCTGCTACACCACTAAGACAAGCCCTTGGAGAGGGATGGGATCCACCCAAAGATGCTGAGGGAGCTGCCAGAAGCACTCCCTGAGCCACATTCCATCATTCCTCAACATCCTGGCAAAGCAGGGAGATTCCAATCCACCGGAAGGCAGCCTCAAGCTGTGTCAAGGGAAATGCAAGCTGGACATCAGGAAGAAATTTTTCACAGAACAAGTGTTAAAGTTCTGGAATGTTCTGCCCAGGGACGTGGTGGAGTCACCATTCCTGGGTGTGTTTAACAAAGCCTGGATGTGGGACTCAGTGCCATGATCTAATTGAGGTGTTGGGGCAGGGTTGGACTCGATCTTGAAGGTCTCTTCCAACCCAGACATTCTGTGATTCTGTGTGATTCTGTGTCATTCTGTGTCATTCTGTGTCATTCTGTGATTCTGTGATTCTGTGTAATTCTGTGTCATTCTGTGTGATTCTGTGTCATTCTGTGATTCTGTGAAATATGACACCCATCACATCACTGGACACAGAGCCATCCTTTGTGGATGGTGAATCCATCACACAGGACAACAGGAAGTTACCTCAAGTTGCACCAGAGGGGGTTTAGATTGGATATTAGGAATAATTCTTTTCCCAAAAAGGTTGTCCAGCTGTGGCACAGCTGCCCAAGGCAGTGTTGGAGTCCCCATTCCTGGGGGGATTTAAAATCCGTGTGGATGTGACACCTGGGGACACGGGTCAGTGGTGGCCTTGGCAGTGCTGGGATGGTTGGACTTGATGATCCCTGAGGGCTTTTCCAACCTAAACAATCCCATGATTCCATCATTCCAAAGAACCCTGCTTTTGCCTCTTGCACAGGTGCTCGACTCCCCTGTGCTCTGCTCTCTAATGAACACTGTGATTTCATCATGACGTAAATTAAACAAGGATCTGAGACAGAATTATGCTGTCATTTCCAAAATGCCCTTCAGAGCTTTTCCCCTTCCTCTCTTTCCAGGATAGTGCAGAAATACAATTTTGTATGAAGCCAACATATACTAAACAGGGATTTTACGTCAAAAAGTCACTCACTTTATAAGACCAACAAGCCATAATACATTACAATATACTAAACATTGGTAAATTGTTTGCTAATTCAAAATAAAATGTAATAACAACCAGTCTGGAGTCGTGTTTGATTTCCTTTGATCTTACTGTTCAAAATTAATCTCTGCCTCAAGGGATGGAGGGACAGGACACAGGGAATGGCTTCCCACTGCCAGAGGTCAGGGGTGGATGGGATATTGGGAAGGAATTGTTCCCTGTGAGGGTGGGGAGGCCCTGGCACAGGGTGCCCAGAGAAGCTGTGGCTGCCCCTGAATCCCTGGAAGTGCCCAAGGCCAGGCTGGACAGGGCTTGGAGCAGCTTGGGATAGTGGGAGGTGTCCCTGCTCAGGATCCTTAAGGTCCCTTCCAACCCAAACCATTCTAGGATCCTCTGATAAATCACAAATAAATGAGATGGAACACTTGCCAAGCCCTCCTTCAGCTGGGCTGTGGGATGAATTCACAATTCGACACAGCTACAACAGCAGAAAATTATAAAAACCTGATATCTGCTTCTCTAGATTGTAAATATTTCAATGACAGCCCAACAACTACGAGTGTCCCTCCCAAAACTGACCTGGGGAATGTTCACTCAGGTGATGCCCATCTCCTGCTTTCCACAGCAAAACACACAAAGCACAGAATCCTCTTTTTGCCATCATTTATAAACCCCAGCAGGACAATTCTGTATCTGATCCGTGAAATGATGCTCCAGGAGTCACACAAATATGGACAAATAAATGAAATTATAGAAAACCTCGTGGTTTGTGTGGCACAAAGAGAAGGGGAAAGCTCCTCATTGCCTGCCCTTGCAGAAGAGCTCGAGCCCACTAGAGGGCAATGAAAGAAATCAGGATTTCTCCAGCCCTGGAAAACCCCCTAACTTGGCACTGAAGGTTGTTCCCGTGATAATATATCACGGGATAATGGGTAAATATATTTCCTAGGATTGCTGGCACATAAAATAGCAGCCACATACGTATAAGGGCAAGAAGAGCCCTTAAGAGATGAAAAATCACCGCCCAGGATATAATTAGCTGATTGAGATAAAAATAAAAAATATTACAGAAAATAAAATTATGATGGTGTTTAAAAGTGCACATTTGTGTATGTGTGTGTGGAGGAGGAGGAGGGATGGTTCCCTACAATCCCTCATTGCAATTTTTCAACTTCTCTTTTTTTTCCCAGAATTTTTCTTTGGGTGTTTTAATCTCCAGAAAACTTCATAGTTTGGGGTGAAAGTTGTCATTGCTGGAGAAAACTAATTTTTCTAAATTTCTGGGACAGCCACTCAGCCATTTGTGATAAACACAACTGTATTTATTAAATAAATATATAAATTTAATTATTGTGTTTTCCATACTAAAAAATATCGAAATTATCTAGAAACACCTAGAAAATACCTTTAAGGACTGCAAAAACCTTTAAGTTTGGGTATCCTTCAGTGTGAATCACTGGCCAATAAAGCCAAATTTGTCTAATTTTTTAGCTTTTTAAGGAAAATGTGGGTTTCACATAGTCAGTAGATGATTAATATTGTAAATTTTAGAAGAGGGAATGAGCACCAGTTCCCTGAGCACTTCAAAAGGGAAAATGAGACAACACAAACAACATTGGGCTAATTTGTATGTGGGGGAAGAAAAAAAAAAAAAAAGCAATAAAACAAACAAAACCACCCCCCCCCCCAAAAAAAAAAAAAAAAACCCCCCCCCCCCCCAAAAAAAAAAAAAAAAACCCCCCCCCCCCCCAAAAAAAGAAAATAAGAAATTACATTCAAATTACAGGGAATATAATTAATGCCAATCAATGTTTTTGTAGAAAACAGGTCAAATATAAACCCAACATCTGTCTTTGATGCTATTACAAGTTCAGCTGACACAGGAAAATTTGCAGATCCAGTGCAGCGAACATTTTGTGTTTGATTAAGTATCATAAAATTATTTGAATTAAAGAAAAAGAAGTGCAAAAATGGTATTGATATAGGGAATGATAATGGATTAAGATGGACTTTCACCAGGATTGTTGTGAATTGCAGCGATCAAGGCCTAGAAATAATTTTAAAATTAGTGCTGGTACAACTGGGAGATCTTGTGAAGGTCAGAACTGCCCTGGACCACTGAGATCATTGGAATGGAGGGAAATCTCAAATTGCCTCCATGGCTTCCCTGAAAAAAATCCAAAATTACACCTTCACCCATTGTCTGGATACAGCTCTTCCTCCTGCCCTTCACCACCTCACAAAGGGTCTTGATGTTTAAAAGAGTTTTTTCTTCTGTGAACACCTTAAATGCATCTCCTTTAAAACTTGAAAGAGACCTGGTTTAACTGAGCCAACTAAAAATAACCAAAGCACAGGAGAAAGGAGCAGCCACAATGGAAATACATTAACCCCAAAAATCCATAGGAGGCTGCTTGCTCGGGGAAAGGTCGGGATTAAATCCTGGATTTAATTCTGGGGCTTGAAGCAGGGATTCACTGAAAGCGATTTCTCAGTCTTTGATGACTCTTCCTGCACATAACTCCGTGGCCTTGCCCTAGAAGGTATTTGGGATGCTCCAGGCAGCAGGAAGAGGAAATTTATTTTGTCCACTTTATGTTGGGTAGTTGGATTCACTTTCAGAGCCAGTGAGTAAATGACACCTAATAAGTGTCAGCTGGAAAAAAATACAAGTTTGTATTTGTCTGCAAAGATTAAAAAAAAAGGGGGAAGGTTTTTCAGAAACATAGGCCTGAGGGAAAAAAGTGGAAAATCTGAGGGCTGGGGAAAATGTGGAAGAAAAGGATGAGGGGGAATATGAAATGACAGAAGATTCTTCCCTGTGAGGGTGGGGAGGCCCTGGCACAGGGTGCCCAGAGAAGCTGTGGCTGTCCCTGGATCCCTGGGAGTGTCCAAGGCCAGGCTGGACAGGGCTTGGAGCAGCCTGGGATAGTGGAAGGTGTCCCTGCCATGGCAGGGGGTGGGGTGGGATGGGCTTTAAGATCCCTTCCAACCCAAACCATTCTGGGATTCCATGATAAAACAAAAGGAAAAGCCAATCTACAACAGATCAAGCCAGACATGACCATGTTGCTGGCTAAAACATCCTCTGATTTTTCCTTCCAGGAAGTATTGACTCTTTTTCCCCAAAGCTGAGAGTTCTCTTTGATGTACACTTCATACAGAAAATAACACACACAATCCTACGACAGTTCTTTGGGCATCAAAAATACCGAGAGGAACAAAACTCCCCGGCCAGATTTTTTATCTCAGTTGCATTACTGGAAATCCAAAGTAATTCCACGGATCCGAATGGGGTTGCTCTGGATTTGCAGCTTATGGATGATCTGCACTGGGTCCTCTGAGGGAATCTTGAGAGTTATTTGAGAAAACAGTAACATCAGCTGGAAAACAACTTCAGCAGTCAGGAATTGTCAGCACAATTGATTATCAACCAGCTGGTTATCAAATCATGGGGACCTGAGTGTTTAAGTGGACTCTCCTATGCCCACATTCAGAGGCCTGAGCAGGGTACTTTATAAATGTTGAGTATCTGTCATTTCCACATGAGAGCTTTGTGGAACTCAGGACTTCCTGAAGTGTCATCATGCTCAGATACATTTTTTGCTTCGTATTTCAGGGTTGGGCAAACAGAGGGAAAGTGTTTTGTGAGCATTCGTTTGAATCCCGGGTCAGGCACACTTCTGTCCCTGAGAAAATGAGATTTGAGGAGTGTTCTTGGATCCCAACCCTCAGCACTAGGGATAAACAAACTGTTTGGAGAGCAGAAGTAATGCTCCCATGCTCATTAGAAATGCACATGTCACTTTAAAAAAGGCTTTTTCCTGAATTTTTAAATTTGTATGGAAACCTCAAACCAGGCCAATCTCATGCAGAGATTCCCACTTCAAATCTTATCCTTCACCTGGACACGGATGGATCCGAAGGGCAGAGCAGAATTAAGACACATTTTCACACTTAATGAGACTGAACACATCTGGACATGATTCCTCAGGTTTATTTCCTGGGAATCTTTCCTAAGCTCAGTTTTAAGGGCTGTGTTTAACCCAAAGAGAACAAGAACAGCACCAGATAATGACCATCACCCTTTCACCTTTTTCTGTTTTATTCTGTCCTCCCCATAACTAATCTCTTCAGTCAAACTAAACTCCTTGAGAGCTTCCTGAAGAGAAGGAATTCCATCCTGCTCCCTGTAAATCCTGTGTTCACTGACACCACCATTATCAAGGTCATTATCACATTTATGCACCTGACATTTCATGTGCTGGTGACACTTTCAGAATGTTGTAACAGATGCATAATCAAGATCAAGAAATTCAAAAGCCTGGACTAGGAGCTCTTCAGAAGGATCCCAGATACCACTGAACTACATGAGAGAACATTTCCAGGGATTTGAAATGGAATCCTGGAATTCCAGGAAGGGATTTAACCTCTGTAAAGGGGTTTGGGGATTCAATCTCTGTGTTGGGAAGGGAATTTAACCTCTGTGTTGGCATCAGTGCACATTCCACTGCTTTTCCTTGGCACTGGGGTGACCCAGGGCCCACAGGAGAGCTGTGCCCAGCCAGGTCACACAGGGGTAGGACCCCTCAAACAACAGCTCAGCCCTTTAAATCTTCATTTTCTGAAGCAACATGGGGATCTGCCAGGGAGATTGAGAATTCATCTGCCTAAGGACATGAAAATGGGATGTCTGCACAAACCCAGCGTGTTTTTACATTAATGGCAGGCTGAACAGGGCAAGCCACACAAAGCAGGAAATGTTTTATTTACAACCCACTCTTGGAGTCAAATCCATTTGATATTTGCATTAGTTTATTACAGGGCAATTTCTAGCATTAGTTTAAATGTCCAATATAAACTTCACATTCCCAGTGCAATAAAGCAAACGACTCCTTCGGTGACCCCCACGACCTCCCAGATGAAAAAATGATTGCAAAATACAAAGTCTGGTTTCCTCCTGCTCTTCCTGCTTCTAAATCCAAATACAGGATCAGCTGTATTTGCAACAGTCACAGGGCCAAGTGAAATGCCTGGCCTTTATCAAGTGAAAACAATAAATGCAGAATTGAAAGCTATTAAAAAAAAAAAAAATCTTGCCTTTCTCAGCATTAATAAAAATAAGCACCATGTGCTGCATTCCTGGGGAACAGGAATAGCAGCAGGATGCATTCAGCATGGGATGGTGGCACTTCTCTGCCTCAGGGAATGCCCATCCCTGGAAATGTCCAAGGCCAGGTTGGACAGAGCTTGGAGCGATCTGGGACAGCAGGAGGTGTCCCTGCCCATGGCAGGGGGTGGAATGAAATGGACTTTAAGGAATCCACAACCTCCCTGGGAAGCCCCTTCCAACATCTAATCACCTTTTTCATGATGGAATTCTTCCTGATGTCCAACCTGAGCCTCCCCTGGCCCAGCCTGAAGCCGTTCCCTCTCCTCCTGTCCCTGTTCCCTGGGAGCACAGCCTGACACCCCCTTGCTGTCCCCTCCTGGCAAGAGCTGTGCAGAGCCACAAGGTCCCCCCTGAGCCTCCTTTTCTCCAGGCTGAGCTCCTTTCCCAGCTCCCTCAGCCTCTCCTGGTGCTCCAGCCCCTTCCCCAGCTCTGTTCCCTTCCCAGCCCCTCAGTGTCCTCCTTGTCCCAGAGCTGTCCCCAGCACTGGAGGTGCCCCAGCAGTGCCAGCACAGGGGACAGGCCCTGCCCTGGCCCTGCTGCCACCCCAGAGCTGGCACAGTCCAGGTGCCTTTGGCCTCTTGCCCACCTGGGCACACCTGGCTCGTGTCCAGCCACTGTCACCAGCCCCCCCAGGGCCTTTTCCAGCCCCTTTGCCCCAGCCTGGAGCTGCAGGGGGTGTTGGCACCAAGTGCAGCAGCATTCCCCAGCACTCCCTGTGCCCAGCCACCACCAGTTCTTAACCCAGCCCAGAGGGAACCTGCCCAGGCCATGGGCTGCTGGATTTTCCTGGAATAATCCATGAGAGATGTTGTCAAAGGCTTTGCCAAGTCCAGGTAGACACATCCACAAGTTCATCCTAAGTTCATGCCATTAATGCTTTTATCTTGCTGCCACTGCCATCAAGAAATGGATTAGGATTAGTTTTGAGAGATTTTCCTGCTGTGAGGCGCCCAAATTTTATCGTAGTGGCAAAGTCAAATTTTCTGCATTACAGCAACGCGTAAAGAGTTCACAACTGCTCACACAAAACCTCCTCATCCGTAGCCAAATGCAGCTTTCTCCGAGAGGGATGAGCACACAAAGGGTATCTCTGCAGCACAGAAAAGTGATTACAAACCAAAGAATGGCTCAGCTTATCAGATCAGCTTTGCTTGTCTCCACAAGAGCCACCACCATCAATCAGGAATCAGGTCGTTGCCATTCACAGCAGAGTGAAGCAGAGATAATTTGACACATAAAGCTCTGAATTAGACATAATTTGAAGAGGAGTAAGCAGGTGTTATTTTTTTATTGACTATTGTATTGCTTTAATAAAAACAATCTCATTTTAAAAGAGCTATTTAACTTCTCCCAGCCAAAAATCACAGGAAAAACCATCTCCTAGGCAAAGCCAGCTCTGAATTCTCACAGCACGTCAGATAAAGCACAGATGAAGGTGGTGAATTCCCACCAGCAGGCATTCCTCCATGGAATTAACCACTCAGAACTGCAGATCCCAGGTCTGTGAACAGCCCTTCCTCCAGCTTTGACAAATGCAATCCAGACCACTTCACCTCCTTGCAGGTTGCTGCTCCAAAGCTCATTGCTTTTGGAATGCTTTTGGCAACTCCAGCTTTACAATCTCTATCCCTAATACCAAATCTAAAGGTCTTATTTCTGCACCTGAGGGTTTTGCTGGTTTGTTCCCATATCATATCACAGAAAGCTGATGGAAGATTCCCAGTGTCTGCTGAAGTGCTGTGTAGGGATTGTTGCATCTTCTGCTGGGCAGTGCTAATTCATTGTGTTCCTTATTCCATGGAATGCATCCACCCAAANGGTCCCTTCTAACCCAAACCATTCTGTGATTCCATGAAGGGGAGGCACTCAATGTATTCCTGGAGCCTTAAAACCCACTGCTAGTGCTTGACAAAACAACTGCAAGGTCGATTTTGAAAAAAAAAGAAAAATAATATAAACTTCTTGCCACCCTGATTTCACTCTCTGGATTACAACTGCCTTGATAATTCATTTGAAAACCAAACCCAGCTGAGCAACTGTCTTGAAAATTCAGCAACCTCAGGTTCACCTGCATTGAAAAACCTCAGCTTCAGGCAAAACTGCTCATTCACAGTGATTTCCAAGGCCTGGCCCTCATTTGATGTTTTTTCTGATTACACTTCCATCGTGTCACTGTTTACAGCAGCTCTGTGTATTGGTCTCTGTCACCAGGAGCTGAGTCTGACTCCTGCACTCAGCTCCCTCAGCAGCCCCATGGCTCCATGTGAATTCAGTGCTCCACTGCCACTTCTCAGCTCTCAGAGCAGCTGCAGGAATCAGCAACAAGTCCCACAGCTTAAAATAGATGTGACCTTGCAGGACACCTGGGCTCGGGGCACACCGAGGGTCTCACTCACAGCCTGGTAATAAATCTGATTATTGTCACTTAAAATTGAATCCCAGCATCACTGAGGTTGGAAAAGCACTCTGAGATCATCAAATCCAAGCATCCCCCAGCAGTGCCAAGGCCACCACTGATCTATGTCCCCAACTGCCACATCCACACAGCTTTTAAATCCCTCCAGGGATGGGGATTCCACCACTGCCCTAGGAAATCCATTCCAGTGTTTGCTCATCCTTTCTGTGAAGAATTTTTCCCTAATATCCAGTCTAGACCACAACGTGGCCCAGCCTGAGGCCATTCCCTCTCCTCCTGTTCCTGTTCCCTGGGAGCAGAGCCCGACCCCCCTGGCTGTCCCCTCCTGTCAGGAGTTGTGCAGAGCCACAAGGGCCCCCCTGAGCCTCCTTTTCTCCAGGCTGAGCCCCTTTCCCAGCTCCCTCAGCCTCTCCTGGTGCTCCAGCCCCTTCCCCAGCTCCGTTCCCTTCCCTGGACACCAGGAGCCAGGTGGAAAAAACCCAAACCTCATCCAGCAAACCCATCTATTTCTGGTTGAAGGCCATTTTTAGAGTTCTTTCAGGCTCTCAGCTCAAACCACATCTAAGAGCACATGCACAATTATTCAGTGAGCAAAAAAATAAATGACATTTTGATTTTGTTTTCCTTCCTTTGCAGTGCCAAAAAAAGCCGGAGTCACCCATGCACACTGCAGTTATTGTAATATTTGTTAGTCCTTCCTCCCTTGCTGCTTATCACAGAAAAATCGTGCCATTCCCACATTTTTATCCATGATTATCTGGCATGTGTCACAAGCCAGAAAAGCTTGATATTTATTTTAAATTGCTGCAATAATAAGGAAAGTGGCTGTATTACATTTACATTAAAATAATGGAACTCGCAGCACTTAATATGAAACGGGATTCCTGAACAAATTGTTTGCTCAGTGTGTTTCCCACACAACCATTCCACTGCTCCTGCAATACCCCAGTAGATAATATTGGAGACATTGTTGTTAATAATACATGGGAAACACACATCCCTAAGGAATTTCAGTGCATATTTGCCGGGTTTCCTTAGCTGGCAACACCGTCCCTTCCTTCCCCACTTCAGTGCAAAAACAAGCTCTACATGTGCTCACTTACAGTTGTGCCTAATTACATAAATGTACTAATTACACACACTTTTCAGAGTAGGTAAATTTTAAATGGTGCCATTAAGGAAATCTATTTGATGATGGGAATTTCTGTAATATCATATTGCAATCTCACACGTGGCAATTTTGCTCTCATGTCAGTATTTATTTAATGACAAATAACAGCAGAGGATAATAGAGTTGGGAAAGCAAATTAAAGCTGTAAGATTTGCAGGGTGATGTTGGTCAGCAGATGCTAAAAGAAATGAATAAAAGGAAAAGCAGTGGATCTAAAGTAAATAATGAGTAAAAAGAAGTTTTGAATGATAAATATCTTTCAAAACCACCAGATAAACACCTGCAAGACTGACTTATCCCCACCAGAAAAAAATATAAGTCATTGAACACTTCATTTACACATGCAGTTATCAGATCTGGAAATCACTTACCTGCTGTTCTGAGCACCTCTTTGCCCTCAAAATAATTCCAGTTGCAAGTAGGAACCAGCCCTAGGAGCTCAGCCAGTCATACCCACACTGGGAAAAAACAAACTGCTGCCTTTTGGGACCTTCTGGCTGATGTAAAAAAAGTTTTTTACTTTTAACATCAAATATACACCAAAACTCCTGGTTCTTTAACATAACACCAGTGAGGTGACTGTAGAATTAATATCATGAACACTGATTTTCTTTTAGTGCTACTTAAGTTTACTGCCCTGATGTCCCAGCTGAGTGGTTTTTTTCACATAAATTAGAATAATTTAATATTTTGCTGCTGCAGAGTCTGGATTTTGCATTGACAAGAGCACTGGGCAGCATCACAGTGCAACAACAGTGTAGGATATGAATCCCTCTGCTTTTACTTAAATAACAACGTGGCAGGGAAGAGACAGAATCCATCTTCCGCAGAAAACGGGAAAATTCTGGGTAAGAAAGGGAATTGGTCCATGTTCTGTCACACAAATCCTTATGTCACAACAAATACTCTCAGCAAGTCACAAGCTGTCACATCTCATCCAAGACATTTATGGAAAGGCTTGATAGAAGCATCCCATAAGCATCAGGTGGGTGATCCTGAGTTGTCCAGCTCAATTATCGATCAGCAATGATCAGGAACTCTTGGCTCTGGGATTCTGGGTACACCCTTCAGGGTTTGGGGTCCAGAGGAGCTTGAACAGCTTTAGGATCACAGATTTCTGTTCTGGTGAGCCCACATTTGTCGTCTTGATAATTTCTGAATTTCTACAAGCCTGCTAGGTTTTATTCCCAAGAGAAACATCACTTTCTCAAAGAGAGGTTTTTGTAAACAGATCTCTCTAAGCTGTGTCCTGCTCAGGGACACAGCTGGTGTTTTCTATTCTGTTCTCCTAACATGGTAGATATGAGTTTTCTCTAAACAAAGGTGAGAGAGAGCTGGTCTTGGTTACCAGCCCATGAATTTAATATGATAAAAAAACATTGTACTAGGCATTGAACTAAGTTTGTACTAAGCATTGCCGTTGTAAGAACATTGTACAGAAGCAATAGATGGGGCATTAAGCCTCGGGCCTGGAACATGGAGCCAAATATAATAAAACTATTTTAAGCCTTCTGATACATTGAGTCAAAGTCCTTATGCATGAGGGAAACAACCAATGTAACTCAAAACTCCTCGTGCAGAGAATAACAACACACATTAAATAAATCTGTAGAAGAGACTCAAAATATCTCTGCACAAGGAACTGCTTTTCTATCTTCGTGATTATAAAATTATGTAAAATAATTAAAATGATAAATAATAAATAATGATAAAATAAAAAAATAAATAATGATAAAAGGAATTCTTCTTTCACACAAAGTAGAATTCCTAGAAGTTGGAATTTAAAGCAACTATGATGCAGGCTGGGCTGAGCAGCACAGGGAGTGCACGGCACAAGGAGGGATTTTGTGTAAAGTGGGGACATCTTTGACCTGGTGCTCACAGGTGAAGCAATTCCACGCCCTGCCCAGTGTTACCTTCTGATATTCTTCCTTGGATCTCAGGGCAGCTTCCATCTGTTCCTGGGAAAAGGTGTAGATAGCCGAGCGATACTGAGTGCCCACGTCGTTCCCCTGCCGCATCCCTGGGGGACAGAACGCAGGGGATCAGCTTCCCTCCCTCCCTGGGTGCTGGGAGAAGCTCAAAACACCCCCATTTCACAGAATCCCAGGGTGGCTTGGGTTGGGAGAGACCTTAAAGCTCATCTCATTCCAACCCCCTACCACAGGACGCCTCCCACTAAATTCAGGATCTCCCACACAGCTGGACCAGCACAGTTTCTTCCATGCACACTCAGTGTTGCAACCCAGGGCACAGAGAATGTCTCTCTGCCTGTTTTAAGAGGCTCTCACCCTCAGCAGAACTCTGATTTTAACCTTCATCCCTGGGAAAAATTGCCAAGACTTTGGGATGAGTTAGAGCCCACAGGTGTGAATTAGGTAATAGTATGGAGTAGTGGGAGTTTATCACAGGGTGAAGAATT
>VWZP01006519.1:75863-90508 GCA_013396995.1 Dicaeum eximium | reverse complement strand
CTCAGCAGGGGAACCCCCTCCAAAGGGCCCAGGGGTTTGGGTTCCCACTCTTGCTGGGACCAAAAAACCCAACACTCAGCAGGTAGTTTTAGGAAGTCCAAGTCTTTGGTTAAAGAGTCCTGAAAGGATTCAATGCTGATATCTCCTTTTAAATGTCATGAAATGTGAGCATTTTATGGCTTTGTTCCATCACACAATAGTCAAATACAGATGTCAAAGCTTAAATAATTAATCTGCAGTCACTGTAATCAACTTTGGCACCAGTATTTTGTGATATTTCTGCTGATATGTGCAACCCCTTCAAAAGACTTCATGTATGAAGCTGCTCATGTACAAATTTGCAAAATATGGGATGGATTCTCCCTACAAAGCTACAAAACACTGGGCCAAAGCAGAGAGGTGACAACTGTCCCCTCAGGTGACCAGCCCAGATCTGAGTTGGCACTGCAGTCCTGGGAAGCTACTGCTCATTCCCATTCCCATTCCCATTCCCATTCCCATTCGCATTCCCATTCCCATTCCCATTCTCTCCAGCCAGCTTTGCTGTGGATCATTCCCTAAAGCCAAACAACAGCCTCAGATCAGCTTTAGCACCAAGAATTAAATGTACATGCATTTCTGCAGCTGCATTGGCAACTTTGTTATCACTGCCTTTCCCCCCTTCTTGCCAATTTTGCAATCAAGAACACAACTTTTTGCTTTGCTGAATAAAATGTGTTAATTTTGACTTTGTCTGGTGGTGCGGATGAACTTGGGGGAGTGAAAAAGTTGGAGTTTCTTAAGCAGAGTCCTTCCAAAAAGCTGAAATCCAAGACAAATTGGAAATCATCAGGATTGGTGTTAGGATTGCCACCAGGCTGCAGAATCCCCTCTGAGGATTCCCATCAACTGTCAGGATTGTGGAGATAAAATGGAAAAGGAAATGGATGCCCTGATACCTCCTGGCAAAGGGCAGAGGGTGGAGGAAGAGCCTGTGGTACTGGAGGGAAAAGATGCCATCAGCTCTCTACTCCTCATTAAATCACGGATTTATCCCTCTTGGACTCCCCAGGGCAACAAAAGAAATTATTTAAAGGGAAATACAATAAACAAACAAAAACTGCCTGAAATATTTATGAACAACAAGACACAAAAATATTTTAAAATATGTATAAGGACGACAATTGCATTCAATGACCAACAGTTACATGAAAGAATCTGATTCCAAAACATCTTACAGAGTTTTCTGATTATTTGGGTTATTTTTTGGCTGTTAAAATGTTACTACAATAAAAACAACAACCATATTCTTCATCAATACTTAATAGTGTCAAGTATCAGGGGATATTTTGCTCATTCTTTTGGAAGCTCTTCCAGGGTGGCAGGGAGCTCTGGTAAAGCCAGTTTGGGATAAAATGAGGACAAGCCAGAAAAGCTTTAGTTTTGCCAGAATATGTTAATGCTGATTGATGTTTGAGCTTAAGCATTAACATTCTACAAATCTATTTGTTGCTTAACAAACTGTTTAACAACCAGCTAGGGAGGAGATTACAAAAATCTCTCTAAATGGAGGATCACTACAGAGGTGCTGGTTTCCAGCACGAATTTAAGAGTGTAAGTTTGGTCTGAGCTCATGTGCACAGTGCTCTGAGTGAAAAAATCAGATTATTTAATATCTGCATGTGCCACCATGACATAGCATCAGGGATCCAGTCAGCTTAATTAATTTATTGAAGAGAAGGTTAAGAGGAGAACTGACTCTAGATTAAAAATACATTTCTAAAGAAAAAAAAAAAAAAAAAAAGAGAAAAAAAAAAGAAAGGAGGCTCTTGAGTCTTGCCGAAGTTGTTTAACTTGGAAGCACAATTGAAAGCCAAAGTACCCAAAATCCAGGTGGAAAATAAGACAACATCCAAGCAACAAAGAGCATTTACCTCTTGAACAATGCACCTAAAGCCATTCTTGACGGCTTTACTTTAAGGAAATACATTTTCATTGGATCATAGAATCATAAAACAGTTTGGGTTGCAAGGGACCCTAAAGATCCCCCAGTCCCACCCCCTGCCATGTGCAAAACCCACTGGTTTAGGGACAGTTTTTAGGGTAGCTCCAGGAGATCAACCTTTTCCTGAAGGATAATAGGGAAATCTGTCAGTAGGACCTGAACCTTCCTTTCATTCAGCACTGAGATGAAAAACCAGGTTCCTTCTTAAAGGTGATAAGAAAATTAATTAACCCTGAGGAATCAGAGAATCACTGAGGGTGGAAAAGCCCTCTGAGATCATGGAGTCCAACCATGCCCCAGCACTGCCAAGGCCACCACTGAGCCATGTCCCCAAGTGCCACACCCACATGGATTTTAAATCCCTGCAGGGATGGGGAATCCATCCCTGGGCAGCTGTGCCAGGGCTGGACAATCCTTTCCACGAAGGAATTGTTCTCATCCAGATCTACTTTAGTAACATCAGTGGGGCAAGACAGAGACTGGAAAAGGCAAATCCTGTGTCCCTGACCAGGTGATCAGGAACACATCCAGCAGGAACAGGAGCAAACAGATCTCTGAGGTAACAGCCTGCTGCTGGGAACAGGCAGAAAACCTCGTGTCAAAGAGATGCTTTGATAGAGAAGCTGATTTTAGAACAGAGAGAAAAGCAGAGAGTTTGCACCTCTCTGGCAAAAGACAAAAATATGTGGCGTTTGGATATGGTTGTGTGGTGCCAAAGCATAAAAAATGTCCAAAAATCCAACAACCCAGATCCTGTGTGAGCACTGGGCTGTCGTTGTAAGCTCTTGTCTCTGGAGAACCAGGGTGGATGAGGGCATCTGGAGCTCCAAATGTGTTCAGATGTTGGGCATGGATCATATTCAGGAATTTCCCTCTGGCTGATAGAAGCACCTCATTGGAGCTCAGCCCTGACCACTCTGGAGAACACAAAATGTCCTCACTGTGCCAGCAGAGCCCAGGGCACCATCAACCACAAAAAGCCCTCGAGAGCCGAGCTCTGCTTTACATGAAATGGAAATTTGTGGTGAGAGGATGGTGGCTGGAGAGAAGAGGGGCTGTGATGGGCTCCCAGGTCCTGTCAAAGGAACAATTCCCAGGTTGAGACTGCCATGGAATATGAACACACTGCCACTGGGAAAGCTGCTGTTTGCCTAAGTGTAGGTAACAGGCAAAGAAATGGCTCCAAAAATCCCTTTATCACCAACACTTTGGTATCTTCTGATGCACCTGGGTAAGAATTACTTAGTTTGGGTCTTCCTCACGTTCTTTGGCATCAAAGCAATAAATGCTCACTCTCCTTTGGTTTGAATGACTGGAATATGGGCTGGAATATGGAATCCCCATCCCAGGAAGTGTCCAAGGCCAAGCTGGACAAGACTTGGAGCACCCTGGGATAGTGGAAGGTGTCTCTGCCCAAGGGCAGGGAGTGGAATGACATGATCTTTAAGTTCCCTTCCAACCCAAACCATTCTGTGACTCTCTGATTAATAAAAAAACAGATTTCCTAGTATTTTTTTCTTCAGAATCTACAAACAAGCAAATTTGTTTCCAAAAAGCCGATGTTTAATACATTGCCTACCGAAAGCAAAAGCAAAAAAACCACTTTATTTTATTGGCTAAAACAAGGAATTCTTTCGAAGACTCAACCCTCTAATGACTTGAAAGTAACACTCATACACCACTCCTTATCTTCCCTCCATTTAAAAATAATAAAAAAAAGGTAATGGCATCATCCGTCAACTTTGCTATTCTCAGAGGATCCCAGGTGTAATGGAGATAAATGGCTGAGGTCTCTTCGACTCTTCTCTGCCATCCAGTGAAATTTTAAAGGGCAGTTCACAGCTCTTATTTTTATCATAATTTTTCCCGTGATTTATGGACTTTTCCGCAGCTGTCACTTATTTTCTTACACCTGCAGCAACCTGAGATACGGATTGGTCATTTTCTTCTCCCCAATCAATCCTCGCTGAGTTAAGACTAATAAAACTCCTTCTTCCAGCTCATCATATCATTATTTAGTAAAAATCAATTGCACCATGTCACCCTGGCTTGATGTCATCACTCACTCTAATGATTACATCCATACAGCTTAAAAGTTGCCAGGGGAAAGTAAAACACTTTATGGCACATGATTAAAGGAGAAAAATGTTAATGGGAAAGAATTTCCTTACAGTGCTGTGCATTGAGAGTTCTGGATGATTTTTCAAGGTGCTGTGGTGCAGGAAGTATAAATTAAATAGAAAAGAGTTTCTTCAGGAGGTTTAAAAGAATTAATGAGCTTGTACACAATAAAGAAAAGTTTTATGCTGTCAACAAGGTTTAGAAAGTTTTCAATGTACACAGATTTTAGGGTCAAGGAGGAAACTCTGGTTTTGGTCTTCTTTTGGCACTAAAAGATCCTTGGGGTCTTTTCCAACCCAAACCATTCCGTGATTCACATACCAGAAGCAATACTGCTCCTCTAACACTTCAAATATTTCATATAGGTTTTTTAAAAGTAGAAATTCTCAAGGAAGACTTGGTTTAGAAGAAAAGTTCTCAGTATATTCATTATTTATAAATTCCTTCAGACACAGCAATATATAAATATATTTTTTGAATACTCATTGACCTTTGAAGGAAGTGCATCATCAACCTGAGCCCAGAAAATAACCCCTCACAGGTTTGTTTTGGATGAGTGTAACAAAGCTCAAGTATTAACTTAAGTATCCCTGGCAGGCAAAAGTATTAATCCATTTCTAATTATTAATCGAAAATTCATATTTACCAGCAGTGCACAGAAGAGATGAATAGAACAGTGAATTATCCACATAAATCATCCTTAATGGCACTAAACTTATTGTAGGGGACTTTTATTTTAATCAAACTTGACTTCACTTTAATCAAAAGTTAAATGATTTGGTTTGGGCAGGGTTTTAGAAATTTTCTGTCATAAATAGGCATTAGGCTTTTTCAGAGGCACTTTCTCTTAAAAATCTGTCTGGGAGCTGGATGAACTCAGCCTGCTGGAGAAACTCCAGAGGAACCCACGGAGCTGCTCCAAGGGCTGGAGCCCCTCTAGAGCCCGGCTGGGAGAGCTGGGGGTGCTCACCTGGAGAAGAGAAGGATCCAGGGAGAGCTCAGAGCCCCTTGCAGGGCCTAAAGGGGCTCCAGGAGAGCTGGAGAGGGACTTGGGACAAGGGACAGGACACAGGGAATGGCTTCCACTGCTAGAGGATGGGATGGATGGGATATTGGGAAGGAATTGTTCCCTGTGAGGGTGGGCAGGCCCTGGCACAGGTGCCCAGAGAAGCTGTGGCTGCCCCTGGATCCCTGGAAGTGTCCAAGGCCAGGCTGGACAGGGCTTGGATCAACCTGGGATAGTGGAAGGTATCCCTGCCCATGGCAGGGGGTGGGATGAGATAGTTTTTAAGGTCCCTTCCAACTCAGACAATTCCATGATTCTATGAACATGGAAAGGGAATGAAATTTTTATCAATATTTATTGGTGAAGCTGGAACTGAGCTTTGGTTTAGGCAACCAAAACTCACCAAACATTGATGCCCCATTGAGTCAACTTTTGTCGACCAGCTCTTTCCCACACCCATGGGAGCTGAGCCCCTCCACGCCCATGGAAACATCTAAATTTAAGTGGATTTAGCTCAGCCTTTATCCCTCCTGGCTGTGCTGGTGAGACAAGCCTGCCTGGAGATCTTGATAGCTTTCAATCCCAAATAAAATGCAGGCAGCAGGGATGTGTGGAAGAGACTGGAGGATGTGATAGAGGGCAGAAATGAGCTCCACATTTTCTAACTGCTGGAAAACAGGAATAATGCCCAAAACTATCTGACATGGCAAAGGCACTTCTGTTTGGGCATCAGAATTAGGCCATCATTGCTGATTTTCTTCAGGGATTAACTTTGCTGTGATGCTACCAAAAGCTGGACAACAACTGATGTTGGGGAAAAATATAATTAAGAAATGCAGGGGATTCAGAGCAGTTTCCACATGGGCTCAGCCATGGAACCACACAGATTTGCTGTTGTTTTCTCCATGTTCCTTCTCCTTTCTCTTGGTTTATCTGCTGTTCATTAGTGCCTCGCCTCAATTTAGGCATTTCCCAGCACTACGGATCCAAACCCACTCTGATCCACCAGGTGCTGTTGCAGTAGTAATAAAAATAATTAGTGATAATAAAAATAATAGTGTTGTCATTTGCTTTTATCAGCAGATAAGCTCATGGGACACTGCTCTCTCAAAACACAGACAAGCGTGCTCTTATAAATATGCACAAGGAAATTGCAGGCAGAGAAAAACAGTCATTCATTGAAAATATTGTTGTTCAGAAGAGAGTCAGCTTTGACCTCTTGTACCTAATTATACATGAAAACAAAGATTAAAAGCCTACTAATAATCACCATAAACTATGATTAATGATGCCATGCTTCAGTGCCTCAGATTTCCAGACCCAAGTACAGTAAATTCCCTATTATTTGAAGAAGAAAACGATGTTTGGTATCTCTTTGTTTTGACTTCATCTATTGTTTTCCTTGCCTAAGGATTAGGAGCAATCCATGAAAAAATCCTGCAGAAAAAGACTTCCTAAAGTTGCCCTCTCCTAATTCTACAAACACATGAAAATTTAGATGTTGTTATTCCCACCACATTCCTTTCGGCTTCACGGACAGAACCATCATGGAATGGTTTGGGTTGGAAAGGACCTTTAAAGGTCATCTTGTTCTTATACNTTCCTTATATCCAGTATAAACCTCACCTCCCTCAGGTGGATTCATGTTTCCCACATGTTTTAATTTCAGTAGTTCTGGGGAAATGGTCCACACATCCTTGTCAGATGTAAAATAAAGAACCTAAAAGCAGTTGAAGGAGGAGTTCAGAGCCCAGAAGGACTTTTGCCCTTGAGCCAGAATTGATTCAGCACCACTCACCTCAAAATGCAAAGTGTTCAGCCCACCTCAGCAGCCACTGCTCTGGTTAATAATCCCCTTCATTAAGAAACATGCAGGGAAAACATCATCTCCTAAACTGCAAATATAGGTCAGGAAAAGTCTGTTCTAATTTATATGGATAAGAAGAGCCTAGCGTGCAAATTAGGGCACGGCAGCTGAAATTCCTGGGGATGCAAAGCAGCCTAATAACACCTATTTATTTTTAATGCCTGTTTACTCCTGGAGAAACACAAAGAGTGGCAACAACAAAACACAAGATTTCAGGAAGGAGATGAAGCTGCATTTTCAAAGTACAACTCTGGCAAAGACTTTACTACTTTAAAAACCCACAGACCACAGGTATTTTGGAGGTGGTTTTGAGCAGGGGACTAAATTGGTGGCTGGTGGGATGAGTCAGCATCAATCAACTGTCCCACCACTGGGATTTCATTGGGAAGAGCAGGAATTAGAAGAAGACAACAGAAAGACTCCTATCGAACAACCCAGTTCTACTCTTAAATGTCCAGCCCTGCAGGAACCACCACACATTTATCTTTATTGTGTCCTGGCTTTTGTTAATTTATTGTTTTCATGGCTTTTGTTAATTTATCAATACAGAGCTGTGCTTTATTCGCTTCCTTCAAGAGCCTCCCAGCAATGTCTTTACCACTGATTTAATTAGCATCCTCTTCACTGTATTCTCTGAGTCATTAATGAAAATATTGAGGAGTATTGGACCAAGAATGGCTCCCTGAGGGGCTGGTAATTCTATTTTTGAATATATTTAATATGCCTGGTGACAATGGACTTTGTATTTCTACTGGTTTTTGTTACACCTTGTAATAACACTGAGACCATCAAGGCTGTTAATAACATTTGAAATACATGACAAAGGTGCTTTAATCTGAGGCTCACAAATCTCACCCAAATTATAAAGGGAAGTGAGTTACAAAAACGGAAAGGCAAAACATAAAAATGGTTATATTTTACAGGGAGAGATTATTTTTTTCCCTTTAATCTCCAAATGAAGTTCCAGGCCTGTAGCAGAATACCAAATGTTGGTTTAGGGTGGCTGCAGCGTTTTTTATGTGTACAGCTGTTCCTCCACTGGTATAAGTAGACACATCTGCTCATTAGCAACACAATGTCATTTCTAGTGTCTAATTTTAATTATTTGCAGATGATAGATTCCTTATGCAACGTCTAAAAAAAGTACAGGCCTTCAAAGCTGGGGAGAAATAAATATCCCCTCTGCAAGCAAACTGGGTCAGCACAACGAAAAGCAGATATTAATTTGGAGAATTCCTGTATCAGCACCAAGGCTAAATGCCAGCACGTTTGGAAGGTCACAGGGAGGAGAAATGGCTCCTACATGTCTTCTTTATCGTGGATACACGAGACATATGGACTGAGAGATGTTCTGAACAAGCCTGGCAGGTGATGAGTTTGTTGTAGGACAGATGGTCCTCAACTGCTGGAAAAACATCAGCCCTGCTTACATCTCCTGCACAAACACAGGGAAGATAAGGACTTGTCCCTGACAGGAAAGGGGGAATGAGATGCTTTACAATGACTTTGGTGCTCTGGGTAGCCACAAAGGATCAACAAGGCCAGAGAGAAAATTCCAGAAGTCCCTAAACAGTGCTGGCCACAGGTTTGTCCTTCAACCTGTGCTCAGAGAGCCACCAAAACTGTGCAGTCCTGGCTTCCTCTCTGCCACTAACTCAAAAATCCAAACAGAAAGACAGAAGGAATGAAAAATGATGGGATTTGTGGACAACAGGCACTCACCACAAGGAACTGTAGCTGTACCTGAGTTGTTTCCTGCAGGCTGGGCATGACTGGGTACTTGTGAGGAATGTGGGGAGCAGAACTACCCCAACATGCATCTGCTTTGGACTGTGCTCAGGAAAGCACAGAGCTGAAGGAGGCAAGTGGATTTTTCATTTCTCCTAACCACGTTTTCACAGAATCACAGACTGGTTTGGGTTCAACAAGACCTTAAAGATTATCCTGTTCCATCTGATGCCATGGATAGGGACACCTTCCACTAGACCAGGCTGCTCTAAAATGAAATTAGTGTTGTTGTCTGTTTGACTTTTGTACAGACCATGAAAGCAAGAAGGAGCCTTTCTTTAAAGTCACCTTGAACTGGCTGAAATCTCTGACAGATAAAGGACTTCACCCACACACAGGTCAGGAGAATTCCAAGATTAAAGTCCTTTACAGGACTCACATTTGAACCATGCCAAAAACTCTTCTCTGGTATCAGATTGATTTTTCCAAAGGTCTGGAGAAATAGTTTCTGACACTCCACAAAGAGCAGCCAAACTTCCTGATCTGATCCAATATGACACATTCCTCCCCGACCAGGAGCACAGCGGGGCTTGGAATTGGCTCGGGCACTGCAGGTCAGTGCTGATGCCAGAAGGGTGATCCCACCAGCATTCCTGCTCCTGGCAATTTAAATCCTGGCTGGATACCACGTTTCACTTCTACTCATGCAGGGTTAATTTTCAGCCTGAGCAGAGAACTTTGTGATTGCCAGAGTCAACACAAACAAAGAGCTTGTATCTGGCTGAAAGGCCGGGGAGAGAGGAGAAAATCACCCTTTACCCTAACAGGGAAGTCAAATATTACTTTACAGAAATTGTGACAATACAGAAGAGGCACAAAGCTCATGGGCTGAAAGTCCAAGTCCCTCTGTATAGGCAGCAAGGAGCTGCCAGCAGGACCATGGCCAGGGCGCAACTTTAAGAGGACAGTCAGGCTTACAGTCCAAAAAAATCTGGAAAGCTCTGAGCATGGTCCCATTAAAAAACCAGGCAATACAGACTTTGCCCTACACCTCTGCAAACGTTAAAAAATAAAATTATCTACAAAGATTTTTTGTAATATCTTTGGCATATCCCATTCATCCTTCTTTTCTGTATCAATGACAAAGAAACAACATCTCAAGCACTTATAGAGCCATCCAGAGCAATCCTCTTAGAGATCAGCTCATTCCTGGGAGAGCAGGAACGCTGAGCAGGGCACGGGAGGCTGAGCAGAGATGACAGCCATATGCCACTTGGCAGAAGTCAGGGGGTTGTTTGTTGCTTTTCCAGTCTCCCAATTCTAATGAATTATAAAATAGAGCCTAAATTAACAGTCAGGAGGACTTTGTCAGGGCCCCACACTTTGGAGATGCTCATCGGGGACGATCTCTTTCAACTGTTTGATTTGATCAAAGGTTCCTGCTTTTCAATTGACTTCTGTGCACTCCAGAGCTTCCCTAAACAAGAGTCAAGCTCCTTCCCAGGGACAGTTTGAATCCCAGTGAGGTGTCAGTCTCTTCTAAAGGACAACTGCTTGGAAAGCAGGAGTTTTTGAGTATTAATACACTCATACAAAGATGAATGATGGGGCTGGCTGTCTGTACTCTTCAGCAACTTGGTACCAACTAAACCGATACTGAAAGGTCTTAATCTGCCACAGAATGCACACATTTGGTGTTTAATAACATCAGAACAATGAAACAAGTCCATTAGCTCTGCTGGGGGGAGAAGAGGTGAAATGGAGTTACCTCAAATTCTGGAAAAATATTAAAACACACTCAGCTTTTGTATTTTTGAATGAGAGCTGTACTCAAGAAGTTCAGCACTTGCTGTATGAGACACTGGATTCACCCAAAGATTGTGCTGAATTTCACGAATAAGGAATCTTCTCATTTACCTTCTCAGTCAAAAATCTTCTCATTGGCAGACTGAGTCCTGCATTCCCACAAGGCTGCCTGAATAAAACTCACTGTGTGCACACAGCTCAACCTCAAAGGAGAAAAATGTTGTAGGTCAGAGAGGTAACTCTCACTTTTAGTGTCTTTACATAAAGCTACATTTCCCACAGCCAGCTAAAAAAGGGAATAGGTACAAATCACGGCAAAGAAACAATCCCAACTTAGAGACCTTCGACCATCCCTACCTTACAGAACAGAAATTTGACACTGGGGCCTTGTGGTTCAGGTTTTTCTCAAATCAAGAAATTTGAATGAGGTGTGAAGAGCTTTGCGAAATTCTTGGACTGAGATTAGAACAGTATCACAGAATCACAGAATCATTTAGGTTGAAAAATACCTCCAAGACTTCCAAGATTAAGCCCAATCTCCACCTTGTCACCAGCCCAGAGCACTGAGTGCCATTCCAGTGTTCCTTGGGCACTTCCAGGGATGGGGACTCCAACAGGAAGGAGACAGCCCCTTCCAAAGTTTGACAGCCCCTTCCATGAAGAAATTCCTCCTGGTGTCCAACCTCCCCTGGTGCAGCATTAAAGAACCATAAAAATACCCAGGTAAAGCAACCTGTGCAAGGCTGGGGCCTGCAAAGTCTTCTGAGAACAATTCCATTTTTTCCGGGGGGGAAGTGATGCTCTCATTTTTGGCAAATTACTATGGAAGAACCACATAGAAATTCTATTGATCCAAGCTTAGATCAAGGTTTGGGAGGTTTGGGAGTGTTTCCACCAAGCACTGCCGTGCCACAGAGATGCCTGAGACAGCTGTGAAGGACTTGGGTGTCTCCACGGCTCGGTGTCACATGGAGACAGGAGCTCATTCCCAGAAGGAATTCAGCCACATTAGCACAGCCTCCTGCCTGGGCTAATTAGGTGATGCTTCCCAGCTGCCAGAAACCCAAGAGTGAATCACACATCTGCCACATCCAGCCTTCTTCTGAAAGCACAGACTGGAACAGTGCTGAACCTCTGTTGACTGAGGATATAAAGACATAATGTCATGATTTTACTTTGGTTTAGAGCCAGAAAGAATCATGAATTCGGCTGATGAGTTTATCTGACCTGTTATCACTACTACTGCACTTCATCCACATATCAGTGTGCCCAGATATTGAACTTCAGTCATCCTAAAGCCCTGAAGTCCTTCAGGCATTTGCCTATTCTCTGTAGGCCACAGGCTGAGCCCAACCACTGCCAAAGCCAAGACTACAGACGTGGCAAGAGATTGATTAGGTGGGTGTTGTCCAAGTTATTTCAACATAAATCTATTTCTTTTACCTGGAAGATGAAGAATCATAAATTCCTGCCCATCAGTTTTCAGCTCTGGCAATCAGGATTAATCCAAACATATGAGTAAGACACGTGGACCAATTGTCCTGATGTATCAAAATAACCAGTCTGTAAGAGTCATGGAAACCCAGAATGATTTGGGTTGGAAGGGATCTTAAAAACCATCTCATTCCATCCCCAGCCATGGGCAAGGACACCTTCCACTATCCCAGGTTGCTCCAAGCCCTGTCCAGCCTGGCCTTGGGCACCTCCAGGGATCCAGGGGCAGCCACAGCTTCTCTGGGCACCCTGTGCCAGGGCCTCAGCACCCTCACAGCCAAGAATTCCTCGCCAAAATCCCTTCTAAACCTACTCTCTTTCAGTTTGAAGCCATTCTTCTTTTCCTGGCACTCCAGGCCCTTGTAAATATTCCTCTCCATCTTTCCTGTATGCTCCCTGTAGGTACTGCAAGGCCTCAATGATGTCGCCCTGAAGATTCTCTTCTCCAGGCTGAAAGAAAGAAGCCACCCTCTTGTGATGGCAAATTTCTGATAATCCAAAGAAAAAAAGGGCAAGAAAAAGATCTAAAAGCGAAAACTGGTAGGACAGGAAGAAAAACTCTTTCATAAACTCTACAAGAAAACCAGGAAGGCCCAGCAACATGATTTGAGGGTGGAGATTGTCTTAGAATCACACAATCCCGGAATGCTTTGGAAAAGACCTTAAAGATCACCTTGTTCCAACCCCCTGCCATAGGGAGGGATCTGTCTCAGTGCAGAGCTCCAAGTTTTTCAGGGATGGTGCAGATGAATCATCCTGAGCACAGCTCTGAGGGAGGGGGTTGGAAAGGGAGGCTCATAAATCAACAGCATGGGCCACTGCCTTCGACAGAGTCACAGGATTCCTTCTCCTGACTGGAATCAAGCCCCTCTTTTGTTCTGATGGATTATCCCATCTGAAAGACTCGAAAGGATGGTGATAGAAAAAGACTCCAATGTTTAATTACACTGAAGGACGTGAAGCTGCTTCATTCCACAGTGGAACTTTCCAAACTTCAGCTCCCAGCTACTGGAGCTTGTTCTGGTTTCTGGGGGTCAGGTGCTGAACCTGTCACAAGGCACCTGCAAGGATGACTTCATCATGCAATCACAGAATATCCTGAGTTGGAAGAGACCCACCTGGATCACTGATCCAATTCCTCGGGGTCTATTGTCACTGGAGTCCTGGCAGGGTGAATTAAGGTGAATTTGACTCCAGTATCAGATTATTTATTAAAATGATTATATTGTTCAGAAGGATTTGGGCTATTTCTGCCCAGGTACAGAGTTCACGCTTTCTTCTTCATCCTCCATACCGAAAGTGCAATAATGATTACAAATTCTATTGATAATAATTTTTCACATCATTGGCTGACAGAGAGAAGAGAGAGAAAAGCTCCCACATCTCTCATGTGGGAGACAGGACAGCCAGACACCCATGTCCTTGAGACCACAGTCCAGAGAGATTTGGTTACAGAAAATCTGCAGAGAAAACGAGCTTTCCCATGGAAGAGAAAACTCAGCAAGTTTGCATCCAAGAAACTTATAAAATGTCCAGGTGACAGGGGTCTGTCTGACACCCCAACAATCCCACCCTGTCCCTGACAGCATTGTCCAAACACTCCTGGAGCTCTGGCAGCCTCAGGGCCGTGATCACTCCGTGGGGAGCTGTTCCAGCGCCCAACCACCCTCTAAAAGAAGAACATTTTCCTGATATCCAACCCAACAACCCCTGACGTGGTGTTCTCTCTCTTTAATGTGTCTATTCAAGCACCAGATCAGTTTTCTGGGCACTATATCTTTTTATTTGGACCTCTTCAAATCCCCAGCAATATTTCCACAGATCCCTGGGATGGCAACAGAGGAACTGCACAAAATATTCTGATTTCCTGGCCCTGCACAGAGAAAATTCCTGACTCAAGCCCTTTCCATACAGGCAGAAGTTGCAATAACCACTCTGGGCTCAGTGGAAGACGCTTATCCACAATAGTCCCTGGATCCCTCTTTGAGTTTCTCTTTCCCAGGATGGCATCACATTTTGGAGGTATCATCTGCAATTTTTTTGTTCCCAGATGCGGTAACAAGCGGCATAATTGCGATGGCTGCTCAAATATTGAAATGAGTTACTTGTGTGCAGCGTTCCTGGGAAATGGGAGAAGGGATGAGGCTTAGTGGAACTGTATAAACATGCAGAATGTATTCTGCACACACAGTTTCCCATTTCTGTTTGCACAGATGTGGGTCGTGTCAGCATAAAAGCTCTGCCAAGAAGGATAAATTAAATCCAAAGGTTTGGATAAGGCAGATAGGTAGAATGATCCACTGGTGCCTCTGCACAACACCTCCAACCCCTTTTTTGCTCCCTTTTTCTAATCACAAATTATACTCAGTACCATTGAAAAATGTAAAAATCCCAAGTTGTGATGAAGGATAAAGGATAAACTTCTACCCAAGTTGTGGGTAGAAACGAAACAAAATAAAGTAAATTAAAATACAACAAAATGAAAAAAAAAAGGTAATGTAAAACAAAAAATAAAATAAAATAAAATAAAATAAAATAAAATAAAATAAAATAAAATAAAATAAAAATATCATATCATATACTATAATATGATATAATATAATATACTATAATATGATATAATATGATATAATATAATA
>VWZP01006519.1:57311-75768 GCA_013396995.1 Dicaeum eximium | reverse complement strand
TAAAGCAACATAAAGCAAAATAAAATAAAATTTAAAAAATAAGGTAAAGTGAAATAGAACAGAATAATAGAAATTTTGAAGATACAAAGAGACTAACTGAAGAGACAAAAGAAATCGCAGAATAAATTGTCATAATCAAAGTTGAAGAGAATTTTCCATTGTCTCCCGTGCCACTCTGTGGGAATTTTCCCAGCCCAGGCAGCTGTAAGGGAGGAGGGGCACTCGGAGCTTCTGTGCTCCCATTCTCCCTCTCCCTCTCTTTCTCTGTCAATAAATGTCTGCAATCATATTCCTGAGCTCCAGTGTGATTTCAAGGTTCATCTCTTCCATGCAGCTCAAACACTAATTATCCCAGCTGTAATTAGTAAGATAATTAAATACTGGCTCGCTCATCACTCTACCTTGTGTCGGGTCATGATTCTCCCAGAAGACCTTGAGCAGTTGCTCAAAGCTGATGTTTTGTGGCTCAAACACCACCCGGACGGCCTCAGTGTGCCCAGTTCTGCCTGAAAATTCAAAATAAAATCAGATTTTAGCAGCGAGAATTAGCCAGGGCGCACTCAGGGTTTTGTCTCTGCGATTCCAAGCACGGTCCTTTTGGGTTTGTTTCATGTTTTCCTAAATATGCTTTGATTTAGCACCCTTTATACCTGAGCTTTTTTGCACAATATTTTATATTTATGTCAATGCTACTAAATCTGTTTGGACAGGGCCATTGTGAAATAAACTATGCAGAGAGATGAGAAGAGAAGACCGTGATGTTATTACAGTGATGTTATTACAGCAGTTTGTTAGCTTAAAGGAGAAAAAAAAATTAATTCTACAAATATATAACTGAAAACTAGACAAATATTTTAAATATTCTAAACAGAGCATTAAAATATGAAAACTTTTATGTCTAAGCTGTCTTGACTGGGTTTTGTTTCCGTGGAGATATGGATAATATAATTGATTATGAAACAATTATCATTGCTATAAAAGATCAATAACATTGATGATGGTAAAAACAAATGTCAAGGGTGTGTTTACACAAGCTCATACAAATAATTCCAAACTGTTTCACAACATCCAACAGGCTCAAAAGTGTCAAAGAAAGCCTGGCTGAACTTCAAATTTTATGACAGCAGAAATACAAGGAAGATTAGCAGATGTTACAGCACTTACAAAAATATTATTCCTGTTTTTCAGTTACACTTTGGACAATTTTTTTTCCATTTCTGATGTGTTTATGACTCACAATATTATTGAAAGATCCAGCTTCTGAAGGATCTGGCCACATAATTCATTTAAATTTTAATTAATAGCGATATTGATGTGTGCTCAGACTTCTCAGGTGAAAGTCCACTGCACAAAATGCATTTTATTTTTTAGATATGTCTTATATTTTATAATATAAAAATTAGACATTTTTTGTTGTCATTACCTATTCATGAATGGGGAAAAAAATCCCATCCTTCAATTAAATCATAAGAAGTAAATATCTAAAAAATAAACTGGATCTCCCCTTTGGTGGGTACATATGCATTAGGGAGGTTTTTATTTAATTTACCCCAGCACAAACTCCAGATTTATTCCACTAATTTCAACAGAATCAAGGAATTCCACACAGGGTAAATCTGGCCCAGTGATGGCTCCTGAATGAGCTGTCACCAAACAAGAAAAATCAGATTCTGTGAGTAACTGAGGAGGGTTCAGCAGAGACATGAGGAGAAATTTGGATTTTAAAAAAAAAAAAGGATGCTGGGAAATATTAGAGCCACGATGGGGCAAAGTGTGACAGCATTTTATCAGTTAACAGGGCACCTGAAACAAAACCTAAACTAGGCATAGAAGGCTGGGCCATCTGATAAAAGGGATTTGAAAGACTGGGATTAAATTTAGTTTGGAATGCAGAGGAGTAAAGAAGGACACACGTGGGATATCTGTAGTCTAGATTTGATAAAATCCAATTGTTCCCTATCTCAATGTAGCCAAGATCTGCTCAGTGAGATGAAAAGAGGATATCCAGGTTTCCTGGAGCCAGGTCCTCCTGTCCTGCAGGATGTCCCCAGCTGTGGAAAGCACCTCATTAAATGAAGCCAAATTCGGATGGTGGGAAGCAGGAGGGACCATCAATTCGGCAGAATAAAAATACAAGTTAGAGATAATTGGCTTAATAACGAAGTGAAATGGTCTTCGGCAAGCACTGACGGCCAGCTTAGGTCAGGGATGGAATTTATTCCAGATTTCGTGGTTTAATGCGGTCCACCAGCAAAAATAATGAATTTGGTGGTGCCCAAATTGGGACTTTTGCTGTAGCTTGAGAAAAAAAAAACTGAGAGAGCACGAGCAGTGGCGTGTCCAGCTCGCCCAAGCCATCATCGTTCTCGTTTGTCATGCAGGCACAGGGTGGGAGTGGCATGTCCCAGAGGGTGTGGCACAGCAGTTTGAGCAGCAAACAGGGGCATGGCACAGCAGTTTGTGTGGCAAATGGGTGTGGCACATCTCTGGGCGTGGCACTGGGTGCCGTGGTTTAGTTGAGGTGTTAGGGCTGGGTTGGATTCAATCTTGAAGGTCTCTTCCAACCCTGTGATTCTGTGTGTGATTGTGCAACTAAAATGGGATTAAAGAGTGGCTTCTGACTTCAGTATTCTTATTTTTTGTAAGCCAACATGAAGCTTAGGAAAGGTTTTTATCACTCAGGAGCAAATTACTTGTCTAAGATGAACAGGTTTAGACCACAGGAAAGTTTCCTAAAGAACTTAAAAACAACAGAGGCTTTACCTTTCCTCCTGACTGAAGCAGCAATTACACCTTGTCAACACTGCCTGCTCCTGCTAATCCAGAAGTTCAAAGGACCAGCCTCCTTTTTTTCCCAGAATAAGGAAATAATGGTGCTCCTCTGAGAACTATAGCCTGACCTCATGAAAAATATCCTCAGATGTGTGGCTAAGAGACTGTTAGAATAGATTTAGAATCAATATTCACCCTCAGGGGAAAAGAAAGGAAGTAATGTTGCTGGTCCTACCAGATTCACCTCTCATTTTCCTCAAAGCCTTTCCACAATACAGAGGATTTTCTGTCTGCTGTGGCTATTCCTAATAACAATCTTGACATTTGTGACTTTTTGCGTTAGGCTTGAGTCTGACTATGAAAACAGAATAATCCCATTTTGTTTGTGTTTCACACACTTGGTAAATCCAATGCCAAAAGAACACAGCATCAACCCAGCTCACAACTCCTCTGTATGGTGAAAAAGCCAACTGAAATATTTCTAATCAATCCTTTTTTTTAAGAGTTCTTAAAATGGAGAGGCAGTAATCGAAGAGAAACAATAACTCCACTTGTTCTCCAAAAACCCATGTGCCTTTAACATTCAACAGCCTGACACCGAGGAGCTGCAAGGATTTCAAATGAAGTGAGTGGGAGATGTGATTCTCTCAGTGACATCCAGCTCTTCACCTCGGTGCCTCCTTCAGAATTCCTCCTGAAATGTCCACTTATATTGTCAGAGAGTCACAGTGTCCTCAGCTCACCCACTGCTTTCAATTAGCGCATCTTTAACATCCCACAGAAAAAGTTTGAACAAGTACGAACATTTCTAGAACCCTGAATGTCTGGATCCCATTTTTAAAATAATTTATGGAATTATAAAAATAATTCCTTGTGCTGTTCACTGTGCAAACAGAAACCCTTTCTTTATCAGAGCCATTGTCAGATTTGCAGTGCTGGCGCTCCGTTCCTTCAGGTCTGGAAGGGTTTTAACCATTGAAGAACCTCCCTGCAGATGGGAAGACTTCATTACACCGAGGCAGAGAGGGCTGAGTGCCAAGAGCAGATTGTCTGTTTATCCTGGATCCATTTCCCACTTAGAAAACACGGCCGCTCCCGGAGGATTAACTCCAGCGAGCTCGTTCAGTGGGGATTCCAACCCTGGCAAAAACGTGCCCGCAAAGAGCAGGAGAAAAAGACATCTGAGTGACACCTCTTCAATTCCTTCTCTTCCTAAGAGCATTTAGACTCTCACCTTCTTAATCATGTCCCAGGTGAGTGCCCAAGCCGAGGGATTAGGGAAGAGAACTCATTCTTTTTAACTGGCTGGATCCAGGGAGTGTTTAATTATCTCCGGCAAAGCGCAGCAGTTTCCTAAGGCTGGCTGGAGAGCTCCTCACCTGGGAGTCTCCCAGAGCCACCTGGGCTTCACCTCCACCTGGCCCTGCCTCAGGTGAATTAAATTCTACACTGCAAAACTTCCAAAAATACTCCCTCCTGCCTCGAAGCCTCAGGTGAATTCAATTCTACGGTGCAAAAATTCCAAAACTACTCCCTCCTGCCTCGAATCCGCAATAAAAAAAGGACCTGGCTCTTTTGAGAAATAAGGTCCAGTGACTCCAGTAAATTACAGAATCCCACAATCGTTTGGGCTGGGAGGGAGTACAAAGGTTGTTTTGTTCCACTTATTTGTACTCAGGTCTATTTAACAGCTCTTCATTACAAGAATGGCCCGGAGTTTGAGGAACGACTTATCCATTACAGCTCCTGCTCCCAGTGTATTCCATAAAGAGCAGGTAACGACTTCTCACACGTTTTCAAAGAGTTCTCAGAAAATAATTCCCTCTTTTCTCACCTCTTCCAGGAATCCCTGAACTGCCCCTGTGCTTGTCACACCAACAACACAACCTCTTTGGGATCCCAGAAGGGTTTGGGTGGGAAGGGACCTTAAAGACCACCCAGTGCCACCTCCTGCCATGGGCAGGGACACCTCCCACTGTCCCAGGGTACTCCAAGGCTCATCCAGCCTGGCCTTGGGGACCTCCAGAGATCCAGGGACAGCCACAGCTTCTCTGGGCACCCTGTGCCAGGCCATGATGCCGATGTGGAATGTAAAAAACACAACCAAACTTCAGCACTCACAGGTTTGGGAGTTAAACCAAACTCTGTTACCCAAAGTCACGGCCCAAGTGAAAATGCAAAATACTACAAAAAAAAAAAAAAAAAAAAAAGTCATGGGAAGGTCTTTTGAGCATCTCTTTCTTCAAACCAGCCTGGGAATTTTTATTAAGTCGTGGTTTTTGCTACCAAAATTTCCACCACCTTCCAACTTGTTAAATAAACCAACCAAAGTTTCAGCACTAAAATACGGAGAGCTCACATTTTGGGTGTCCCCTTCCCTTTACATTTTCACCTTCAAATCAACGAGGATAAAAAGAACGGAAATAATCCTAGATTCAAAGATTTTTTAATAAAGATCCATTAAAATATTTTAATTTGACTTCCTGCCCAACACTGAAAGAATTTCAGGGAACAGACGCTTATTTTGTACTTCTACACTGGCACTAACATGTGGCTAATTTATTTTACCTCCTTCTTTATATTTTGAGCCACTTTAATGACTTTACCAGCACTGAACAGGGAGATAATGCTTGGTTTAATAACCACTGTGAATTTCTGCTTTAGAAAATATCATTCTTTAACTTCTCTGTGTGATCCACACTCTTTTTTTATCCACTTTTATCAAAACATGTCAATCCTCTCCAGCAAGAAGCCAATTTATCACTATGGGATGGCCAGTCCTGCGGTTCTAAATCAAAATAAATTGTCCATAAATTCTAGAAATTTACCAAAACTTCTGCCTGGACCACAGAAAATCAAGTATTTTCTAATACCTACAAAAGGTAGCTCATACAGCAGCTACAATGTGGTGCCTCTGAAGAGAAAATGTTATTAAATTTTATTTATTTGGTTTATTAGCGGACAGGTGAATCACCCAGTAAATGAAAATTCATAGAGATAAGGAAAGTTCTGATAAAACAATGAACTGCTATTACTGGTGCCTTCTAGAACCACTTCATTTTTTACCCCTTAAAAACAAAACCAACAGAATAAAATTGCCAGTAAAAAATGGGGTTGAACATGCTGTTACTGTTACTTTTTTTCCACAGAAATGCTCATATTTTTTAGTAAATTACTTGAATGAAATTTAAAAATATTGACAGTTTTCACAAAAAATACTGTTTTTTCTCAAAAAATCTGCCAAACAAAAGTACTAAATGAACCTGTTTCTTATTTGCAACTATTTAAAATTTCTGCGGCGGAGCTGTAAAAATTTTCACTGTTGTTTGCTAAAATCCTGTCTGTTCTTTAGCAGCAAAATGGGTTTGATAAACAGAGTATTGATTGGTTTTGCTGAACAGAATACCTGGAAGCGAGACCACTGCTACAAACCCTTTTTACTTGTAAAATGGCTGTACATTGAACAGCCAACAAAAGGGGGAAAATAAATTATATAAACATATAGGAAAAAAAAGGAGATGGCAAAACCTTCCTTGTTCACTGTACTTATTACAGGTTATGTTTTTATAGGCTGAATATCCACACTACAAGCCCTTAAAAGGGGATTATTTTAGACTCCCTCAGGCCTAATCCTGTGGACCAGGTGCTGTTCCCAGTTGGAATGTGCTCCTAGAAAAGATATTCTGGTTTCATTTCAGCCTAGGGAAGGAAAAATGTTGAAGATGGGCTTATAATTAACACCATGGTCCTATGGAATACAAGGTCTTGTCAGCCAAACTCCATTTCATCCTCCCATGAAATTACAAGTCTGGCTGTAATAAATGTGGGATGTAATAGCATGGATGGAACTTAGGCTTTATTAATGCATTTGACTTATTACTTCGTGACTGATTAAAAAATTAACACTCCCCCATATCGATGGTGCACGTGTTAAGTGGATTAAGAATTGCCTAAATGACATCTCTAAAAAAAAAATGTTGTCCAAAGGGAGCAAGGCTTGAATGGCAGCATTTTTATCTGTCCTCTGCAGGGACTGCTACAGAGCCTGTTGCTCTTAAAGCCCTTCATCAGGAATTCCAGAGAAATATAAAGTCTCAGTTTATAAATTCTGTGGATAATTCAGATGAAGAGCTGATGGGATGGTCTTACAAAGCCATTTTTTGCTGTGCTGAGGCCACACAGTCAAAAATGTATTAAAGAAGTCAGAGGTAAAATCTCTGCTGAAGGGAAAAAGTGACACACGCGGCACCTGCAAATGGGGAACAACCTTTGAGGTAAAGGCAAGGGTGGAAATAAACGCAGAATATCATTGCCAAACTGCAATAAAAGGAAATAGGGCCTGAATTGGGATGTCAGAGAGAAAAGGGGTTGTAGGAACAGCTCTAGTGAGATCAACTCTGGCACCAAGAAAATCCTGAAAAAGTCGTTTCAGTGACAGCCACCAAGTGCGGGATGAATTTACCCTTTCCAAAAGAAACCCCTGGAGGTTTTTAACTCAAGGAGATGAGCACGGCCTCAGGAAGGGGATGCAAAAGGGGCCTTTGAGAGGGCAATGGAAAGGCAGATCGAGAGTCAGTGGTAGGGATGGAAACCAGGGAATTCCAAATGGAAAACGGCTTTTAGGTATGGATATGGAAATGGTCCCTGCTCAGTTGCACCACTGGATCTTGGGCTGCTCCTCTAAACCCATGTCCTATAAAGCAGCTCTCCATTTCCTGACGTCTTCAAATCAAATCAGATTTCCTTCTGGGAGAGACAAATATCAGCTAAACTTAAGGGAAAAGTATCAGCTAAATCAAATATCAGCTAAACTTAAAGAAAAAAGTGATAGGTCTTGATAAAACAGTAACGCGACGAAACATAATGATCTATAATATAAAAATGTCAAATTAAATAATGCAGGGAGCCCTTACCAGCCTTAAAGGCTGGGAATATATGAGTGAATTTTCCCTTTTTCCTTTGTTCGTTTGGCTTTAACGAAGCTTTTCTATGCCAAACTCATCTGTGCAAAGAGTTGGAACTTTTGAGTTATCTTCTTTTCATCACGGTTGATGAGGAAGACTCTGACCCAACTACAAGTTCTGTATCATTTTTATATAGTGGAGTTGAAATCTTTTAGCGATGGAGTTGGGAAAAGAAAAAAATCCATATTCTCACATCAAAAAAATTCTTATTTAAAGCCCAAATTTAATACTTAAATGACATATCCAATGGATGGATCATTTGCATTACAATAAATTGCATTTACTGGCAAATGGGTAATGCAAAGGTTGTCCCTGGAAGTTGGATGGGGCTTGGAGACCAGAGAAGCTGTGGCTGCCCCTGGATCCCTGGAAGTGTCCAAGGCCAGGCTGGACAGGGCTTGGAGCAACCTGGGATAGTGGAAGGTGTCCCTGCCCATGGCAGGGGGTGGCACTGGATGATCTTTAAGGTCCCTCCCAACCCAAACCATTCTGTGATTTTATGCTTAAAATTATCACACTACAGGAAAGATTTTGTGACCAACAATTTCAGATTCTGTGTTTGGACAGAATTCAGTCTTGAACTGCTCAGCTTAGGTTCCTGTTGGATATTTTGGGCTGAATGAATTGTTTCCTCAGGGGAAATCATGGAATGGTTTGTGTTAGAAGGGACCTTAAAGCCCATCCAGTGCCACCCCTGCCATGGCAGGGACACCTTCCACTATCCCAGATTGCTCCAAGCCCTGTCCAGCCTGGCCTTGGACACTTCCAGGGATCCAGGGGCAGCCACAGCTTCTCTGGGCACCCTGTGCCAGGGCCTGCCCACCCTCACAGGGAAAAAATCCTTCCCAATATCCCATCTAACCCTTCCTCAATAGCCCAAATATTGAGTTTTACCCGTTTGCTTCAACCGTGACTCGTTCTGAAGAAGGCAAATGGAAAACAAGAATTCCCCTTTGGCTGGAAAGGGACTGATATCCCAGGACACAGCAGGAGCAGAAGCCCCAGTCCTTCAGAAAAAGAATGTTAAGAGATGATTTATTGCCAAAAATTGGTGTAATGTCCCAGACCAAAGCAATACTGGGGATCTGCTCTGATACAGAAAAAGCTTCGATATGAAAGTTAATAATAAATACATAAACAACATATCTGGATTCAGTAGCCTAGCTTCACTCTATAAAGGGAATTGTTTTAATGTCAGTATAACAGAAAACATGTTTGGTTTTTTTTTCCTTAAAAGTTTACAGCTTTTAGCTGCAAAGCTTCTGTGCCAGTGTTATGCAACACAAAGAATTTCCTTAAATAAATGGGTGCAACAGAAAGCAAAGAATAATAGGAATGTGAGGAATATGTCATGCACTGAGAAGAGCTTTGAAAAGCGATAAAAGGAGGTAAATATAATACCTGGGGACATGTATTAATAGCAAGCTGGATAGTTGTAAAATGTAACTAATCTGGAATTTTAAAAACAAGAAATGAGAGTAAGATATTCTAATATTCTAACATTTTCTATTAGAACTTTAAAAATCGTGGTTTTCTCCTTGTCTCTCTAGAGTAAATTCAGTAAGAGATTACTATTTGGAGTAGATCTCTGATTAAAAGGTTTGGTTTCTGAAAATGTGACAAATCTGACTCTTTCTGAAGCTGGAAAACACCAAAGAGCTTAGAAAAATTGTGCAGATCTTAATACCTGAGAACTGTAGGCAAAACAGCAAAAAAAAAAAAAAAAAAGATCAATTTCTGTATTTGTACTCTGAAAGCTTCTCCTTCATTGCTGATTTTTATTAAACTATTCTGACAGTCCTATTATAAACATAAATAAGACTGGAGTCATTGTTTCCCTCCTGATTTCCCCAAAACAAACCTGCAAAAAGCAGTAGAGGCAACCTGGTTTCAGCAGAGAGCATCAAAGTGCAAAGAGAAGGCAACAGAGCAAAGTTTGTGATGACAAACAGACACTCAGAGGGCAAAAAGGGAGCTGGGATGAAATTCAGAATTAATTTGCACTAGACAAATACTTCTATGTCCACCAAAATTAATAAAAGAATTCTAGAAAGTTCTAAAAATGCCCAAGCAACTATTTGCTGAAAAAGTCTTTATCAGAAACTAAAGAGATTCAAAAGATAAAATTTTGACAATCTATATATCTAGAACAGCTATAAGACATGTAATTAATTAAAATTATATTTAATCATTTAATTTATAGTACTTTCCCTCAAAGAGCTTTAGAAACCCTGCTATTTCTTTTGATTATAAATTACAGCCATTGCCCCTCTTCAAGTGATATTCCTGCAAGGTTATTGAAGGAGGGGGATAAAAATTTGCCCAGTAGAGATATTAAAAATTGTAGTAGAGATATTAAAAATTGAAGTAAGGTCAGAAACTGGGAAATGGGGAATTTGCAGTCTTGGGTGCATGGTAGAAATGTCTGCAAAGAGCAACAAAGGCAAAGTTCAAGTCACAAAAAGTGACAAAATTGGTTGTCTGGTTGATAAAAATATATTTAAACCCCTGAAAACTCTATTAACAGAAAGAGTCTGGAGACAGAAAATCATCCTGGGAATTCATTTTTGTTTCAGCTCCTTGATTGTAACTTTATTTCTCCCAACCACCCTCACAAAGGTCCCTGCAGGGGCATTTTGCTCCACGTCCGGCATCATCAGAGGCTCTATTCCAGAATATTCCATTTCTGATCGCGGAGAGAGGAATTCCTCATTCCTGGAATCTGAGCACAAACCCCCACTGAGAGATGAGAAGAATTTTCTTAAGGACTTGTGAGAAATACACTCCACAAAGCCCATTAACCACGGACCCAGATCAAACACCAGCTGAGAGACTTCTGCAGCTGCACGACCCAGGTCTGAGACCAGGTTTAAAAAACAAAGAGGAGCAGATCAATCACTGGCCTTTAATAAATCTTTACAGCTATTTCTCCCTTTTTTTAGTGGCCAACCTTTCAGACATTATTAGTTCTCAGTTTTAATGAATGGCTCCACCAAAGCTTAACCTCGAGAAGTCATGTAAAATGAATTATTACCATGATTAATTATGCTGGGAGAAACCAAAAAGAGCAGCCTTTACTTCAGCCACTAATACAATTAATTAAAATTAATTCCAGTAAACAGAGCAGTGCTACTCACACAAAACAAAAAGTATTTTTACTTTTTTCTTTTGCTAAAATGTAAATATCATCACTCACATTAGACCATTAAAACCATTTCCCTCCAGTTTAAGCCTAATAAACATTCATTGTATTTGATTTTCCATTATTTCTGTTCAACCAGCCCCAAATGAAGAGTTTTCAACTACAGGTCACTTGCATCCTTTTTATATTCCCATTTAAAGGGGATCATTTCAGCAAAGCAAAGAAGGGATTTTTAATTCAAGTGAAACCAGTACTCCCTGA
The DNA here is from genome assembly GCA_013396995.1 of Dicaeum eximium. NCBI lineage: Eukaryota > Metazoa > Chordata > Aves > Passeriformes > Dicaeidae > Dicaeum > Dicaeum eximium. Next base: position 64,629 of record VWZP01006519.1, on the reverse strand, counting down.
CATTTATTAATCCAAGAAGGAATGACCAATTTGGATGCCCAAGAGTATTTAGAAGACAATGATAAAAAAAAAATCCTATTGTTAACCAAAAAAAAAAACCAACCAAACAAAAAAAAACCCTGAGGGAATTAATATTTGGAAATAATGTGGATCACTGTGCTCTCATTTATGGATTTGTACATCCAACTATTGGGATTTAGGAACAACAACTCTGGCAAAAGGAGGGGCACAAATTTCCTTTCTCACAGCTACCATTCCTTGCAGATTTTTTTTCTCATATTGAAATGAGCTCTGCTTTTGCTGCACTGGAAGATCCTGTGGCCAAAAGCTGAGGTTACATAAACCCGACCTGGAATAAAATGCAATTTTGTAACACTGAGGGAGAAATGCTTGACATTATTTATCTTCTTAGGATATCATAGAACGGTTTGGGTGGGAAGGGAGAATAAAGATTATCTCATTCCAACACTCTTCCATGGCAGGGACAACTTCCACTGTCCCAGGTTGCTCCAAGCCCTGTCCAGCCTGGCCTTGGGCACTTCCAGGGATCCAGGGACAGCCACAGCTTCTCTGGGCACCCTGTGCCAGGGCCTCCCCACCCTCACAGGGAACAATTCCTAATTCCGAATATCCCATCCATCCCTGCCCTCTGGAATGTGGGAAGCCATTCCCTGTGTCCTGTCCCTCCATCCCTTGTCCCCAGTCCCTCTCCAGCTCTCCTGGAGCCCCTTTAGGCCCTGCAAGGGGCTCTGAGCTCTCCCTGGATCCTTCTCCTCTCCAGGTGAGCACCCCCAGCTCTCCCAGCCTGGCTCCAGAGCAGAGGGGCTCCAGCCCTTGGAGCAGCTCCCCCAGCCTCCTCTGGATTCATTCCAGCAGCTCCACATTTTCTTTCCTCAGCAGGGACAGACAGCCCAGCAAATGACAATGGCCATATGCCATAACGTGGAAGGCTCAAGCAGGACATTTGGAGAACCTCTATCACCAGGAGGACATCCTGCAGTGCAGCCCTTCTGTAACCTCCACCCTGGAGCTGTTCCTGAATTGGCCTGATGGACTGCTGAGTGTTGGAGATGGTCCTGCTTCCCATGAGAGCTTAAAGTAAAGAATTCCAGCCCCAATCTCCAGGATCCTACTCCTTGACTCTAATTATGGCCACAAATCACAGCTCATCTTCGTCGTTCTCCATTTCAAATCAGAGATTTATTTTAGGTGAATCAGACCAGCCTGAACACACCACCAAGAAACTCTGGCATCTGAATTACCTTTGGCAGACTTTAGGACTGACTTTACTTGCAAACACAGTACTGGGAGCTGTCCCAGGTACTGGGATGAGATCTCTTCAATTGTCAGCTGCTGGAATGGTCACTCCATGGTATTGGATCATCCTGTAAATGCCTCTCTCCCCACACACATAGTGTCCAAGGCCAGGCTGGACAGGGCTTGGAGCAGTCTGGGACAGTGGGAGGTGTCCCTGCTTATGGCAGGGGCTGGGATGAGATGGGCTTTAAGGTCCCTTCCCTCCCAAACCATTCTGGGATTCTGTAATTTTATTAAACCATTTTTTGATTCCATGATTCCACGTATAAATCTGCACGGATGTAATTCCTGAGCTGGGAAATAAACCAGGACAAACATGAACCCTCCCCAGAAATAGGGTTTAAGTGTGTGAGGGATGGTCCCCCAGTATTGTGGGTCATACAAGAGCTCTCACACAATCCTTTGGCACCTGGACTGGTTCTAGGATCAGAAATGTGTGCAAATAATCATAACAAATTATCCTCTCTTATATTTCATCTCTTCCTAAGCCTTCCAGAAGTCTCAACTCTGCTATGGCCTGGCCCAGCTGTTATCAGTCACATGAGAGACTCACCTTTACAAATCTTGTACATTAAATGCAGACTTAAAGATGGGATTAAAATTAAAAAACAATACAAATGAAACCACACCAACTTCCATTTAGCAAGCTTATAATAAAAATTAAAAGATACTAATAAATATTGTGCTTATAAGCTGGTCTAAATCTATCCAAAATGCCCCGCAGTGAAGTCTTACATCAGTTATTATTGAAACATTAAATGCTTTTCTTCCAGGCTTCCAGCAATCAATTTAACTTTCAGTCATCTTGTCCCCATATGTGCTGCTCCTGTTGATGAAATGGCTATTAATAAAGGAATAGATGGCTATGAATCAAAGCAAGCTCTACTTAATCACATTAATCCAGAGTATGTTAAAGGCTTCAATTTTCTAAATAATTTTGGGCTTAATGCCTCTGAGATGGGCAGACTGCTCTATTGATGCAGCATCTGGTCCAATTTAAGCTGCATTGTGAAGGAGGAATTGTTAGGCCCTTGCAAAATTAAGGAAGACTGACAGTTTTAGGGATGCAACCAAAACTGCTGCGGCTGAGACAAAAGATCCTGCAAGATATTGAAAAAGGGCCCGCGACAATTAAAAGGCAGCCCCTGCTCTGCAAACGCAGCTCCAGTGCTCAGTGAATTGTGCATGATTAACTTACTCCTCCTGATGGGATGAGCACTCCACACACTTCACCAGCGCCGTATTTTCCAGTCATTGAGCATCCAACAGCTGCTGCTGTGAAACACGTTCACTTACCCATTACATTGGGATACCAATTAGGGAGGAATTATTTCAAAGGGAATGGCACCACCAACGCTATCCTTGCAAAAAAGCAGAAATTTCTGGCTTTTGGGATTTTTTTTCCCTCCCCCGCCGCCCCCCGCCGAGCGTATTTTTTTTTAATTATTATTTTTATTATTATTTTGGTTCTGTAAACGGAAGAATTTTGCAATGAAATTAGATTTGCCTTGGCTTGTAGCACTGAAATGCTGCTGCAATAACTCAGATTAAAATAAAGTATTTTAAGTATTAAAATAAAGTATTTTAAATATTTCTAGGGGGAATAAAAACCTTCATTGGAGAACTGGTTTAAAATGTTTTTAGAATATTTCTGTAGGAGAATGGTTTCTAAAACCCAATCTTCATAGAAGGCTGTCAGTGAAGGAGACAACACGGTACAGTCCATCTACATTTTAATATTAAAACTAATATTACCTTTGCTATTACATTTTTATTATATTTAATATTAAAATTACAAAAGCTTCAGGGACAGGTGTTTTGTCAGTGACTTGATTAGAAATTAAAAGTAAATCAAATGAACTTAGTGAATTTTCACTCTATACATAAGGAATGAATGAAGCCCCAAAGTCACATCCTGCAGAGCTGTAAAGATCTGCCTGAAACCTTATTTCAATTAAAATAATGTTTAAGTTAAATATAAAGAGCAGTTTGGGGGGGCAGACATTGTATGCAGTTTGTAATATTAAATATTGCAAAATGTGGACGATTATAAGGTGCCCAAAAAAGATTTTATATTACACACTGGAGCATCTACTTCATCTTACAGGACCTGTGAGGAATCAGAACTTTAAAATAGAAATTAAAATCAAGCAAAATATTCAGATCTATAGCTCCTCTTCAGCTGAATAAAATAATTTAGATGTATAAATATCAAAATATATCAGCTAGAATTCTCTATGACTCCAGGAGCTAAAACACAACTTCTGAGTTGCCCTTGCTGCCTGTGCTTTCCTCCAACACTCAATCACATACAAATTTATATATCCATGGATTTCAAAGCCCCTTAGAAGATAAGATAAACCATCTCCCTTTTTCACGAGTGAGGACAATGGGCAGGAAGAGCTGAAGCTCACCCGAGCCAGCCTTGGAGCCAGGAAGGAAAGGGAACGAGCTGAACCTCCAGGTAAGAGCCCGGCTGGCCCTGCTCCTCCTCCCATCCTGCTCCAAAGGGCAAATTCCAGCACGGAGCCACTGCTGAGGAACACGAGAGGCAGGAGCAGCGAAGGGGAGGAGAACAGATCCCAGCACATCCCCTGAGACACCGGGGCTGCCCCTCTGAATGGAACGGGAACGGCTGGGGCTGCAGCCAGGGAGAAGTTCCATCCCCAGGAAGGGTTTCAAAAGGGGATTTGTGACCAGCAAGGGATGGGGGGGTTCTGTCCCTGTGCCCCACTCAGGTGAGACCCCACCTGCAGAGCTGCCCCAGCCCTGGGACCAACAGCACAAGGACCTGGAGCTGCTGGAGAGAGCCCAGGGGAGGCCACGGAGCTGCTCCCAGGGCTGGAGCCCCTCTGCTCTGGAGCCAGGCTGGGAGAGCTGGAGGTGCTCACCTGGAGAGGAGAAGGATCCAGGGAGAGCTCAGAGCCCCTTGCAGGGCCTAAAGGGGCTCCAGGAGAGCTGGAGAGGGACTGGGGACAAGGGATGGAGGGACAGGATACAGGGAATGGCTTCCCACTGCCAGAGGGCAGGGATGGATGGGATATTGGGAAGGAATTGTTCCTTGTGAGGGTGGGGAGGCCCTGGCACAGGGTGCCCAGAGAAGCTGTGGCTGTCCCTGGATCTCTGGAGGTCCCCAAGGCCAGGCTGGATGAGCCTTGGAGTACCCTGGGACAGTGGGAGGTGTCCCTGCCCATGGCAGGAGGTGGCACTGGGTGTTCTTTAAGGTCCCTTCCCACCCAAACCCTTCTGGGATCCCAAAGAGGTTGTGTTGCTGGTGTGACAAGAACAGGGGCAGTTCAGGGATTCCTGGAAGAGGTGAGAAAAGAGGGAATTATTTTCTGAGAACTCTTTGAAAATGTGTGAGAAGTCGTTACCTGCTCTTTATGGAATACACTGGGAGCAGGAGCTGTAATGGATAAGTCGTTCCTCAAACTCCGGGCCATTCTTGTAATGAAGAGCTGTTAAATAGACCTGAGTACAAATAAATAACCACTTGTCGTGCAGCTGATTTAGAAAGAACTCATTTCTAGGTGTAATTCTATGGCAACAGCTTTTGTAAGGCACTCTTTGACACTGCAGCAGAGCTCCTGTTTAACAATTCAAATGCAGAAAAGATGGGAATAAAGGAGGCAAAAAGCAACTCAGTGAGACCCCTGCTCGCAGCTCAATTGTTTTGATGAATTCTGCCCTCACACCTTATATGAACATCTCGTGTGCAGACAAATCCTATTTCATGGGAACAATGGGTGTGCATGGAGAAAAGTCTATTATCATATGGAAAATAAAGGAATTAGAGGAGAATCAGAGGTGATAAATAGATGAATATGCAGGGAGACACTTGGCTTTCCACTCAGTTGGTCTGCAGGATTTGCCTTCCATATCTGCTGTGACACTGATTATTCCTGCACTTCGGTGGATCAAAACTGCCTGGCAGAAAAGCAGGAGCAACAAATGCAGTTCTGCTGCAAAGTTGTGCCATTTTTAATTCATTATTTTATTTTCCAGAGCTGCCTGAAATAGTCATCCCTCAAGCAGGCCATAGAAATTATTTTCTTTATTATGCAAAGTTCCATAAATCTCAACTGCTGTATATGAAAGATACTGCTAATCTTTGGAGACTTTGGGTTGGAGTCTGTGAATTTTTGGAGAAAGAGCAGGAAAAGTATTTTGCTCTTCCTGATTAATGAGATCTGGAACTGTGGGAGCTGGTAGCAAAACATTGCTGAATTTTGGTGTGACAGCCCTTGGTTCAAACACCTGTCCAGGGTGTTTGGAGTCTGGATCCCAAAGGAGTCTCAAAATAAGAGGTGATTCTGTTGGAAGTCTCCTAACTCCAGGTTTAGAGGAAATGCTCAGGAAGCACATTCCTTACATGTCCTGGTAAAGCCAGGCCACTGCTGAGACACAAAGTGGGAGATTACAAAATTATAAAATCATCAGGGTTGGAAAAGCCCCCCTGAGATCATCAAGTCCAACTGTTCCCCAGCACTGCCAAGGCCACCACTGATCCATGTCCCCAAGTGCCACATCCACGTGGCTTTTAAATCCTTGCAGGGATGGGGACTTCATGACTGCCCTTGGCAGCCCCTTCCAATGCTTGACCACCCTTCCCATGAAGAATTTTTCCCAATATCCATCCTGACCCTCCCCTGGCACAGCCTGAGGCCATTCCCTCTCCTCCTGTCCCTGTTCCCTGGGAGCAGAGCCCGACCCCCCCCGGCTGTCCCCTCCTGGCAGGAGCTGTGCAGAGCCACAAGGTCCCCCCTGAGCCTCCTTTTCTCCAGGCTGAGCCCCTTTCCCAGCTCCCTCAGCCTCTCCTGGTGCTCCAGCCCCTTCCCCAGCTCTGTTCCCTGCCCTGGACACCAGGAGCCAGGTGGGAAGTTTGTTTTCTTCTGCTTGGGGCAATCTGGGCAGGGAGAAGAAGACGAGACAGAAAGGAAAGGTCCTGGGATCCATTCCCAGAGTGAACATCTGGGCTGATGCACCTGGCATCAGCTTCATGCCAGGTACACTGTGGGAAGCCAAATCTCTGCTTTTTCCCTGTGCAGGAATCTCATCTTGCTGGCTTCCATTTCCACATTTTGGATTATTCAGATTATTTGGATGTGGATTCCATTTTCCCCTTTGGATTACGTGTTGCTGCACATTCAGGAGAAGAAGGAGGAAGGTCATTTCTCTACCCAAAATCTGACCTACTTAATGCAAAGTGGATCCTACTTTTCTTGTGCTTTCCAGCCTAAATTCAGCTCAGACTAAAGACACCAGATCCCAGCCTATACTTTTCCATTTAATTTTAGCTTCACCTAAAGGCTTCTGACCGGCTGACAAAGGCAGCTGGGACGTGAGGGGACAGCTCATTACACATTGCTCCTGTCTTTGAACACCTCTGAACACCTGCAGAAGGGTTGAACTGGCCCTGAACACAGAGCAGCGAGGCAGGAGAGAAAATGAAACCATTTGTTAAAACAAAATAAATGAAGCAGTGAAAAATAATGGTCCCATCTGCACCTACCACTGGTTCAGGGTCAGCTCTGCTGGAGCTAAAAATTCAAAGGAGAAGGATGGAACAGAATCCTGACCACCTCCCCCACCATCACCAGCCCATTCAGAAATAATAATAACAGCAAAAATGTCAATATTTAGCACTCTTGCAATGCTTTGTAGCTTCAAAACTTTGCTGAAACAGGGCAGGATCAGTGACAGTGGAACTTCTTTTTCCAAGGTCTGTTTGCTCCTTGGTAGCCACATTTTTATCTTGTCATCATATTACCAGGCCAAGAGAAATTTCTTCCTGATGTAACACCATTAGCATCAGTAGAATTATGTCTAGGATCAGTTTGACCCAATTTATTACTTTTTTAGCAGATAAGTGTGCTATAATGGTGTTCCATTTGACTTGGAACAAAGAATTTTCACAGCATTCAGCAGAGGGAATGACATGATTAAGCCTTGTGTCCTTTCCAAATAAAAATCTAAGCCATTATAACACAAAAAAAAAAAA
>VWZP01006519.1:0-57282 GCA_013396995.1 Dicaeum eximium | reverse complement strand
GGAAAAAAAAAAAAAAAAAAAAAAACAGGAAAAGAAGAAGTAAACAATGCGGAATTATGACAGTCAACGATAATTCAAAGTTTTAGTTTAAACCATGGTACTGTCACCTCTCAGGATGAATAAAGCAAATTTGTGGCCAGGATAAATCAGGATCTCCTTAATCCCAGGTCATGGATCACCTGTTTGCTTTCTATGACACGCTGGCAGGAGGGTGCAGGGAGGTGGTGTCAGATTCTTCTCCCAAAACACAAATCACTGGATGAGACAAAACGGCCTCAGGGGAAGTTTAGGAGGATATTAGGAACAGATTCTTTATGGAAACTGTTATCAAACACTGGCCCAGGCTGCCCAGGGCAGGGGTGGAGTGACTGTCCCTGGAAGTGTCCACACAACCTGTGCATGTGGCACTTGGGGACATGGTGTGGTGCTGCTGGTTGATGGTTGGACTTGATGATCTCAGATTTTTTCCCCCAAACTTTCCAGCTTTTCCAACTTCCCTGATTCCATGAATGGAGGCCACAAAGTACCAGCAACAGCAATGCAGCTCTGTTTTTCATGGCTCACAAGATCCCTGAGGGGAAGGACCAACCCCATCCATACCATGCTCCAGTTAAACCCCAGTAACAGCCTGGGAACCCAAGGGCAGCAGAATTAAAGCTGTTTTCCATACCCTTCCTCTCTACTCCAACCCAGGCAGTGACATTTCTGCACACACTGAGATCATGGCTTTTCATATTAATTATAATTCTCCTAAGCCTTGATTTCTCCAACTGTCTGCACAATCTGCTGTCTTTTCTCTCAGTCTAACACAACACTTTGGGAGTAAAGGACCTTCTTTTTTCCTCTGCTTTCCCCACCAAGGCCCCAGTCCATGCCAAGTCCAGAGTTCAGAATATTAAACCCACTTTTTTAGCGTTTTTGTTCTGCTGCTGCACTGTCTTTGCAGAAAGCAAAGCTCTCGTAGATTTTATGGAAATGTGACATTAGGAGAGAATCACTCGAAGGCATTTCAGCTACAATTAACATTCTTCACTCCTCAGAAAGAAAATAAAAACAGCTTCTAATTGAATCGCTTGGCTGAGTAAACACTGGATTAAACTGAGAGGGGAAGGAGCCGACAAAAAACTCCAGTTGGACAAATGTTGGGATTTGGGTTTGTTTTCCCAGGAACATTTGATGTGTGTGGATACACTGTGGGCACGTGTGGGAACACAGACACTGCCACTGCCACACTGCTTTTCTGGGCTCAGTAACAGGCACAGAAATGTCTCCAGGCAGAGAAACCTCATGATTCCTTCTTGATTCTTCCCAGACAGAGCATTCCTAGGATCCATGGATTTAAAAGGGAATGCCAGTACAGACAACACACCTCAGAAGGACTGAAAACAAGAGCAGGGCAGTGCATAGTGGGCTCTGAGCTCCTCAGAACAAAATATTTCCTGCTAAGTACAAATCTAGGAGGAGCCCTGGCTATGTCAATCATGGAATTGGGATGGTTTGGGCTGGGAGGGACCTTAAAAGCCCCACCCCCTGCCATGGCAGGGACACCTTTCACCATTCCAGGTTGCTCCAAGCCCTGTCCAGCCTGGCCTTGGACACTGCCAAGGATCCAGAGGCAGCCACAGCTTCTCTGGGAATTCCATCCCAGCCTCTCACCGCTCTCACAGGGAAGAATTTATTCCCAGTATCCCATCTAAACCTACTCTGTCAGTGCAATTCCATTCCCCCTTGTCCTGTCCCTCTAGGCTCTTGTAAAAATTCCCTCTCTTCTTTCTTGTAGGCTGCCTTCAGGTACTTCTGTGTATTCCTTTTGCTTTTAACCAAGAAGCTGCTTTAGAAGCCAAACAGGACAATCCTTTAGCTGATTTTTAAGAGCTCCAAGAGGTCTCTATCCAAAGCAGGCAGCTTCTTCCCCTTTGGAAGGACAAATTTAAGGTCAGCAACCTCAGGCTGGTCACTTTGTCCACATCTCCAGGCTGAAGTGACCTCATCCACATAGAAATCAGGTTTGTTCTGAGTGCTGCAGGAACCAGATCACCTTAAGGTCCCTCCCTAATTCCAGGATCACAGTTTGGTAGACTCAGTAAGTGGCTTTGTAGCTTATTTTGACTTTACAAGGGTCTCCAGAGCAAAAACATGAAGTACATCAAGTACAAGAAGAACAAATGTAAGGAAGCCCCACTGGCTGCCATAACAACAGTGAGCTCGTTGATAACTTCATTTTCACAAACACACCAAACTGTTCTAGAGCTGGTGGCCACAGTTCACAGTTTTAATCCTGAGTAGATGAATAACAGCAACTATTTGAACTACTGGGTAAAAAACCACGTCCTACAGCAGCCTTGTGCATAAGGGATATTTTCAGACCTCCTAGGGCAGATCTGTCCTTTTTTTCCCCATTACCTTGTTTTTTCATCACTTCCCAGCTCACCTATTGCTCTGAGCCCTACTGATGGTACAAAGGTAGAGCACATCACTGTGGAATACTCATAAATAAAGGAAGACTATCAGTAAAGCAAAATTTTCCTTCCTCCTCAGAATAAATACTTAATTTCCAGACATGTTGATTTGTAGCTGCCAAGAATTAACCTTTAGCAAAATATCCTTTAACAAGTTCTCTTTGAAACTTCCTGCACAGGTTCAGCACTGGAGTTAATGAACCCCCAATTTCCCTTCCTATTTGGGAATGCCAGGAATAAAAACGTATTAAGGAGGTGGATAAACAAATTAATACGGAAAAGGTCACCAGTGATGATTAAAAACTAAATCATTAATACCTGGAAGCTGGGAGGTAAATGAAGACAGAACTTGGTCTGGTTTGGCTAGGAAGGGACCCTAAGGTTGATCCAGTTCCAAGCCCTGCTGCTCCCTAGCCCAGCCCAAGTCCTGCTGACTTCTGCTGGAGCAGATTCTTAGATCAGCTGCATCCTTGGTGTGAACCAGCACAGCAGATACATTCCAAACAGTCCAATATCCTCCCTTCCTTTTATTCCTTTTCTGAGATTCTATATCCAAGGAATTTCCAGAAAAGTAGCTTAAATAAAAAGGGGATTTGGTTCCCGAGGGAAGGGCAAAATAAACCTTTGAGTGGTTCAGTTATTCCTCAAATGGCCAAGGTATTCCATTAAACATCCTGGGGTCAGGGAAAGAGTGATCCACCCTCCCTCCTGCCCCTGCTGTAGGAGCAGCCAGGTCCCAGATAGGAAGACACAATTTTTGGAAAGGGTTTTGAAGTCAATGAGCAAAAACCAGCAGGAGCCTCAGCTGTACCTCAATTATCTTTTGTCAGAAGCATTTTGGGGACCTTGTGGGTTATCCCTGGGGCTCTGCAGGCAAAGATCTGTGCTGCAGTGTTAAAAAGAATTAACTGAGTCCCACAAATCATTTAAGAGGGGGGTTGCACCCTATTGTTGTGGGGAAGTTGCCTACGGATGGAAATGGTGGAATCTCTATCACTGTGGGTGTTCAAATAAAAATTGGATCTTTACCATTGCTTACACCCAGGGCTTCCAACCTGAGAGACACAAAGGGATGGATTCTACTCTTTGATGTTTCATCCAGAAGTTTCCATGTGCCATCCTCCTCCTTCTCTAATCCCAGCTTCACAGTCTACCCTTTTTTAGTGCACCAAAGCTTCTGAAAGGCTTTTGTCTCTCCTGTCTCTCTGCAAAGAATTCACCTACAATGGATGTGCTCAAGTCTTAGCCCACAACAAATCCATGAGGAAATCCAAGAACTCCCCTGAGCTCTGGCTTTCCCCAAACTCCTTCTCTAAATATCCTTTGGATTGTTGTTGCTGTGGTGCACCACAGCCATGAGGACCCAAAGGTTTTGCCTTTCCTTTCATTGGACTGAGTTCTTGTCTTCCTCGTGGACCAAATTCTCCTCACCTGGAGGAAGCTCAGGTAAAAGTGAGAGTGTCTGCAAAGGTAAGATAGAGCACAACTTCACTATCATAATTTACTTATTAAAAACTGAACAACAGCAGTCTCAGGCACAGCTGAGCAAACAGAAGCAAGTTAAACTCCTGTGGTTTGATAATTTCATTATTCACCCAACACCTAGAAACTGCAGCTCACTTGCAGAATTATTCAAAATCTTAATCAACCCGGTGAGATAAGAGCCAATTTCTAAATTTTTCTATGCCAGCACAGTAAGATGTTCAATAAAACAAGCAAGTCAGAGGGGGTGATGCTTGCACAGAGTAATTGCAGTGCTCTCCCAATTTCAGGAAAAATACATTATCAGATATATCCACACTGACACCACAGCATTTCAGTCCTGTGCCTGAAAACAAGGAAGATTTCACCTGGGCGAATGAGCAGCAGGAACAGCAAAAGAATGGGAACACAACCACAATAAACCAGAAATGCAGGGAAAACACCAACATGTTCCATCGCCTGCTTTAATTCCCGAGTCATGCTCTCCCAAGAGCTGGAGCTTCTCCCTGGTTTCATAGGCAATGTTTTGGGCTGGAAGAGACCTTAAAATTCATCCCTTTCCATCTCCTCTGCCACGAGAACTATCCCAGGTTGCTCCAAGCCCTGTCCAGCCGGGCCTTGGGCACTTCCAGAGATCCAGGGGCAGCCACAGCTTCTCTCGGCACCCTGTGCCAGGGCCTCCCCACCCTCACAGAGAATTTATTCCCAATATCTACCACCTGTAGTAACCACCAATTCTAGGAACACAGTTTGAGCATAGGCTAACTGCTTTTGTAGCTTGTTTTTTCCTCACAAGGTCTCCACAGCAAAAATCAAAAAGAACAAACAGTAGGAAACCCCCCCCACTGGCCACAACAACAGCACAGAGCTTTTTTATAATGCCATTTTCACAAATCCATCGTGTTCTGATGCTTAAAAAGAAGCAGCTCCGTGCTGCATCTTCTGTTTTCAGGCCCAGTAATATGGGGAACATCCCAGCCCAATCCTGCATGGAGTCTCCTCTGAAACTGAAACTCCTTTAGGAGCTCCCTGTTGGCTCCAGGTCAGAAGATTTTGTCTTTGACTTGCTTTGTAATGGCTCTTCCAACCTCTGGCGCTCCCACATTTTCATCTTATATATATCTTTAATAAAGCAGGAGACAGGAAAGAAGGAAACAACACATCTCAGTGGAATACAATTCAAATAAAGTTGTTAATAATAAATAATATATTTGGTATTTATATTGCTGCTACAACCCAAGCCTGTGGTTGTGGGCAATGCTGGGATAAATAGATGAATGGAGCAGAGGACAGCAGTGAGGCTATTAGGATTTTAAATTTGCCATGAGGCACAATCAGGTATCTAAATAATAAATATCACTTTGGTTTCCTCAAGCCTGAACCAGATAAGACATTAACCCTAAGAAGTCAAATTCTGAGATGGAAAAGTGAACTCAGCCTTGATTACAGATCTCCATCAGAGCTCCCTCAGCAGAGCTGCTGCCATCCCTGGTGGACAAGGAGCTTTTTGTTTTTCAGGCAATGGCAAATTTATTTACCATCTATTTACCAGAAAAAAATACATATTTATTCTGCCTTTCATTTTAAAACCACAAGTCTACAGACTCCATTTCTGCATGGTGGATTTTAAGGTGTAATAAAGTTTTCTTGGTCAACTTCTCTGCTGAAAAAAAAAACATGTCAGTGGTGTCAACTTTGAAAATTTGGAGGTAGAGCTGCAGAGGAGCAGGTAAGTGAAATTCAGTGCATCTGCTGGGTTCTTGTTGCCAAGGTTTTATCGCTACAGCAGCATCTGCCATCACCTTTCCAAATTATTTTTGAAGTGAAATTGCTACATTCATTTTATTTCATGACTTAGCAATTCAATGGAGGACAAATTATAGTTTCTAGGGTCATATCAAGGTTTAGATGCACATCCAGGAGGATCCTAGGACGATAATCTCATGATTGCAGAGACACAACTTGTTCCAACTGTTCTAGTTAACAAAAATTACAGATTTTGTACAAAATCCTGTTCTTCAATTGCTACAAAAAAACACACTAAACAGTAATTCCCACAGTTCATGACATTAACTTTGATTGATGCAATATTTTGTACTTTGGCTGACCTTTCCTTCCTTTCTCACAGGTGAATTGGGGGAGGAAAAAGAAAAGGAGAGGTGGAGCAATTGGCCAATCCTATCAAGGCACAGATCAAGGGCATGCTGAACACTGAGAATCTTCACAGTCATTAAAATTCCTGTATCCTGTTCTTATAAGGATAAAAAAAAAAAAAAAGACCAGACAAAGGCACAACAGGAATCTATTCTCTTGACAGCAATTTAATAACAAAAGAAAATGTTCTGAGCCACTCTCATTACCACTTGGAAACTTTAATCTTATGGACTTAGTTCCTGTCCATGGAAACCTTCAGATCCCTTTTACAAGCCACAGAAAGTGAAGGAAGTATTGTAGTTTAATTATACATTTAAACACTTTGGAGAACCAGGGCCACTTTGGAGGAGAGTTGTGGTGTCCAGCTGAAGGGTTCCCCAAGGAATACACGGACATGTCTGAACACCTGGAGAGTCACAAATTCATCACAGCCCCTCTGCTCTGGAGCCAGGCTGGGAGAGCTGGGGGTGCTCACCTGGAGAGGAGAAGGATCCAGGGAGAGCTCAGAGCCCCTGCCAGGGCCTAAAGGGGCTCCAGGAGAGCTGGAGAGGGACTGGGGACAAGGGATGGAGGGACAGGATACAGGGAATGGCTTCCCACTGCCAGAGGGCAGGGATGGATGGGATACTGGGAAGGAATTGTTCCCTGTGAGGGTGGGGAGGCCCTGGCGCAGGGTGCCCAGAGAAGCCCCTGGATCCCTGGAAATGTCGAAGGCCAGGCTGGACAGGGCTCAGAAAAGCTGGGACAGTGGCAGGTGTCCCTGCCATGGCAGGAGTGGCACTGGATGATCTTCAAGGTCCTTTCCCACCCAAAATCATTCCAGGATTCCATGAACATGCTGACTGTTTGTCACAGGGCTTTCTTCTGTATTTTTAGGGAAGGGCAAATCTGAGAAGCCAAGAACTTTCCAATATTCAATTTTTTTCTCTATTGCCATCAACAACTCCTGAAGAATTCCCATCAGATTTCCCATTGTTGCCTTTAATATCACCAGTTTATGCACAAATATATAAAATTAACCCCACATTACACAGTCAAACCCTCCCCACACATTTCCACCCTTCAATAACAACATCCCAGCCACCACCCTGCTCTGGGCTTATGGAATTAACTTGGGAAATCACCAGCTGACCACAGGAACAGGAGGTAACAGAGCAAGAAATTAACTTTCCCCTTCTCTACTCTCTTCCATCAGCTATTTAGAAGCCTTCCAGGTGACCTTTGGAAGGCAAGACATTTTAAGGAGATCTGGAAATCCAATATGGAATAATGCTTATGCAAGAGGCAGTAGTATTCCTCTAGAAAAACATGGATTTTCTGCTTAGGAGATGTGAAACAACCTCACAGCCAAATATTTTACGTGACTCAGAGCAGAAACGAAGTCTATGTGGCACATTTTTATATTGAATTATTAATTACTAGAAGTGGTGATTTCTGCATGAAAGAAAATGCCTCAGAAAGATGAGAATTGACAAGATTATAAATTGGCTTAATTCACTGAATCTCAGCCTTCTAACTAATATCATATAATAACCAGACATGTTTTATTTTCCCTTACATTCCAGTCACTGAAGATAAACAAAGAAAAAACAGAAAGCAAACCCAAATGACCTGCTCACATGTGAACAGCCTGAACCACAAGCCTATAAACGACCCTGTTCTTAAGGAAATCATCGTTAGCTGCGTATTTTATATGGTAATTGTACATCCCCAGTTTATGAATAACAACAGCAGAGTTCTTCCCTTCTGATTTCAGTGCCACTTGAGCTATGCAGATTTCTAAACGCTTATGAATATACAGAGCAACAGAATTGTTCTGAACATCTGTAAGCAAAATATGAAAAGATGTTTGGTGCTGAATGAACATCCTGGGTTGTCTCATGCTGGCCAAAAATGGTGTATTTATGTATCAGAGGAACACACTGAAAATAGCTCCAAATCCTGCACGCCCTCCAGAAGGCTTTTTCAGATTGTCCTCTGTATGGCTGTCACCAGAAAATGGAAAAAGAATTTCCATTCCATTCTAATCAATTTTAATTTCCCTTTCCTTCCCTTCCCCCATAAAATGGAAAAATAATTTTCCATTCCATTCCATTCAAATTTAATTCCTTTTCCTTTTCCTTTTCCTTTTCCTTTTCCTTTTCCTTTTCCTTTTCCTTTTCCTTTTCCTTTTCCTTTTCCTTTTCCTTTTCCTTTTCCTTTTCCTTCTCCTTCTCCTTCTCCTTCTCCTTCTCCTTGCCTTCCCATTTCCATTTCCATTTCCATTTTTATTTCCATTCCATTCCATTCCATTCCATTCCATTCCATTCCATTCCATTCCATTCCATTCCATTCCATTCCATTCCATTCCATTCCATTCCATTCCATTCCATTCCATTCCATTCCATTCCATTCCATTCCATTCCATTCCATTCCATTCCATTCCATTCCATTCCATTCCATTCCATTCCATTCCATTCCATTCCATTCCATTCCATTCCATTCCATTCCATTCCATTCCATTCCATTCCATTCCATTCCATTCCATTCCATTCCATTCCATTCCATTCCATTCCATTCCATTCCATTCCATTCCATTCCATTCCATTCCATTCCATTCCATTCCATTCCATTCCATTCCATTCCATTCCATTCCATTCCATTCCATTCCATTCCATTCCATTCCATTCCATTCCATTCCATTCCATTCCATTCCATTCCATTCCATTCCATTCCATTCCATTCCATTCCATTCCATTCCATTCCATTCCATTCCATTCCATTCCATTCCATTCCATTCCATTCCATTCCATTCCATTCCATTCCATTCCATTCCATTCCATTCCATTCCATTCCATTCCATTCCATTCCATTCCATTCCATTCCATTCCATTCCATTCCATCTTAAATCACCCCTTTTCCCCCTTTTCACAGTTTCCAGCAGGTTTCTGCCTTTTTGGCTGCCTTGCAGCACCTCTGCACAGGGCTTCAAGTGCCCATTATTTTTTGTGTCACTTTTCACACCCTTTCCATGAAGCCCATGTGAGAGTTTGTCACTAAGAACATGCCCCAGTGTCAGCATCTGGCATAAAAATGGTAACAAGAAAATAAACCAAAGGAAAACTTCCAAGTGAGTCCAGGATTTTCTCCACCAGCAGCATTAGTTGGCTGCCAGGGATTCTGTGGTTCAGATTGCAGGAAGAAACTGCCTTGGAATTTTGTAGTGTAGAATGAAAAATAAATGCAAGGGTTTGGCCTGGAAATGAACAGGATGCTGTGCACTGAACAGTGTGAAAAACTAACAGATTATTAATCAGAACAGAATATTTGTTCATACATTGACTCATTAATTATTAGGAGACAGCAGTGGGATGGGCAGCCATAGGTTTCAGTACAGTTTCGGATGTAAAGCCAACCCCAAATCTCCTTAGCCACTGCAGTCACTCATTTCACTCTTTGTTGTCATTCACAATTCAGGATTCCCCTCCTGATCCTTAAAAACCAAAGAGGAAAGACCCACCTGAGCACACCTCTTTGTAGGTAGGGTTTGGGGTGTGTCCTCCTGCATAGCCCACTTGAGTGGAATAGACTCCCTTCTGCCTCCAGAACTTCCTCTCGGCTCCCCAGAAACAGCCCATACCTGAGGAGGGCACAAAACACACAGTGTGAGGTCAAAATCTGCCAATACTCAATCGCTCATTTGCATATTAATTGATACAGGGCATAGTGGAAGGAACATCTATAGGCAGCACCTGCTGGTCAAGTGTTGTCCAAGTTTATTTATAGGGTATCTATAAAGAGAAATCCATTCTGCATCAGAGCACGACTCAAACACAGCTTGATTTATGCTTCTGAATATCAATTTATCACAGAGGGCAAACCTTGAAATGGTTTGAAGGCCCAAACAAGGAGAATTCTCATGTACACACCAAAAAAAGTTCCTTACAAGGCTGTTTGTGCAGCACCATTTTTACCTGAGCTGATTAGGGAGCTGTCAAAACACAATAATTTGTATTAATGGCAAACAGTTATTTAATTTTCTGCTTTCAGGCAGGGGTGGAAGCAATAATGGATTATATTATATTATATTATATGTTATATAAAGGGGAAAATGCTTTAGTTTAACAATTTATACACAGAGATATTTGATGTTCAGACAAGACTTTTGTACTCATTCACCCCCATGGCCAATTATCAAAGGACATCAGACTGTTTAAGGGTGCAAATTAAAACTTCTCCTGGTTAAAGGAATTAAGGAACAAATACCACCAACACTGACAATTATCTGATGGCTTAGTTAAATAAATGTTTAAGGGGCTATTTATTAAATTATTTATTTAGAGTGTCATGGAGACTCCAGTATTGTCAAGCTGGAGCAATGAATTTTCCTTTTCAATGATAACACCCTGTTATTATTCCCTTTCTAAAACGGTTGAAATAAAGGCAGTAAAAATAAACTAAACAGTAAATATTTCTATACACACAGAAATCAGTGATCCATCAGAGTTTTCTCCTGGTTACACTGCAGATATGACAGATTAAAAAGTCACAGAAATGATCCTTCAAAGCACAACCAGAAGAGCAGAGCAGCCCCTCCTCCAACCTTGATGGCTCACAATGTTCTTTCTTTGAACCTTCAGAGATTAACTTCAAATTTAAGTTTTAACGCAGCAAAAAAGAACAAAACTGGGATTTCTACTTCTAATTCAGGTGCTTAAGCAAGCTGCAGGAATTAAGAGCCAAGGCTGCTCCTGGAGATCCTGGAAAGAGGCAGGAACCTCCTGAGGACAACTCCTGCAGAAGATATAAATTGATGATGAAATTGCAGTTATTGTCCCTTGATTACAGAGATAACCAGAGCTCTTGGACTTGGGTTCCTCACCTAAATCAGGCTGGTGGCTCCAAGCCCCGTCCAGCCTGGCCTTGGGCACTTCCAGGGATCCAGGGGCAGCCACAGCTTCTCTGGGCACCCTGTGCCAGAGCTCCCCACCCTCACAGGGAACAATTCCTTCCCAATATCCCATCCATCCCTGCCCTCTGGCAGTGGGAAGCCATTCCCTGTGTCCTGCCCCTCCATCCCTTGTCCCCAGTCCCTCTCCAGCTCTCCTGGAGCCCCTTTAGGCCCTGCAAGGGGCTCTGAGCTCTCCCTGGATCCTTCTCCTCTCCAGGTGAGCACCTCCAGCTCTCCCAGCCTGGCTCCAGAGCAGAGGGACCATTTGAACTCCCATGGAATTGGGCACACCAAAGCTGTACAAAACTGCTTCCAAGGGTGATTTAAGTCATTTTGGAGGGTTTTTCCTTAGATCCCAAGTCTGGATCTGCATAAGACACATGGAAAATAAACTTCTGCCCAACTCTAATACTTCAGTGCTTTGCATCTCCAATATTCCAAGAGAAGTTTGAGCTCCAGCTGCCTAAAATCCCAGCTGTGCCCACGGCGGGTGAGGCCGAGGCTCTCGCAGGAGTGGCTCTGGAGGCAATTTATCAAACTAACATTGGGCAAACACACCGAGTGTCTGGGTGGCCAAGGAGCAACATCATCCATGCCAAGGAATAGGACAGATCCACATTTTCTTCCACAGCATATTCCTAGGCCAGGACCTGAGTGTGAATGAGCAACTCGAGATTAAGGAGACAGCCCAAACTCAGGTTTGAGTTCAGATATAAGCCCAGCCCAAACTCAGGTTTGAGTTCAGATACAAGCCCAGCCCAAACTCAGGTTTGAGTTCAGATACAGGCCCAGCCCAAACTCAGGTTTGAGTTCAGATACAGGCCCAGCCCAAACTCAGTTCTGAGTTCAGATACAGGCCCAGCCCAAACTCAGTTCTGAGTTCAGATACAGGCCCAACCCAAACTCAGGTTTGAGTTCAGGTACAGGCCCAACTTCAAATACAAAGCAGAAATGCTCATTCTTAGTGTTTTATTTCAGGGGTTTTAATGCTCAATAAATCCCTAATGTTGCTGTTGAAATCCCTGATCATCAGGACTGTGCCCAATGACCTGATCAATAACTATTATTTGGGATTCTCTCATTGATAATCATCTCTGACCCCTCGTTCCAGGGCAGTGCTGGAGTCCTTACCCCTGCTGGGATTTCAAAGCCCTGTGGATGTGGCACTTGGGGACATGGATCGGTGGCGGCCTTGACAGTGCTGGGGGATGGCTGGACTTGATCTTGGAGGGCTTTTCCAACCTGAACTATTTTGTGACTGTGGATTTGACCAGTGACCTGTGTCCCCATGACGGACTCCTCCGTTTTTTCCTCTTCCAGCTGCTGCCCGAGTTCATTGTGCTGCCCTTTCCCGGGGAGAGAGGGATTTTATTCTCCTGAAGAACCGCTCTCATCATTTTCTCAAGTGCGCTGCCACCTCACACAAACAATAAATCCCCCCATCCCCGAGAACAGATAAAATTGAAATCTTTGTCATAATAAAACAACCTGCTGGTAAAGAGACATCATTTACAACAATCCAGCACTAAATTGCTTTCCCCAGCATTAATCCATTCAGCTGATGTTTGTTATTCTGCTAAAGTGGTGCCACGTTCGACAGAGAAATTGTCATAAGGAGAGAAATATTAACAATAAAATCCCACATAATATTCTGGAATTAGACACGTGAGCTCATGGAGTGCCTGTTTTCCAGAGCATTTGCTGCCTCTAGCCATGGTTAATATGATCAATTATTACCAAAACGGGGAAATAATTTCAGTTCAAGATTTCACATGGTCTTGTAGTACGAAAAAAGAAAAAAAAATTTACTTCCCTTAATTATTTCTACTTTAGTAAGGAAACTGAAGAAATAAATAATTTCAGTAAAAAATTTAATTAATTAAATAAAATCTCAGAAGGGGAAACAAAATAGTTAAAAAAAGAAGGAAAAGAACCATAAAAGCAAAATAAGCCACCCATATTATAATTTAAAACTCAAAAACATGAATGTGATTTTAAACTATTCATGAAGTGATTTGCATAATCCCCAGTACAGGGAAAGTGAGTGCAGCTTTGGAGTTACAGAAGGAGCTTCCAGAGGCACTCCTAAGAGAAAAAAAAAAAGGAAATACAGGGAAACACTCACGTTCCCAGAAAAAAGAGTATTATTTGAACATAATGGGTATTGCAGAGGAGTGTTTAAGCACTGAAGACGTTTGTCACTTTTTAATTGCTAATTTGCAAAACAAAAACAAGAATAGTGATGGGTTTTGACTGACTCTTAATTGGAATTTCAAAAGGTATTTTTAATTTTTTTTTTCTGGTTTTGAACTTCAAACCCAAACAGATTCAGACAGGAATCTTTAAATGTTCAAGAATCCCTATGAAAAATATTAATCAAATAATTGGGGTTTAAATTATGGAATCTATATTCCTTTCCAGCATCCACATCCATTTTCTCTAGCTATTCTCTTTATGGATCCATACTCCTATAGATCCTCTGAACAAGGTTTTTTTCACCAAGGACCCTGTGTTTCCATAGGCAACCCTGTAATTTGCATATTCCTAATAAATAGTCAGCAAAAGCTGAAATATTCTTCTAAAATAATGCAAGCAAAGTGCTACTCTGATAAGAGAGATAAGCACCCCATTCTTAGAGATAAAAAAATGTTGAAATATTACAAGACAAACAGCAGAATGGAACCCCAGGTGTTTGCAGGGATGAGCAGCTTTATGGATTAACCACATTGACCACGTCTCCATTGGCTGCACAGGAGCTTCAACATCCAGGGATTCATTTATTTGCCTAAATGGAGACACTGGGGATCATCTGAGATGCCTCAGGATATCCAGGACATCTGTGTGCACAAGGCTGACATAAATGACACAGAATTCGGGAGAGACACGTGAAAGGGCAGGGAAAACGCTCCTGGACATGGCAAATGGAACCCATGGAATCAGGGAATGGTTTGGGTGGGAAGGGACCTTAGAGATCATCCAGTCCCACCCCTCCCATGGGCAGGGACACCTTCCACTGTCCCAGACTGATCCAAGCCCTGTCCAACCTGGCTTTGGACATTTCCAGGGATCCAGGGACAGCCACAGCTTCTCTGGGCGCCCTGTGCCAGGGCCTCCCCACCCTCACAGGGAACAATTCCTTCCCAATATCCCATCCATCCCTGCCCTCTGGCAGTGGGAAGCCATTCCCTGTGCCCTGCCCCTCCATCCCTTGTCCCCAGTCCCTCTCCAGCTCTCCTGGAGCCCCTTTAGGCTCTGCAAGGGGCTCTGAGCTCTCCCTGGATCCTTCTCTTCTCCAGGTGAGCACCCCCAGCTCTCCCAGCCTGGCTCCAGAGCAGAGGGGCTCCAGCTCTGGGAGCATCTCCATGGCCGCCTCTGGACTTTCTCCAGCAGCTCCACATCCTCCTGACGTTGGGGGTCCATGAGTTCAAGGTGGGTCTCACCAGAGCATCCCATCTGCACATTTTAAGGCAGCGGAAACCAGTCCCTACCCCAGACACAAACATTACAAAACCCTGAGATTCTGTAAATTTGAAGTTGAATCAAATCTCCCAAAATACAATGATTTGTGCCAGAAAGTTGCCTATTTCTCCTCCACATCCATTAAAAATGACCAGCCTGAGAAGCTCAGTAGGACTCTGTGCTGCAGAGATGAAATCCCAGACAAAATTACTAATTCCAAAGTCATCTATCCTCATAATAATGTTCACAGCTTGTAATATTGTTAATTCCTTTTTTTTGTGTACTGTGTACAGAAGCCATCACAGGGCACCAGAAAACCAGCTGGAAAACTTATTTGAAAATTATTCAACATTCCAGACATTTTCCCCCAATCCCACAAGGAACTCCATGATCTCCAAAGGAAACCTTTCCTCACCTTTGTTCTGATCTCTTCTCCAATGCCTGTTCCTATCACATCCGAATGATCCTCGGCCTCCATGAAGATTCCCTGATGTAAATTCCTATTTATGATTCCATTATGCAGATGAGCACAGGCAGTAAATTTGCATCAGAAGGGTATTCCTGATCCAAACTCCAGCCTCACAAGCTGCACCCATTCTGTGCTAATTAACATCCATTAACTCCAGAGATGGGTGGAAGCTTTGGGGACTCTCAGCCTCCCATTTATTCCGTTTATTTAAAGAAACTCACAGCGGGTGCATTGTGTTCTATACTGGCCAATTTTAATTTCTTACAATGTACACATATACAATGTTTTCATTTCTGTAATATTTTTTAATGCCTTTTGTCCTTTATCTTTGTCTGACGGCATCAGGCATGGACACACCTGACTCCCCACTGACCTTTCCCTCCTGCCAGCTTTATTTTCAAGCCTTCCCTCTCCCTGTCTTCCCAGCAGTCCAACAGGACATCCAGAAGACTCTTTTTTTTTTTTTTTTCCTTGTCATATTTTGAAGAATGAATGCATTATTTCCTTGGCATGCCAAGCCTCTCCTGGCCCACCGCCTGCCATCTCTACACCCACACTCCGAGGCACTTTTCCATGCAGCAGATTAAGGAGCTGTTCCCATGCCAGCAATGCTTCGCTGAGGAAGATGAACTGCAAAGGACACGGATCCTGCTCCTCCTTCTGTTAGCAGGATTTCGGGATAAATTCCACCAGCTGGGAGGGGTGTGTGGTTGTGGGGGGGGGAAATGTCAGCTTTAAATATAATAAAACGTGCTGAGAGAACAAAGAGCAGAGTTCTGGAAACCTCTTCCCAATGCCCAGAAGAGAGGAAGGAGCAGGACAGGATCCTTCCAGACAGAGGAGCCTCTCGTGCCAGGCTCTGCTCGGAATCCCTGGGAGCAGTGGCTGTGCCAGCTGCTCCAGTGCCACAGGATCCAGCCACAGGCTGCTCCCATACATTGAGGCAGCAAAGGACAGCCAAGAGCACATCCCACCGGCTACCTCAGAGCTTCCTGCCCGAGCCAGCATCTCCGGGAGCTGCAGGCACAGCTGCCAGGAACCTGCTTCCCTTGGCCGGCACAGGAATTGGCCCAGATTTTGAATACGATTGATTTTGTTCCCTCTATAAAATCTGGAGAAGGAAATGCTCAGCTGCTTTGAACTGAAGTTATGGTTTGTTTGGTTTTTTCTTTCCCCCACCCCCGTCCCTCCCCAGTTGGAAGGAACAAATTGAGCCTCGGCGAGTTCCATCCCTATAGAATAATGCTCATTCCATACATTTCAGCCAAATGCCGAGTATGATTGGCATTTTTCTCCTTAAAAAACTGTGGAGAGCAGTTGGTACAGCTGATTGATTGAAGACAGTCCAAGTACTGATATTTCTGAGCAGGGAGCCAAAGGGATATTGATGCTCTGTGCTCTGAAATTGTGGCGACCATTAGTTCTTAGAACTTCTCAGGCTGAAGAGGGGACCTTGGCTTCACCAAGGAAGGTCAGGATGAGCACCATGGTGTTCCCTCCCCAAAAAATATGGGCAAGTAGGTGGCAAGGAAGCTGTGATGGGAACCTGCAGAGCTCTGGAGGATCTGTTGGGAAGAGTCCACAGGAATCCACGGGGATGCTCCAAGGGCTGGAGCCCCTCTGCTCTGGAGCCAGGCTGGGAGAGCTGGGGGTGCTCACCTGGAAAAGAGAAGGATCCAGGGAGAGCTCAGAGCCCCTTCCAGCCAAAGAGGCTCCAGGAGAGCTGGAGAAGTACTGGGGACAAGGGATGGAGGGACAGGACACAGGGAATGGCTTCCCACATTCCAGAGGGCAGGGATGGATGGGATATTGGGAATTAGGAATCCTTCCCTGTGAGGGTGGGGAGGCCCTGGCACAGGGTGCCCAGAGAAGCTGTGGCTGCCCCTGGTTCCCTGGAAGTGTCCAAAGCCAGGTTGGACAGGGCTTGGAGGAACCTGGGATAGTGGGAGATGTGGCGTGGCAGGGGTGGAACTTGTTGAGCTCTAAGGTCCCTTCCCACCCAAAACCATTCTGTGAGTCCATGATCTCCCTGTTTGGATAATCAGAAAAAATGTCCTGGGAACCCAGGAGAACTTTCAGCATATCCAGTTTACACACAGTAGATGTTCACCTGGCTACAATAATTTTTCTTGACTTTATATAACTCCATCGCACCCCTAACTCCATAGCACCAAAATCCCAAAAGATTAACTTCTGTTCTCTAGAGGAAAACACTCCTGTCAGTCTCTTTGGCTCCACTCTGATTGTGGACAGAAATCCAAGAGCAAACTGGATCTCAAATCCCTTGGGAAGTGAGCGGATGCAGCTTTGTTGAACACTTTGATACCCTCTGTGCACTTACACAACTCTTATTAAGGGCTTGAAAATCTAAAATTATCTAAGCCATGTCCTCAAGATAAAAATCCAGCATGAAACTAGCCCAGAGCCTTTGTTCTGAATTTTTTCAAGTTCTTGTCAAGGATCAGGAAAGAATTCTAGAGTCAGATTGAAATGCACTCTCATCTTTTGCACAGCACTGAGAGATGTCGGGTGCTGCGGAAGCCATCTGGATCCACACAGGATTAATGTTATCAATCAGGATTTAAAACAGAATTGTACCATTGATACCCTCAGGGTTTTAATATCCAGCAGCCCCCTGAATATCTGAGCAATCACAGAATATTTGAGATCACTGGGAAACAATCAGCTAAGAAATTGGGAGGAATAGGGAGGGAAAAAACAGTGAAACGGAGAACAAGTTGAGCTGAAAGAAATAAAACTGCCGATGACAGATGGCATTAAGAGGATGATCTTCCTCGATGAGCGTTGGCTCTAATGCTCCAACAGGGTTGATAAATATGTTGAACAGCTTGCCTGGGGCAAGTCAAACAAAGCCCTGGGCAAGAAATTTAAAATGCAGTTTGCCTAACAGAGCAACTAAAGAGGAATTTCTTGGCTCACCATTTTGCCAAGATGTGTTCTGTTCACACTGCATGAATTCCCAGGGAAACTGTTGGGTTTGCTTCTTTTTTTTTTTTTTTTTCCATAGGAGAAGCAGAAGCCTCATGTTCATTCAAATTAACAAATGCCCAGGAAATTGGTTCCTGCCTGTGGCTGCTGACGTTGGACGCAGGCATAGGCACGTGTTTGTGTACGGATGGATGTTTGGATAAAAGCTGCACAACAGATTATTGCAAAAGGAAAAGCAGATTATCATCAGAGGGAAGGAATATTTTACTGTCAAGAGAAAAACTGCCATGTTTTCAGCACGGGAAATGTGTCAGAAGGATGACTTTGGGAAAAAACCTTTGAAGACAACAGCACTCAAACTGGGAAAAGCAATGGGGAGATACAGAAAATGACTTCAAAATGTGTTTATCAAACCCATCCTAAAGCATGTTACAAGTTATAAATAATACAAACTCAACAGGATTAAAACAAAGCTGAAGCCAATATCCAGAATGTTAATAAGGCACAAAGCACAGTCGCTCTGAACTTCCCAGGCAGAACAGAAGAGGTTTCACATATTTGTATTTCAATGCAATTTTGGGCTCAACCAGCAGAGAGCAGGGACAGACCCAAGTCAGTGAATCCCAGAACTTCCCAGGGTGGCCTTATTCACTGCCTCCATGTGCTTTCCCACCCAAAAAGCAGGAATATTTAAACAGTTTTTGTCCTGAAAATCCAGAGAGCTGCTTTCTGTTGACTCCACACAATGAAATTCCATCATCAAAATTCTCTGTTGGATAACTGCCCTCTAATTCCCAGAAACTGGAAGGTACAGCCCAGCCAAAAAATCATTTCTGGTGACCTGAAAGGTTCTCATTACACACTGGAAGGAGAACATGGAAAAGCAGCAGAGGCCAAGCTTTGTGACCTTTGAGAGCTGGCCCAGACTGTCCCTGTGCCCATGACACTTCCCCAGACCAGGCAGAGCCAGGAGAACAATGGTGCGCCTCAACTTCCACCCTCAAGCAGGACCTGGACCCTCCAGAAGTTCACTGGAGGATCTGAATAATCAGAATCTCAATAATCCACTTTTCAGGAAGAGAAGCAGAACTTGTGAGAGTGAAGAAAGCCAAGAACATTCCCAGTTCTTCCCTCTCTTTTTCCCTAATCTTGGGATACAGACTTTGTTTCTGATCACTGCAAATAATCAAGCCTCATATAAATGATAATATATTAAATATTATTTAAATACTCCACAACTGAGGTATGAGTGGTATCAAAGCAAAACAAAGAATCCTTTTTGGAAAAATACCAAAGGATCCCAATTACAGGTCTTTGTTAAAAATCTCTTTTTCACGCCTTGCCTGTGACTTTCAAGGGCTGAACTCAATGACCTGAGAGGTCTTTTCCAACCTTAATGATTCTCCGATTCTGTGTCTATTGAGTAAGACAAACACCACTTGATAAAACTCCGCATTTTCAAACTTTTTCCTTCCCATATTTTGCTTGATTTGTATTCTTCAGTAAAATTTGGAATGAGCTGAGGGAATTCTCGTGGCCCCAAGGCTGCCAGAGCTCCAGGACTGTTTGGACAATGCTCTCAGGGATGCACAGGGTGGGATTGTTGGGGTGTCTGTGCCAGGTCATGAGTTCAGTCAATGATCCTGGTGGGTCTCTTCCAACTCAGGATATTTTATGATTCTTTGAAGACCAGCCATGAGAGAATAGGAATGAGAAATGTCTAACCCTAAATAGAAAATTCACCCAAAAAACAGTTCAATGTCTTACTCCTGAGGATTTTCATCCTAAAAAATACATTTGGTCTTTGATCATGGAATCATCATAGACCCCAGAATGGTTTGGGTTGGAAAGAACCTTAAAGCTGATCTCATTCACCCCCCTTCCACTAGACCAGGTCGAGTCCAGTCTAGTCCATCGATTAGATTGAGTTTCATTCATGAAAATGAACTAAAATCTTGGCTTTGTATAAATCATCAATCCCATTAGATTTAGACAGGTGGAGCACTGGGAAAAACAAGATGAGCAGGAGGCTTTGGGAATTCAAGGCTGAATTCAGACTCTAAAAGGTTTTCTCTTTGAAGCTGATTTCCAGCATTAGTGGTGTTGCTATTTTCAAACCCACAGCACACAAAGCCTTTGCCACAGACTTGAATTACACCGTGCTGGGCTCTGGGTACAAACACAGAACAAAAGAGAGACATCCCCAATAGTTGACTTTTTCTATTTACAGGGTCATTCATATTCCTACAGTCCACAAACATCAAAGAGAACTGTCACAAACTGTAAAATTCAGGTAGGGGGAACCAATAAACACCTGTTTCCTTTCATGTTTGGGGATTTAGGGATGCAGCTGATTGAATGTTTGTGGCTGGGACCAACAGGCAGCATTTTCCATCAACAACTGACTGACATCCAAAGCAATATTGCACCACAAATGGATCTGACCTGCAGGAAAGAAGAGCTATTCACCAAGCAGGAACAATCAGTCCTTAAGTGCAAAGTGTTGGGATTAAAATTGCTTCTGTTTCATGTCTAATCCATTAAAGAGTCATCTTGAGGAGTCCTGTAGGCACCTGATATTTCTTGGCCGCAAATATGACATCTGAAGTGTCCCAAGGGCAGAGAAAAAAATGTCAAAATTTCTGGTCAAAAATCTGATTCCTTTAACTATTTGTTTACTCCTTCTAATTTCTCTTACCAAGTAAATTATTTGAGCAATGAAAACGTGATGAATAAAAGCATCAGAAGTTATTAGCACAGCTCTGAATTGTCAAAAAATGGAATCAAAACTTATCACAGAAGGGTTTGGGTTGGGAGGGAGAAAAAAGATTGTCTCATTCCACCCCCTGCCATGGGCAGGGACACCTTCCACTATCCCAGGCTGATCCAAGCCCCATCCACCTGGCCTTGGACACTTCCAGGGATCCAGGGGCAGCCATAGCTTCTCTGGGCACCCTGTGCCAGGGCCTCCCCACACTCACAGGGAAGGATTCCTTGCTGATATCCAATTTAAATCTGTTCTCTGTCAGTTTGGAGCCATTCCCTCTCATCCTGTTACTCCAGGTCTTATTCCAAAGTCCCTCTCCAGCTCTCTTGCAGGTTCCCTTCAGTACTGGGAGGGACAAGTCACCCTAAAGCAACTCTTCTCCAGGCTGAACACACTCCCAATTCCCTCAGCCCTTCCCACAGCAGAGCTGCTCCATCCCTCTGATCATCCTGGTGCCTCCTCTGGGCTCTCTCCAGCAGCTCCAGGTCCTTTCTGTGCTGGGCCCCAGGGCTGGGGCAGCTCTGCAGGTGGGGTCTCACCTGAGTGGGGCAGAGGGGCAGAATCCCCCCTCCCCTGCTGCCCACTGAGGATTCTGGGCTGGGTCATGTCCAGCTCTCACCCACAGCACCCCCAAGACCTTCTCCCTGCTCCATCCCTTCATCCCCAGCCTGGATTGATCTCAGGAGCTGCCCCAATCCAGGTGCAGCACCTTAGTCTGGATAAGCACAGCAGAAATCCCACGGATTCAGCCACTAAAGAACAAATCATGCCTCAACCTGGCCACCCTCCCCTGTTCTTTAAAGAAGAGAGCAGTTTCTTAATATATTATGTTTCCAAAGTCTGTTAGGGATAAAAAGAATCGCTGCTACAATAATGTGGTGAAGAGATTGAGACAGAGCTACACGGTCCTATCATCAAGCTGATTATTTGCTTCATTGCAAAGCATCACATCTTTAGTTCAGCCATTGATTTGAGGCTTTCAAATCATTTTCTGATCTTCCTTCACTCTGCGCATTCCAGCGCTTGGCAGAGATTCATTTTAGATCATCCCCGGTCATTTGCCACACTTTAGTGCTCCACTACTCAAGTAGAACTTGATATCCACAGAAAATAAGAGATGTCATCAGGGCTGTGTAATCCATTTCATATAAATCCATCTCTGCAATAACACCAAAACCTTACTCTTGTCTTGTGAAAATCTCTCTAATCTCCCAAGCCACCTCGGGAAGCTTGAGATAGAGAGAGGCAAAACAAAATATATTCCACTCTTATACAAGCAAAGAGCCACGTTTTGTTACCAGCAAAATAGGAATCACTTCTAGGGCCTTGCTGCAGAAAATAATAACTTGTTTACAAGGTTTGTTTACTGCAAGAAATAGAAAAATTGCCTTTTCTTTCCTTTTTTTCTGATGACTGTTGCTGAGTTAAATGAACTGCCATAGCCACATTCAGCAAAATTAATCTCATATTCCTTATTATATTCGTAGCCTTAGATTTCAAACAACAGCAGAAAGCTGTAGGCACCCTGACAATTATTTAAACCTACAATCTATAA
This sequence comes from Dicaeum eximium, assembly GCA_013396995.1. Classification (NCBI taxonomy): domain Eukaryota; kingdom Metazoa; phylum Chordata; class Aves; order Passeriformes; family Dicaeidae; genus Dicaeum; species Dicaeum eximium. The sequence continues at coordinate 35,058 of VWZP01006519.1, read as the reverse complement.
TTGCTCAGGAGCAAAAAAATAATTACATTCAAATAACAAGCAATTCAACAAGCAGCCCTTTCATCCTCCTTTCCCCTTAACCCTTTTCCAAACCAATAAATGCCTTCCAAGAGCACCTAGATCATTCAAATGGATCTATTTTGAACCATAGCTGTCCTTAATGGAAATATGGAAGTTCCAAGAGTTATTTTCCCATCTGTTGCAAGGCAATGCTGGTGAGTTCTTACTTGCAAAAGAGAATAACTCTTCCTACCCATCTGAAAGAAAAAAAACCCAAAAGATAATTACTCAAGAAAATACCAGAGTAGATTGTTAGAGAAAAACTAATTTATATCCAGAGGGGCAGACAGAGGCCAAATATTAATGTGGTTAGTCATTTACCCATGGTGCAGCACAATCATTCCCAAGAAAGCTGGACTGGCAGCGTTGGAAATAAAGGAACTATAAAAAACGCTGGGGCAGAGGGGCACCAATGGCTCAGCAAAGGAACTGCCACCACTCACAGCAAAGTCCATGAGCTGCAGCTCTCCTGATCCATGGTTTCCTTAGACATCCCAAAAAAAGCCTCCTGTGCCCTGGTTGCCAGGAACTGAAGGGTTGTGGCAGCACAGTCCCACTGCAATAAACAGCCCCTCTAAGCCTGAGCTGGATTTTGGGGAGCCTCTGCCACAGATCCTTTGTGGGAATGTGTTTGGGGAAGTGCAGCTATGCAAGCAGGCTGGGATAACTCCGCAGTCCTGGGACAGAGCCGTGGTGCCCCAGGGTGGGAGCAGTGAGAGGTCATTCCATGCCCTGCACCAGCCCACCTGAGCCCCAGCACAGCTCCCACATCCACACCGAGCCACAGGCACATCCAGAGGGAGTTGTTGTCTCATTTACAGCATCATTGTGTGATCAGCCTCTTTGTCTCCTTCCGAATTCTGTGGGGTTTTTTATGGACATATGGATTCAAGGCAGCTCAGGAGAGATTACTGGAATCTTTATCAAGTTTGCAAAATTTGTCCAGCAGAAAAAGATTCACAAATACCTTTAAATCGTTATCGCTCATGACTAATCATGAAATGGAAGGATGGGTTTGGGTTGGAAGGGACATAAGAAATCATCCAGTTCCACTGCCTGCCTTGGGCAGGGACACCTCCCACTATCCCAGGCTGCTCCAAGCCCCATCCAAGTGGCCTTGGAAACTGCCAGGGATCCAGGGGCAGCCACAGCTTCTCTGGGCACCCTGTGCCAGGGCCTCCCCACCCGCACAGGGAACAATTCCTTCCCAATATCCCATCTATCCCTGCCCTCTGGCAGTGGGAAGCCATTCCCTATGTCCTGTCCCTCCATCCCTTGTCCCCAGTCCCTCTCCAGCTCTCCTGGAGCCCCTTTAGGCACTGGAAGGGGCTCTGAGCTCTCCCTGGATCCTTCTCTTCTCCAAGCTGCCCAAGATATCCAGGATACCCAGGATTAATTACTCCCAGATTCACACAGAAGTCTCCAGCAAACTACACAACGGTGTGAAGACGGACCCTGTGAGTGACCAAAAATCCTTCTACATCTAAAAAACATGCCCAGACCTTCAATGCAGTAAAATGATCTTGGATTTACTGGTCTACAGAAAACAAAGCAAATTAAAATAAACCCCATCCCATTGGGTGAGTCTGAAGGTCACCATTCTAACATTCAAACCCCCCCACTTGTCCTCTCTTGTCTTGTCAGGAAAATTCCACAGAGTTACCTCAGTGAATCCCATCCTGCTGTGCAGCTGGATATTGGAGTCAGGGATTGTCTAGAGCCTTGGGATGTCCTGAGCTGGGGTAAATTCAGAGACTGATGGTGCATGTGGGACAGACACAGTGACAACGACATTCCTTACCACACTTCCCATCCCAGAAGTGTCAGAAAAATCTGGATGACCATGTCCTGCATTGCAAGATGTGTCTGGGGGTGTGTGTTCCATTCCCATCTGTTAGAGGTGGGGCAGTTATCTGCTGTTCATTGGGCAGTTTTCTTTATCTCTTCCACAACCAATCCTCCCTCCAGGGGGGTATCTTCTGTTAATGGGCCATTGATTATTAATTATCTTCTGTTAATGAGCCATTGAGTGTCACTGCATGGCTGATAAAATTCCATCGCCCAGGGGGAGGAGCCAAGCATTCCCACCTGGATAGAATCTGAGGATTGGAGCAGCACAGGCAGCCTTTTCCCACTGCATTCCCACAGGAGCAGCCTTTTCCCACTGCATTCCCAGAGGAGCAGCCTTTTCCCGCTGCATTCCCAGAGGAGCAGCTTTTTCCCACTGCATTCCCAGAGGAGCAGCCTTTTCCCGCTGCATTCCCAGAGCAGCAGCCTTTTCCCGCTGCATTCCCAGAGCAGCAGCCTTTTCCCACTGCATTCCCAGAGGAGCAGCTTTCGTCCCCTCTGCATTCCCAGAGGAAGAGCAGGCCCAGCTCCAGCAGCCCTGGAGCTTCAGAGGAAAACTCCCCCCTTGTACAGGATCAGAGCTGCAGCAGAGCCACATCTGTCACTGCAGGAGGAGTGACACCATGGGATGGCACTGCCACCAACACCCTGAGCCACAGGGGGCAGCTCCTGCTCTGACTCTGGCAGTGGTTTTTCCTTTTTTGTACTATTGCATTTGTATTTCTTTTTAATTCTCCTAGTAAAGAATTGCTATTCCTATTCCCATATCTTTGCCTGAGAGCCCCTTAATTTCAAAATTACAATAATTTGGAGGGAGGGGGTTACATTTTCCATTTCAAGGGATGCTCCTGCCTTCCTTAGCAGACACCTGGCTTTCCAAACCAAGACAGACCATCAGACAAACGAGGTCCATGTCACCCCTTTGGATACCAGGAGGGCACCCTGCCCTCTCTCCATCCCTGTCTGTAGATGCCATCCCGAATTCCAATCACATTCCAGCATTCCACTCTAGCTCCATCCCCTCTACTCCAGCACGTGTCTGCTTCTGCATAATTCATTACATGACTCTCAATAATTTTCAGTCAAGGTTCAAGCAGGAATATGCCACACCAGGATTAGATTATTTATGAGCATAATGTTGGATTTAAGCCAATGACACACCAATAAATTTTATCTCCAAGCCTGACATATCTCATGCTGTTTTCCCTGGCTCACAAACAAATAACTACGCCTGTCTCAGAATTACTCGCATTCAACTTAAATCAGAAAATTTTCTTCTGGTTAGCTCTTATCTCGCTTGAAAAACTGATCATGATGTTTCTTTCTTCCAGAGACTGAAGTGTGGTTTTGCCTTAATTTCTCAAGTGTGTCCTGCACAGAGAACAAAGTCAGTATTCCAGAGTAAAAATCTGGAATAAGGTGCTGTTTGAGCCTCTCAAAGGATGGAGTTTTTACTCTTTTCTAAAGACAAAAGATTTGTGTCACTCAAGAAAAGCACAGCCTGTACCAGCCAGCATTAATTGCCATTGAAAATAATATGAGCATTACCCAAAATAAAAGAATGAATAATGTACCATTAATACATAAATACACATTATATATAAATGTTTAATAATATGAATATTGTTATATAAATATGTACTGGGACTTAAAGGATTCTCTGAGCAATTCTAGGAGCAATTCTTACCGTCCAACCTCATGCAAACTTGGAACAACTGCACTTAAATCTCCACTATTGCTGTTCACACGTGACAAAAGGTGCCCCGAGCTCCCATGACAGTCACAGGAGATCCGGTTCCAATGGAATGAGATGACCTTTAAGGTCCCTTCCAACCCAAACTATTCTGGGATTCTATTCCAATTGAGCACTCCACGTGCCAGGAGAATTTCTGAGCCAGTATTTTGAAAGCTGGTGAAGATCTTTGTATCTTTGATCTGGAGTAAAGTTATCTAATGATGTATTTTTTCAGTAACTTCATCAAATGAGAAAACCTCCTGCAAATCAGGAAAATCACTCTAAATTCTCCCAAACTAAATAACCCAATAGTAAGTAATCCATATTTTTTAATATAGGACCCTCTTTGCTCAGTCTCACGTGCCCAGATCTAAAATTTCCAGGCTGTGCCAGCAGCCTTGTGAAGATAAATCCATTAGGATCTGCTGACAACACTTTGCAGATGTCACAATATATCTAAAATTATCAAAACAGCACCATTTTCCCCCTTCAAAAACCCTGTTACATTTTTTTTTTTTCGTGGCTGAAGAGAATAAATCATCAGCATTCCGTGTGTTTTATTCCATGTCACCACTCCCTGTGCTTTATTAGCAGGAATCCAAGGATAAATCCAACGGTAAATGTGCCCAACCCAGCACATAAACAAACACACTTACAAATACATCTCCTGCAAAGCAGCATCAATCTGATCAGGGCAGCCTCCAGTCATTAACAGGATAATTTACTTCTCTTTTCAACTTAAAACAACTCAGAATGATGCCAAGCATATGTTCCTCCTGCTCACTGATATGCTCCTATTTATCACAGGCAAGGAATTACTTCTCTGCAAGGTTTTTTTGCACATGCTCAAGGTGCTCATGCTGCCTTTTTTGCATGGGAAATAAAACGATAAACTGATAAAATAAAATAACAAAACCCCGTAAATAACTAAAATATTACTACATTTAAAAGTTAATATATAGGTAAATAGAAAATTATCTTCTTCACGACAATTCCTGCTGTTGGAGATCACTGAGCCCTATCCCAGAAGTCATGGAAATTAACTGTGTCTCTTCTGCTCCTTTCTGTGGCAATATCCCCAAAAACACAATTAAAAGGTCGTTTTAAGGTGAATGATGCTGATTAAAAAGCTGCAGTCTGACTTCTAAAAACCCCCAGATCTTCCCTAATGTGCAACAGCCACTCCAAGCAGAAATCCACATAAAGCTGAATTCTTCATTACCTCGAGAAACCTAAATTAACATTAAAACTCCCTGATGGAGAAGCACAGAGATTGTGTTTGAAGGCCACATTACTTTTGTTTTCCAAAGGAAAAAGAGATGTGGCTCCTTTGAAAGCAAAGGATGTTTTGAAGGGTTGTGTTCATCAAGGACAACTTTCACTTTGTGTTAGGGATATTTTATTGTCCCTTATTAGTGTTTATAAATGTCAGGAAATGTCTTTGGTGAGGACCAAGCAGAACTGTAGCATTTTGTTTTTATCAGGGTCTCCTTGCCCAGTGCTTTGTCCATTTACATTCCCACAAAGCTGATGCACAATTCCATCAAATCAGAGCAGCAGCATTTAAAGCACAATGCCCTGGATATTCCACAGGAGAAGAGAAACCGAATATTGAGATTTTTATTTCAAAAAGTCCCAGAGTTACGGTTTTTTTCTGTGTTTACCACCTTATTTTACAACAGGTTTAGGAGTAAAATTTCAGTTCAGGGCTTTTCTGCTTAGGCTTTAAATCTAAACAGAGAACATTCCCTGGCAGTGACTTTAAAAAAAAACCCCTAGAGGTTTGACCAGCAAACCAGAGCATCTCACTTCAGGCAAGGTGGTGAGGAAGAAGATGATCTGAGGAGATGGATTTGGGGATGGTGGTGAAGGAAAAGCTGGAAACACCCGACCATGTGTACCTGGAACCGCCCATGTCCTGGGCTGATCCCCCAGTTTGAGCAGCAGGGGAGGGGGGATTCTGCCCCTCTGCCCCACTCAGGTGAGACCCCACCTGCAGAGCTGCCCCAGCCCTGGGACCAACAGCACAAGGACCTGGAGCTGCTGGAGAGAGCCCAGAGGAGGCCACGGAGCTGCTCCAAGGGCTGGAGCCCCTCTGCTCTGGAGCCAGGCTGGGAGAGCTGGGGGTGCTCACCTGGAGAGGAGAAGGATCCAGGGAGAGCTCAGAGCCCCTGCCAGGGCCTGAAGGGGCTCCAGGAGAGCTGGAGAGGGACTGGGGACAAGGGATGGAGGGACAGGACACAGGGAATGGCTTCCCGCATTCCAGAGGGCAAGGATGGATGGGATATTGGGAATTAGGAATTGTTCCCTGTGAGGGTGGGGAGGCCCTGGCACAGGGTGCCCAGAGAATCTGTGGCTGCCCCTGGATACCTGGAAGTGTCCAAAGTCAGGCTGGACAGGGCTTGGATCAGTCTGGGACAGTGGAAGGTGTCCCTGGCATGGCAGGGGGTGGCACTGGGTGATCTTTAAGGTCCCTTCCCACCCAAACAATTCCATGATTCCATGTTTAGGCAGTGGCTCCCATAATGATGAACCAGGACCCCACAGCAGAGGTTGGGAACTGGGCTGAGTTTCAGTCCTCTGGAAGAGGCAACCAAAAGACAAAATCAGTGTCTGGAAGAGAGGAAAAAGGAAAACTGGGAACTTAGGGTAGATTTCTTTAATGAACACACTGCAAAGGTAAGAATGGGAACACAATTTGGTTTAGGAGCAGAGCAGCCTCCCTTTAGGCCATTCCCAGGCTTTTTTTTCTCTCATTCCAGAACTGCAGAAATACTGTGCCCATTTTTCCATCACTCTAAACTAGGAAAAAAAACAGGACAGCATTAATTCCTGAAAACAGGACAGCATTAATGCCTCAGAACTCTGCAAAGCCAGCCAATTAATACAATTCCTCTTCTCTTCCACATGCTCAAAGAGAATTAACACGAGAGACACGAACCCCTTCTGCAATAGATTCCCTCTGGCTCTCAGCTCTTCCACAACGTGATCCTTGCACCATGTGATGATATTGCTGCGGATGTTTCTCCTCCATTTGGGTCAGACAAACACGCCTGTTTCAACATCATCAACTCTTACATTTTCTTAAGATAGAGATAAAACATCTTCTGATGTGTAGCATTGTTTTGAGTTTACTTTTTTTCCTTTGAGAGAAATTGCTTGTTCTATTTTTACTGTCTACAACAAAAAAACAAAATAAAAGGTGTTTCTCTTGGGAGCCAAACTTTGTTCCCTGTGATTTTCCTTTCCTGGTGAAAAATAGTCATTGAAAACTCAGCTGGACCAAAAGACTTCCCAACACGGGTTCTTCTCTGACACAGCCACCAGCAGCTCCTCCAGGGGGGACAAAAAGAAACTCTGTATGGATTTACCCATTCTTGAACCCACCATCCCACTTCCAAGGGAAATAATTTTCTTTTAGTTGAGAAGTGCCCCTAATGAGGCCTTTATCCACAGAAACAGAATGGTTTGGGTTGGAGGGACATTAAAGCTCATCCTGTTCCACTCTCTGTTATGGGCAGGGATAAATTCCACTATCCCAGGTTGCTCCAAGCCCTGTCCAACCTTTATGGGAAGGAGTGGAAGCCCCCAAGAGCAGGGTGTGTTGGAGGAGCTCAGTTTTCCAAGGGCCCCAGACCCACATGCCTCAGGAACAGGCTGAGAGACCTCGCTGGACAAGCCTGGTGCACCCTGGTTTAATTTTTAAATAACCTTTGGAAGCAGTGGGAATTGTGACAGGATGCAATAACTCAGGCAAAAGGCAGTAATAACACAGCTCCATGGAATTGCTGGAATGTGCTGCTGCCTAATAAGTGCAGAGCAGAAGGTGACCAGGCCTGGATCCATCTGCCAGCTCCGAAATATCCATAATTAGACCTTATCAGTTCCTTAACATCCTATTTCTGTCTGCACTTTGTTTACATCAAGAAACCAATTATCCCGTTACAAGCCAGTCCATGTCAAGCAAATACAGCTCAGTGTGCTCCTACATTTTAAAAGTGTTGTAATCACAAATCTGAGCTATTGCCAGATTTCACTGGAGGTAAATAAGAGCCTTTCTATGCACACACCACGTGCACGATGCTTCCTCTTGGAGAAATCAGGTGACACAGAAATCTAAGGGAATACAGAGGTGCTCTGGGGATTAACTGGAGTCTTGCACCAGCAGCAGTTGATAAGGAAAAGGAGAGCTTAAAATTCAACAGAAACCTGATCAGAAACATTTCTGAGCATAACTTGCCTGCCCATGGCAGGGGGTTGCAATGAGGTGATTTTTAAGGTCCCTTCCAGCCCAAACCATTCCATGATGTTACGATAATGCAGAAGTGCATTTAAATGTGTTCAATTAATTACATACATAAATACATTTAAATGTGTTTAATGGAAAATACAAGAGTTACATTGGTGCTGAGGAAAATACTAATTTCTTGAAGTCGTGAATGTTCTGCAGCTCTCAGGCATTTGGAGTTTCTTTACCCCTGGTAAATAAGTTGAATTTAGACCCTAAACTGGTGCTTTAAAAAATATTATCAACCCGCTTATATATATTCAGATTTTGAGTTTTGATTAGGTTTGGGGTCAAAAATCTCTTGTCTCTTAAGACAAAGTACTTTTAACTGAATATATCCATGGCCATAAAACTTCCAAGAAAACTTTTTGGACAGGCATCATTCTACTTACATCATTCCAAACACAAACATGTAACATCAAGTTTCACTTGTTCCATGGAAACACCGGAACGGTTTGGGTTGGAAGGAGCCTTGCAGACCACCCAGTTCCAACCCCTGCCACCATCCCAGGCAGCTCCAAGCCCCATCCAGCCTGGCCTTGAACACCTCCAGGGATGGAGATTCCACAACTTCTCTGGGCAGCAGTCACGGAATTTGGGAATAGACTTCAGGGAAGTTTTGACCCAGCATTGCAGTGTCTCCAGTGAGGCTGTGCCTGTGCATGTTGTGCTCCCTTAGTGCTTTAATCTTAGCTGGGAGCTGGATTAGAGGTCACAGGATGGGAAGCATTAATAGATTTCCATTTTAAAAATCACCCTCACCCTGGAAATGTGGCTTTTTTCCCCACTGTAGAAACAAGGACACATTTCTTTATCCTAACAAACAATAGGTGCACCTCCAGCAGCTGAGTGATGCTGAACAGACAACAGGAGAGTCTCGAGATAATTTAAATAATCCTTTGAAATCTGTGAGGTTCTGCTACAGATGGGGAAGCTGCAGGAACAATGCCCTGAGTACATTCACCCTGTCCCTTGATCCAAACAAGCAGCCACACCACCAAATAAATAATGCACCATTAGGAAGAGCATCTTGAGGAGGTTTTTCAGGAGAGGGAGCTGTGGAATGAAATCCAGCTGCGTTCTGCAGCAGGTGGAAGGCTCAGTGTTTACAACTCTGCACTGGATTTTATTCTGCTGCTTTATTGGTGCATCTAAAACTATCCAAGCCAGAGGAAAATTCACTGCAAATTGGCTGTCCCTACACAACCAACTTTTGGGTGCTGCAGATCTTTTTTAAGCAATCCCAGGATGGGTCAGGTTGGAAGGGAGCACAGTGGGCTCATCTGGCCCAACTCCCTGCTCCAGCAGGGCCATCCCAGAGCACAAGGCACAGGATTGTGTCCAGATGGGTCTGGAATAACCCCAGTGAGGGAGACTCCACAGCCTCTCTAGGCAGGAAGAAGGATCTCTTCTAAGTAACTACTGCTCTTCCAGACTCATCCCTGTGAATCCCAAGTAAAGGACTAAAGGATCTTTCTGGAAGTGAGGTGTGAAAATCCCGTCTTGGTGAGGTGGAGTCAGAAATTTGACTGGCTCACACTCTCTCCTGAGCTCAGAGAGTCCCAAAATAGAAAGAACTTGCTGTTAACGGGATCACACATGGGTAGGATGAGTAATAATCCCAAGAGAGGAATTCCTAACTGATCGTTTTCGTCTTCTAGCGCTTGTTTTAGAATCGGAGAATCACGGAATGGTTCCGTTTGGAAGGGACCTTAAAGCTCATCCAGCTCCCTGGTTAGGGACACCTTCCCCTGCTCCAGGCTGCTCCAAGCCCCATCCAATGTAGCCTTTTATTCCCATTCACAGGGCTTGGAGGGAGGAAAATGAACTGCAGCTCCCTCTTCCCATCCCACCCCTCAGACTGGGATGCCAACGCCAACGAACGCCAGGGATTATCAGCAGAGCCACGTTTGTGCACTACTCCAGCGCAGCTCTAATAGCAAAAATCAGGATTTTGGAGGCTTTCTGCTCCTTCACAGCACAGATGGCACCAGCCTGAGCTTTCACCACTTGCAATCACAGCCTTGTGGAAAATCTAGGGCAATTGAAAAAGAACGGAAGTTCCCAGGCTTGATAGGAATGTTGCAGAGTTCCTCGGGAATGCTGCAAAGTGCACTGTTTAATAAGGTCTTGCACTTTTCCAATTAAATTCTGTTGCTTTCTGTGATTTTTTTTACAAATTGTGTGCAGTGATAGAACCAACACCCATCACAAACACTGGAAATCTGATCTGATCGTGACAGAGAAAAGAAAATTTTTAAAAGAGTTTATTTTTTTTTTAATATCTAAACAGCACAGACTGCATCAATATCAGACTGTATCAGAACCCTCTGACCTTTCCTGCCGTAAGAAATTCACAGAAGAATCTCTAAATCCATCTCAGCCTTGGAGCTTAAAAGGTTAAAACCATTTCCATTTACTCCAAGAGAAAATTATGAAACAATCACTCATTCCAGCACTCCACGAATTTCTTTATGTTCCCAAAATCCACTGAAAGAAAAGCAACACAGGATTGGAGGAACTCTGAAGAGAGGTTTAAGTCATGTTGGAAACCAAAGGGTGACACCCACAAACCATTTCTCCTCTTCAACCATGAAACTCCACCAACATTAATTCCACAGGAAAGGTGACACTCACCAAGATTTTTTGCCATCATCAATTGGAAAGATCATTTTTGGAGCATTAAATTAGTGTGTATCAAGGAGTGATTTAATATTTACTTCATCATCACAGATGGAGAAACATTTAATAGAAAATAATAAATTTCCTAAGGCACTTTGGACCATGTTAATAGAGAAATATATCCTTTATAAACAACTCAGTTGTATCAAAGTAGCATTAGGAAATTTTTCATTCTCTGTAGCAATAAATTTTAATAATAATTGCCGTAGAAATCCACTTTTTTCTTCCCAGTAAATCCCAAAGGCTTGCCTTAAGGACTAACATCAGCACATCCCAAAATGAGAGCTCTGACAATTCCCAGGTTTGGATAAAGTCCGGATCTTGGTTTGAAAAGGGTGATTTTGATCCATTTTAGGATGCTTATTACTTCCAGAAGTAATTAATTTCTCTGGAGAAACACCTTTTCAAGCCTTCAAAATGGGCTCAAAGAATGACATTTTCATAGAAAAGAGACAGATACAGAGAAATTAAACTTCTCTTTTCCAGCTGGCCACTTTTCCAGCTCTGATGGCTCTCGACAAGAATTCCACAGGACTATCCACAAGGACAGGTTTGGTTTGGGGCATGGAAATGGCAACAACCCTTCAAGTCCAGGAGACCCCAAACAGCTGGAGTTCCTTGCATGGTTTGAAGTGGAGAATCATGGAGCATCTCCAGAATTTTGTTTAAACTACTGAATTATCTTAGACAAATTATCATACATAAAAAAGCTATTCTTTTGGAACTTTTAGGGAACAAGATACAGGATTTACATTTTATGTTTGTATAACTAAGGAAAAACATATTTAGTATATTTCTTTATATGGAAATTACATATAAAGGACATTTCAGAAATGCCCAGTGGCTTTAGCTGGTGTCAGTGATTGGAAAATGGCAGGAGCAGCTCAGATTCTGAAACTCCAAGGAGTCAGGCTGAAATTAAGAAATTCAGAATGCACAAACACCACAGAGCTTTGAGCTTTTATTTTCAAAGTGATGTCTTACCAAACAGAGCCATCTGTGTTCCCTCTGGGAAAGGTTCAACCATTCTGTTCCCATTGACATGATGTTTATCTAGAAGGGGAAAAAAAAAGTAAAAAACACCAAGTTAAAATGTGATAGAGTATCTGCTTTGCATAAAATCAATTGTTTATTTCTCACAGATCTGTTGAAACCTGAACAATTCCCATGGGCAGGGACACCTTCCACCATCCCAGGTTGATCCAAGCCCTGTCCAACCTGGCCTCGGACACTTCCAGGGATCCAGGGACAGCCACAGCTTCTCTGGGCACCCTGTGCCAGGGCCTCCCCACCCTCACAGGGAACAATTCCTTCCCAAAATCCCATCCATCCCTGCCCTCTTGTAGCTCAAAACCTTTTCACTTCCATCCCCACATTAATTTTTTGCTGCTAAGGCACATTTTAAACAGTGGTGGCAAGAAATGAAACCACCTGAATTCAAAATACAACTTTCTGTTCACAAAATATTTCCCAGGGAGAAAATCAAGATGTTTTCTCAATGCATTCATTATTTTAATTCCTTTAGTCCTGCTGCTGGTGGGGAATAAACCAGGTCAGACAAGGAATGTGGGCTCACTTGTGAATTCTCTGGAAACAATATTTCTCATTAGCAGAGAGGCACATTCCTAATCCCAGCTGGCATCCAACATTTACCAACAGTCAGTGAGGAGGGAAAATCAGGGTTATCTGCAAGTGGAGCAAGAGGTGCCACGAGTCAATTGGTGGCATTTAGGAAAACTGAATGTCCTCTGCCTCAAGAGAGAGGCTTTGGGAAGAAAATTGCTGGGAAGCTCCAGAGTGGGAGCAACATGACCAAGGTTTCAACCTCGTTAGCTGTAGCTGGTATTCCCAACATGATCTACAGCCACGGGAGAGGAGCGAACAGTCAGAAAAATTATGGAACATCTTGTAAGATCAAATAAACTAACCCTGCCCTCGCCCTGATAGCTGCCTTCATTTACAGAGTGAGTGACATCCATGATGTATGAAGCAGTTATCATTTCAAATGGCCAGGCTTTCAATATATTAAAATTAAAATTAAACTTTCAGAGGTGAGACGGGCTTGAATGAAAGTAATATTTTCAGAGTTCTCAAGTTGTCTTCCAATGTCTTCACACTTTAATTTCAGAGATCTCAGCCAGATAAAATTATTCATTTTCTTGTCATTCATACTTTGGCTACTATTTTTTCCAGTATTTCCTGAACAGATGCATTAAATAGTAAAAAATAAACTAAAAAAACCAACCAAATTTAAAAGGACCTTAAGAAAATACACATTCAACCTTAGGAAGACAGTAACACCACCTAAATAATAATGTGTAAGTAACAACAACTCTCCCCATGGAGAACTAAAGAATGTCCCAGTTTGGGGATTTTTACTGGACAGTTTTCCATGTGAAAATATTTTAATTCTCACCTAAAAATTGGATTGACTAACTCAGGAAAATCAGGAATACTTTGGCCCCATGGAATTAGGAAAAAAATAGGACTACCCCCATAGTTTGCCAACAGAAAGAATAAATGCCTTTTCCAAGCTCATTGTCATTCCAGAGAGAGGGGATTGCAGTAAGTAGGATAAAACCTGGTGTTACAGAGCCATGGGGAGATTTCCAGTGAGCACTGGACTGGCTGTGAGTTCACTGCAGCTTCCTGGGGCTGAAAACAGCACATTCCACCCAAATACTGTCAATTTATGGAGTTAATCCATTAATGGGTGTGGGAAAGCTGAATTAGAAGGACCTGAATCAGTGGATCATCAAATCCCAGAATGGTTTGGGTTGGAAGGGACCTTAAAGTTCATCCAGTGCCACCTCCTGCCATGGCAGTGACACCTTCCACTGTCCCAGGCTGCTCCAAGCCCCATCCAACCTGGCCTGTAATCCTTCCAAGGATGTCTCTGTATATTTCTTTTTAATTTCCTTGATCCTCAGGGTTCCCAAGCAAAGTTATGGAATAGATTCTTACTTTTATTTTATTGATATTCACACGGTCAGAATGTTCACAAACATAAATTTATGAACCACAAACTCTCAAAACTTCCAACTGCTGCTCCATCATTGACTGCCAAAACTCTAAATTTTCCAAACTGAGCCTGAGAGAGTCCTGTGACACACTTTGCTCCCTGCTGAACAGAACCAGTAGGAGCTGAAAGCAACACAGATCCTGGAGGACTTGATATTCAATTTCAGCTTCAGGCAAAGTCTGCTCCAGACAGGTGCAGTGTCTGCCTTGTGCTCCTTATATTCTCTTGATTTTAACAGAAAGAATCCTCCACAGATCCAAAATACATGGAAAGGTAATCAGAAGTTGCTAAACAGATCCTCAGTATTTCTTAAGCACTACTCAGTTTTTGCACCCATCACTGGATAGTTCCTAACGTGGTCCTACAACAGCCCTTGGCTAAAGAGTCACTGACTGCAGGTGCAGTTCTGTCCACTCATGGATTATCACAGAATCATGGCATGGTTTGGGAAGGAACCTTAAAGACCATCTAACCATCTAAAAANCTCTGGGCTCTCTCCAGCAGCTCCAGGTCCTTGTGCTGTTGGTCCCAGGGCTGGGGCAGCTCTGCAGGTGGGGTCTCATGAGGCTGAGCAGAACCATCTCCCTCCCTGCTGCCCCCACCACGAGTCTGTGCCAGTAAACCACTCAAACTGACAAGGCTCATCCAGAAACTGCCCGAGAGTTAATCGGCCCAGCTGAAATCATGTTTGATCCTGTCCCAACAATTTATCAGTGTGGACAATCGAGTTCCAACGCCCGGACCTGTCCTCTGGCACATTTTAATTTGTTAGGATACATTTCATTTATCCTCCCAGTTCCATGGGTTGATGGTATCACACCCGTGATGGATAAATTTAACAATGAAATATGTTCAAATGGGAAAGTTCTGTAAAAATATTTCCTTTCAAACTAGCCTAACTTAGGTTGCAACCAGATTTACAAGCCCAAGGAAATTTAAAGAACTCGGGGTTAAGATACCCCCAGTCATTTAATGAACTTCTCTTTTTGTGGACCCAAATGAAGATGCTTTAAAAAGGTTTGGCTTTCAGAGAATGCTGATCCGGCAGTGAATGAAAATCAGGAATTTTCTGGTCTCAAAATATTCAATCTCTAGTGATCACAGCAAAGATTTGAGAACATTTAAATTCTATTAACAAGAGATTCATATGTTCTTCATATTTGTCTTTTGATTTTTTTTTAAGCCATTGGGGAATATTTAGATTACATATCCAAACTTGTTTCATCAGAGCAGCCAGAAAGTTATTATTTTTAAATGAAAACTGAGATCCTTGCATAATCAAATTAATCCAGGAGTAGAGGTCATATTTATAAGCAAGGACTGTTAATTTTCCATGGTAAGTACAGCCAGGAATTGAATTGAAAATAGCTGATTAACCAATTACCAGGAGCCTCCTCCATCTCCTAAATGGCATGGTTTGGGAGAACGGGCGAGAGGAGGAGGAAAAGGGAAAAGCAGGAATGGGAATAACCCAAAGCAAATCAGCTGCTACTTGAAGGACTCCTTTCCCCTTTCTTTTTTGCCTTTTCTTACGTTTTTCCTACATTTCCCATCACGCCACCATGGTGGAGGATTTGGGCTACTGAGGGGTTGGGAATCTGGGAGAAAAAACAGATCAGGGAAAAAATAAGAATTTTTTTATGCAATTATTAAAGGATCTCACGGCTTATTATTTCCAAAAGTGGAGTATAAGGCATACTATAACTTCATTATATTTCATCCACCTGCTTTAGAAAACAGGGATCTGACCTTGGTTTGTGCTTGTGCCTGAGTAAATGAACTGATTCCAGGAACTCCTGGGCTCCAGATTTTTTGTTCACTTTTCACTTGTGAAAGCCACAACTGGCCAGCACTTCTGTGAAACAGGTCAATCCTTTATAGGCCTAAGCACCTTCAAGCCTGATTTTTTAAACCTAAGGATGTTTATTTATTTTTTCACTGTTTCCTTACCCAAGAGATATTTCCTTGAAGGGTTTAGTTCTCTAAAAAGATGTGTGTGCCAAGAGGAGTCACACACACCTGATGTACCAAATTATGCCAAAAATGAGGATTTGGTAAAATGTACAAGGATGATTTGTTCCAAATCCTCACTTATTCACGCAGAGAGAGAAATCATTCACTTTATTTACATTCATCCCCTCTCCCAAGTTCTCTTAGACACCAGAAAATGCTTTTGGGGTGGTTTCACAATGGTCTGCAAAGCACAGAGAGAAAGTTTGGCTGTGAAAGAGAAAGATTGTAGGAAGTGCTTCTGAAGGAACAGGAATTTCCTGCTAAATGCCCCCTTTTCAAATCTCAGCTAACACTCCCCATTTCCCCTTGTTCCTGAAGGTGGAATTCAGATTTCAAATTCTGGGATTTCAAAAACTACTCAATGGAAAAAAAACCCAGGAAGTCAGAGATTCCTGGGGATTTTGGAGGACTAAAGAGAGGCACACAAGGGAGAGGGCTGCTCTCCTTGAGTGGGATGAGATTTTTAATCTATGGCAGAATTTCACCCATAAATCCTTCCAGCTGGTGATGAAACAGAAGCTCTTCTTTCTTTTCAGGTCTAGTTCAACGAGCAGAACTGTCAGTTCCAAAAGCTGCTGTGCAATAAGAAAACCTCCTGTCATCTCAGATGAACTCTCAAGTGTTACAGTTCAAATCCCTTTGTCTCCCAAAGGATATTTTCAGCACAGAGACATCGATCCCCGATCCTGGTTATTTATGTCTCCACCTCTGACAAGTCATTTGGATCCTCAGCATTGGCAAAGAGATGGTGAACAGGATTCTTTCACCTCTCACTTCTCCAGTTCCAGCCTCCATCAGGAGAGATCAGCTGTCAGCTCATGACCAATTAAAAGGAGAGATGGCTATGTTACAGTAATTCAACTATTTGAATTTTGAATTATTTGAATGATTTGACCCACAACTCTTTGTACTGTTGTGGTGCTGTCCTCACGTGAGGGATCCCAGCTATTATTAAAAGAAACCTGATGTCGGGTTTTTTGGTCCCAACAAGAGTGGGAACCCAACCCCTGGGCCCTTTGGAGGGAGTTCCCTGCTGAGTTCTTTTCCAAGGATGAAGAACGAGCAGGACTCTCTTTCTCTTGGTCTTCAGGGTTTTGTTTATTCTTAAGTTCAGCACCGTCTGCACACCAGGCTCAGTGTGTGAGAAGGGAGGCACAAAATGGACCCCAAACACCCAAACCAAGGCACAAAATGGACCCCAAACACCCAAACCAAGGCACAAAATGGACCCCAAACACCCAAACCAAGGCACAAAATGGACCCCAAACACCCAAACCAAGGCCTTTTAAAGCTCTTTAACCCAATTACTTTCTAACACCTACTTTGTTTCTACTTTTCTACCAATAACTGATCCATACACGTAACTTCCACACAACTACTCACACTAACCAATAATTTTCTACCACAAGTACTGCAGAAAATGGAGCCGAAGAGGGACAAGAAGGAAGAAGGGACAACACCCAAAATTCTCCATCTTGTCTCCTATTCACTCTCATATAAAAATCCTAAAACCCTGAATTCTTCACTCTGTGGTACACTCTGTGAAAAACTACTACTACTACTACTACATATTACTGCCTGTGTGCTCTAACTCATCCCAAAATTTTGGGAATTTTTCTCAAGGACAAAGGTTAAAAGCAGAGTTCTGCTGAAGGTCAGAGTTTCTTAAAACAGGCAGAGAGACATTCACTGTGCCCTGGGTTCCAACACCTGATATCACTGAATGGAACGGAATCATCACAAATGTTGAAAAATATGTAACTTTATTTATCTAAACAGCTCAGGAAAGGAAGAGTGGCAGCTGAAACCAGTTTGGAAATGTATCCTGGAGATGATGTCCCACAGTGTGACACGCTGTGCTCCCTGCATCCAGCCCATCAAACAGATTGGGACACAGGAACTGACTGATGGCACGGAATGTGATGTGTCCTAGCACAGAGCGTCAGCTCAGCCTCCAAAACACACGGGCTCCCCAAAAAACAGAGGTGCTGCTTAATGAACAAAGGCCAGAGATCACACACTGGGTTTGTTCTGCAATTCCTTCCGGGAAATGGACCAGGAGCGACAGGAAAATGAGGTTTTGGAATGAAAATGAATCAATTTCTTCAAGAGGGTGGTGGAGGTGCAGAGGGGGAGAAATAGTGATTATGAAACTCCCAATCCCCTGGGGTAGAGGTACATGCTGGGAGTGGGGGGTGGATTCATAGCAGCTGGCACAGGGAAGCAGGGTATGGAGTAAAACATGAGGATCAGGGATATATTTGGGGTATGAATAAGGGAAAATACCCTGGGAAGTGCAGTAACACTTCCTGCTGTTGAGGAGACAAGGTCACAAACCATGGAGAGGCTGAGGGAGCTGGGAAAGGGGCTCAGCCTGGAGAAAAGGAGGCTCAGGGGGGGACCTTGTGGCTCTGCACAACTCCCTGACAGGAGGGGACAGCCAGAGAGTCAGGATCTGATCCCATGGAATGAGGGACAAGATGAGAGGAAATGGCCTCAAGTTGCTCCAGGAGACGTTCAGGTTGGATAACAGGAGGAATTTTTTCATTTAAAGGGCTGTCCAGCCCTGGCACAGCTGCCCAGGACAGGGGTGGATTCCCCATCCCTGGAGGGATTTAAAACCCCCATGGATGTGGCACTTGGGGACACGGATCAGTGGTGGCCTTGGCAGTCAGGAATGGTTGGACTCAGCAATCTCTGAGGGCTTTTCCAACCCAAACAATTCTGGAATTGTCAGATTATGGGACTTTTCCATGTACAAAGTCTATGAAGCCAAGACAAAGGTGACCCATCACAGCCTGATTGTGACCACATGTTCTGCTTGATCTGTTCTCTGACTCTGTAGGCGCTGAATTTTGGAGGTTTGCGATACAAAATTTAAGGTTAAATTAAATATTCTTAAACTTGGACCCTTGCACTTAGCTTTCATCTTCCAAACTGGATATCTACATCTGAATATTCAGCCTTGCATCCCCCTGTACTCTGGAAAGAATGAGACACTTGTGTGGTCATTCCTTTGACACAACTGTTTTCTTCAGGAAAAAAACAATCACACTTCAAAATGTCACTTTCTGAGCACTGACTATAAGGAAAGTAGTGACAAACTTGAGTGAATTCCACCTATAACCTTGCAGTAATATCACAGAGATTCACGATCTGTTCAGGGGAAGGATTGGATGTACCTGTGTGTACACAAATATTTGTTAAAATATTGCCTCGACACCAATGGAGATTATGGGTTATGAACCAGAACAAAAGTTAACAGTAAAATACACAATCAAAATAGCAAAGGAAACAATGGCAGAGGAAAATAAAGAAATCTGAGATTGTGCAAGAATCCTGTCTAGAAGGGCTGCCAGATCAGAAAGATAACATAGGGAGATATATGAGATACACAAAGTAATCAACTTTTGTGGTATTTTTGAGACTGTCACACCATTTCATTTCTCAAAAACCTAATTCATGGAGTTCTGTCATAACATAATGACCAGTTCTCATTTTTAAAACTTATTCTTTTTAACCTCCCAGAGAAGCTGTGGCTGCCCCATCCCTGGGAGTGTCCAAGGCCAGGTTGGATGGGGTAACACAAAAAAAATAATAAAAATACAAACACCTTCCACTATCCCAGGCTGCTCCAAGCCCTGTCCAGCAGGCCTTGGACACTTAAGGGATGGGAAGCCTACAACTTCCTAAAATATAAAATTGAAAAGAAAATAGAAAAGCCCTAAAGCTGAAGCAGAGCCTGACAACTCAGCTTGAGTTATCCACCCACCATCCAGGCCATCTCTGCCATTCCTGTTTTTCATGGAGCCTCTTGTTAGCACAGGAACCGAATGAAGATGATAAAATACAACGGGGTTTACTCCGTAATTACAGACAACACCTCTCAAAACCCCACTTGAAACCCTTCTATTAACCAGCTTGAGTAAGAATGGCATCAGAGAGGCTGGAAAAGCAGGAGATCCAAACAAAGGATGGCGATAAACAGAGTGTAAGGGAGCGGGAGGAGATGTCCAGTGGGGTGTGGCGAGCAGGGTTGTTAAGCCTGGGTTTATTTAGCAGCTTTATTAATGATCCCAACCAAGGGGTGAAAAGCACATGAATAAAACATGGCCTGGATGCTCATCTGGAACATGGTGTGTACGCCGTGAAAAATGGGAAGCAGCACAAAGCTCTGGGCAGGAATTCCACAATGGAGCATGGAGACAGGCAAAGCAGCTCCAGGGACACTCTGTTCTCCTGCTATGGAATATGAGTTTGCATCCCATAATTCTTGAGGGAGAAACTCTCTAAAAGGGCAGGAACCACCTGAGGATTCATGGGAGAAATAAACTTTTGTAAACTCTGGAAAGCCCAGGCTGGGGCCTGATCTCTGCTGGTCAGTGAATTCCTGGCACTGCCCAGTTCAACATCTCCTCACTTGGGAATCAGCACCAGAAATGCCAAATTCTAGGGAAGCCTCTGCAATGTAAAACAATGCAGACCTAAAAAAATCCCCTCCCAACTGCTTTTAATCACATTGTTTATTTATAAATTCCTTTTACAGGTTAATATTTACATACATAACATCCCAAGTGTGACTTTGGATTGAGACTGCTCCCTTTTTGGGGGCTCACCCTGAGAGCAGTTAAACCTCGTGGCACGTAACACTGATGAGTTGGTATTGATTTTTATGTCCATGGCTTCTCAAAATGAGACTCAAGATCATTTTTGCTGGACGTTCACACTCATGTTCAATGTGGGAAAAGCCCTTTGAAATTTGTGGCTGGCCACGATTTAGCACACAAAGAGCAGAGCTGTGCTGTTTGAAACCTTTAATTACATATATGGAGATTGGAACCATCTCCAAAGTCCTTTCCAAACCAAACCATTCTAGGATTCTACAATTCTGTGACATTAAAACTTTACAACATCCCAGAAAGGTACTTTTGGGCAGATTATACCAATAAGACAATGACAGGTTAAAGAACTTCACAACATCATTGGTAAAACATGTCTTGATTTGTAAGACCCTTATTCCAAAGGGTTTGTCCAACTCCCTCTCCAGCTACTTGGAAAAATGTGTTTACTGGGCTAATAAAACCCAGTGGAGGGAATTCAAGAGTCACTCTCTATTAATGAGTTAACATCACTCAGTCACCTACAATTTAATTTTTCTGAGGCCCTGAGATTTTAATTTGGGTAATACTTCTATTAATTACAATGTCTAATAACAATGTCAACTTCAGACATCTGTTAAAAACATGTAATGTTAATTTATTGGAAAATCTCCAGCAGTGCTCAATTAAAATGTTCCCCAGTTAAGTCAATGTATATGATTTATCATGAAAAGCAAAATGGGACATAGTTAATAAAAATAACAGCAAATAGAAAACAGTAAGTTTTGAGTTGCAGATTGACCAAATTCAAAAAGCAAAACTTTTTATTAGGTGGCAGAACAAGAATTTTTGGAATTGTGACAGTCTCACACTGGCTTGGGAGCCTTGCTCTAGATTAGCACCTACAGGAAGTATTTCATGGAATCATGGAATGGTTGGGTGGGGAGAGGCCATAAAACTCGTCCTCTTCCACGCCCTGCCATGGCAGGGACACCTCCCACTATCCCAGGTTGCTCCAAGCCCTGTCCAGCCTGGCCTTGGGCACTTCCAGGGATCCAGGGGCAGCCACAGCTTCTCTGGGCACCCTGTGACAGGGCCTGCCCACCCTCACAGAGAACAATTCCTAATTCCCAATATCCCATCCATCCCTGCCCTCTGGCAGTGGGAAGCCCTCCTCCATGCTCTTGTAAACTTTCCATCTCCACCTTTCTTTTAGGCTCCCTCCAGATACTAGAAGGGGCCACAATTAGGTCACTCCAAAGCTTCTGTTCTCCAGGCTGAACAATCCCAATTCCCTCAACATTTTTTACGCTGAACTTTGCAGAAAATACGTATTAACCTTCCCTTACCAGATTTTTCCTGCTGTAATTTCAGTTTTATATCACAAGACATTTTTCTTGTTCTTTAAAATATTTAGATTCACTGAGGCCTGTGTTTGCCAGGGTAGGTTTTGCCATTCTTAAATAATTCCTGAACTGCGCAACAGAATTAAAGTGAGATGTGAAACACCCCCTGCTTTCCATCGGAATGCTGCCATCCCACACATCCCCACCACTCCATCCCCCTGAATTTAGGAACCCACTAATCCACGGCAGCGACGCCCGGTCCTGTTTGAGCGACACATCCCAATTCCCAGCGTCCCTTAAAGCCCTGCTGCCGTCCCCTTTTTGCCTCGTGGAGCTGTGGGGAGCGGCGTGGGGCTGGTGATAGAGTATCTCCCTCGCACACATTCCCACTCCGTGGCAGATTATCCGCCTGGAGGTTGCACCAGGCTCCCGTCAGCTGTCACTGCGCGGATGAGCGCCAACGCTCCGGTGCCTCATCCCCCCTGGCCCCGCTGACAGTGATAAATGACCAGCCCCAACGCTCAGCTGAGCCTCCCAATCTGCTCCAGCCTTTTTCCTGGTGATTTCCCCTCTCAGCACAGCGGAGGGAAACCGGGAGAGCCAAGCTGGGCTTTGTTGAGAAAATGGGAATTGTGATTTTACCACTTGAAGCAGCTGCGAAGCCGATGGCAAAACGGAGAACGGTGAGAACGGTGTAACCAAGCACGGCCTCAGGTTTGTGCGGCCAGGTTTGGTCGCACAGATGATCTTTAAGGTCCCTTCCAACCCAAACCATTCTATAATTCCAGGATTTCATGAAGATTCCAGAGCCTTTCCCCACGTCCAGCAGAGCCAATGTATGCACGGGGCCAGTGGTGCCTGGCCTGGGGGAGGATTGGCCAAATTAACACAACATTTGTTAAAGAAGCAATTCGTTATCACCAGTGTAGCAGCTAATTTCACTTCAATTTTCCAGGGAACGCAGTATCCAATGAATTTCACTCCTCTGAGGAAGAAAACAACCTCATCAAGCCCAGTAAGGGCTGACTGTGTTATGATACCGAGTGGATGGGGAAGGCATTCTAATAAAAAACATTTCTGAAGTGAAATGGGAAGTAATTACCCCAATTCTAAAAAATTATTATGACTTCATCGTGAGCAGCCGACAGAGTTTAAGGCTGATATTCTATTTCTCAGAGATGATAACTGCAAAATAAAATATATCATAAGTAACAATTTTTTCACTTTTACCTTGAGCCAAATAAATCACTCCAAAATTTAAGGCTCAAACTCTGTTTCTTTACGGAAGTTGTGACCATTGAAAACCAAACCAGCCACCAACCAGTACAAAGCTGCTTCCACAGGATCCATCCTGAAAGGATGGCTCGCAGTGAACTCCCAGTTCCTGTTTTTTACCTTCCCAAGTGTATGAGGGATTTAGGATGGGACGCAGAAGAGGGTTTGAAATGAAGGAGGATGCGTTTGGCTGCTCAGCAAACCTCAGGAAGTGACACAAGTTCTCAGAGGGAGCCAGGGTTTGGCACTGGACCACACAATAAGGGAGTTGGATCCATAAAACATCCTGAGTGGGAAAGGACCCACAAGGATCAGGAATTCCAGCTCCTGGCCCTGCCCAGGACACCCCAACAATGCCACCCTGTGCCTGGGAGCGTTGTCCAAACGCTCCTTGAGCTCTGCCAGCCTTGGAGCCGTGAGCAGAGTGCAATTCAGACAATCTAAAATCAGGTTTCAGCTCTAAAATTCCTTCTGAACAAGGTTTTCTCCCACTCTCTGTGATTCTATTGACTGTGGAACCAGAAACATGGGAGATTTTGGCTCCCTCATGCTAAAATTAGCTTATTTACACTCATTTCTATGAATAGCCTCAAAAATCACAGCGGATTTCAGCTGAAAATGAGGAATTATTCTGAAAATCGTCAAAATTAACATTTCAACCCGTTATGGCAAGAGAGATAAACAAATAAAGCATGGAGTGTTGGAGGCTGGGAATTCCAAACATGATTCATCTCATCCTAAAGCCATCAGCTAAAATATCCCACTAATTCCTTGAGGACATTTATCCCATTGTGATGTGAGGGAGCCAGGGGTGACAGGCCTGGGGTGAAATTGGCCAAATGAGTCCAACATTTTTTATTATTTGTAAGGAAGTGATTTGTCATCTCCATTGCAGCACCTAATTTCATTTTAATTTTCCAGGGAATCCTGTATTTCCAATTAATTTCATTCCTCTGAAGAAGAAAACAACCCCGTCAAGCCCAGTAAGGACTGGCTGTGTTATTATATGTTAGTTGAACCCCAAAATTTATTATTTTAGTAGATAAAATTCCGTAAGGAACAGTGAATCCACTGTTCTTATGTAACAGAAATCCAACCTTTCTCTCAATCAAGAAATATAAAGTATTTGTACCCAAATCCACAGCACATTCCTTTTTTCCTAAAAGTTTTCTCCTTTTATTAACAAATAAAGGTCCAATTTATCAAGTGCCTTGTTTAGAAGTTTAACGTTCTTCCCAGCCTTTTTTTGTTCTGAACAATCTTAATAACAGAATTTAAATCTTCAGATCTGTCATACACTGAAATTACTGACAAAATGAGCTAATGTTTGTGGTTTCACACCAGCCAAAGCAAATTTTTGGGACATAAAAGAGACGTAGGGGTTTTTAACAATTTTTTCCTTCATAAAATGACAAAACTAATGATGGTTTTAGTCCTTTAATGTGTCTTGATTTAGCAGAAATAAACATAACCAAGTGCCCTGAGTCTTTAAAGCCTATTTAGCAGAAAACCACAACAGTTCTACAATATTTTTACCCTTCTGTTGCTGAAACAGTGTCACAAACGTGACTCCAATTTTGCACTGATTTTTCTTGCCTCAGCTGCAGCTCTGGTGCTACAGAACCAAGAACACTTTTCCACAATGAACTTTTTTTTTTCCACTTTTCAACAGCTCCCATTGAATCGCTGGCAGATTTTCCTGAGAGCTCAGTACTTAATATTGTAGGATCTTTCCAAAAACCGGCTCCTGGGTATTACTTCAACTGGTGTTCAAGGAAAATAATTGGATTTTAACAGGGTTGGTGCACATTTAATCACATAAACAAGAGAACCTTCCTTGTGATGAGGTTCAAGTTTCTTTCTAAGCTACAACTTCTCACAGATTATCCACGTGCTGAATTTTTTTGGCGTGCAATTCACGGAAACATCTGAGCCTGGAAGTTATGGTTCTGAATTTATGCTATTTTTGAAGTTAAACTTATTTTGGAAAGAGGAGGAATCTTTATCTTTGTACAATTGGAGATGGAATAGCGTTGAGCTGCTGCCAAAATTCAGACAGCAAGTTTTGCTTGCTCCTGACTGTCAAAGATTCAAGGGTGATGCCCAGAGATGAAAGGCTCTAAATGACATTAGCAGAGCTCAAAAATATCAAGTTAATTGGTGAAAAAAAAACCCTATAATTAAGTTTCTCTGACTTTCTCACATTAAAACATTTCCAATAACAATAATTATCTTTTTCTCAACACTTTGTAATACCTCTCAAGGTAAGATAATGTTTATTGCTCTAGATCCATAAAACACTCCAAACCAAATTTAACAAGCAGTGAGGGAATAATGAAAATATAATTGCTGTCTTTATTAAAGTTACTGCTGAACTTGCCCTGGTATTTCAAAATTGGCAACCAAAATTGTGCATTCAGTATAAATATACAGAGAGAGGGATGGTGATTTATCAGGTAGGGTTATGTAAGTTAAAAAACAGTTTTGAGCCAGAAATTACAAGGGATCCTAAAGCTCACCCCATTCCACCCCTGCCATGGGTAGGGACAGCTCCCACTATCCCAAGCCCCTCCAACTCTTTGCTTACTTGAAGGCAAAGTTTCTCTTCCAAATGAAAAAAAGTATTCAAGGCTCTTTCAAGAAAACCACTTCAAATTTTATTTACTGTAGCCATGGGATTCTGGAAGCCTTTACTGTGAAGGGTTAGAATTGCACCATAAAAATGGGAACTTGAGGAGAATGACAGGCTCTTTGTTTCTGAAAGAATCAGGTTGAGCTTTCTGTGACACTGATGTTCAAAAACATATTTAATATTTCAGGAAAAGACCACAGAAACAGTCTCCAAACCAAGCTCTACTGCAAAACACAAAGCATCCTTCTAATCTTCCCTATTTTTCTGAATCCTTGCAATCTCAAGATTCTTTCTGAGCTCAGGGTCATGTCTCCATTAATGTTCTACATTATCCTGCAGAGCAGAGCACCACGTTCCTAACTTGTGTCAGTTAAATAATTATTGTTATTATTGTTATTTTATTTAACAATGCAGCAGCAGAACTTTTAATAAAGGACTTTTCATGATGATGAACGAGAAAATTACTTTGGGGGATAATAAATGAAGCCAGGTCTACGCCTGCAATGATACTTCAAAGTTTAAAGAGTGGAAGAAAAAGCAGAACATCATATTCATCTGAAGAAAAAACAGATAATTTAAAATATCAGTGGTCACTTTATACAGGTTTTGTTCCCTTAAACTTCCCCAAAAGGTTTAAAAATATCTCAGCCCAAAACACCTGGAATTCTGAAACAACTTGGAACAACATCATTCACGTAATTAATTTTAAACCTTCCTATACCACTATTTTAATTCCTTTCATATTAAAAAAAAAAGATATATAAATTGAGACACTTGTCTTTCAGACTCTAAGTTTTTTTGCATTAAACACAGCTTTTCATTATTCCTGATCTAATAAGTCCTATTCTCATCTGGGCTATCAGCAACTCAATAAGTAATTACCATCCACCTTGGGCTGTTCCAGTCCATTAGACCAGTGCTGATGACTCAGTGGAGGCACAAAATGAGGAAGGCACAGAAAATGAGGAGAGGAAATGCTGCAGCTGGAACTCCTCCCCATGGCTGGGTTTACTGAGAAACACTCAAATAAAATCAAATCAATTCAAATCAAATTTATATGATCAAAGGTGGACCGAATTTGTAAGGTGTTGCACAGGTAAATAAAAAAACTGTTCTCTCTGATGTTACAGAGGAATGTGAGAGCAGGGATTTATTCCTGATCTAAGCATCAGGAATCATTTTTTGTCTAAGAGACCCTGCTGGAAGCAAATGGCACCGATTTCATCTCCACACAGCACAGGCTCTGCTCCCCCTCAAAAGCCAAGAGTTATTCCATGGAGTCAAAGAGGTTTGGAAGTTTAATTAACTCTGGTCCTTTTCTCACCCAGACCAATCGTTGTGGCCTTCCAGCACCTGAAGGGAGCCAACAAAAAAGACGGAGAGGGAATTTTTACAGGAGCCTGGAGTGACAGGACAAGGGGGAATGGGCTCTAACTGGAAGAGAGTAGGGTTAGATGGGATACTGGGAAAGAAATCCTCTCTGTGAGGGTGGTGGCCCTGGCACTGTGGCTGCCCCATGCCTGGAAGTGTCCAAGGCCAGGCTGGAGAGGGCTTGGAGCAGAATCACAGAATTGTTGAGGTTAGGAAAGCCCTCTAAGATCATCAAGTCCAATCACTGCCAAGGCCATCACTCAGCCCACGGAATCACAGAAGTATAGAATCATTTTGTTGAAAAAGGCCTCTAAATGGTCCAAATCATTAGTGGTAAAAGGCATTACCCAAAAAATTGCCATTTCTTCACTGCTCATTGATCAAGGGGATCTCTGTGAAAGCAGAGGATGATGACTTAAAATCCTGTCAGGCAAACCAAGGAGCAGGAAGCTGGATTTCTCCACTCAGAGCATCCATGTCCCAAAACTCTTGGGTAAAATTCAACTTTTTCTTGCTTAATGTCCCATACTGATACACTTGGGTTCAAATACCCAAGTCCCCAAGAGCCACATCCACACACCTCTTAAATCCCCCCAGGGATGGGGACTCCACCACGGCCCTGGGCAGCTGAACCCTGAACCCTTTCCATGAAGAAATTGTTCCCAATATCCAACCTAAACCTCCCCTGGCACAACTTGAGGCTCTTTCCTCTTGCCATAAATTGAGAGGGAAGGTTCCAAGTGGATGTAGGGAGGATTTGAGGATGCAGCTCTGGAACAATTGGTACAGAGAGATTTTCTGACCCTGCTTTGACCCGAGACCTCCTGAGGTCCCTCCAGCCTGAGTCAGCCGTGCTCCTACCAGATGATTTGTCATTCTGAAATGAGAAATTTTAGGAGATGATTGAGGGGCCACCTCTGTCAGGACAAACAGATTTATAGGCAATATCATGGGTCCAAATAAAACCACTTGGTAATGAACTTCACACCGAGTTTTCCATCCCAGCTCTTAAATTAAAGATTGCCTGACACAGCCTGTCCAGGGCTTGTGACTCACGGATTTGGTCCTCACTGGTGTTTATACAAATGAATTAAAATTACATAACTGTCAACAAAACCTTTACAGGGGATTGAGATGGTTCTGCTGACCAGGGTAACAGCACAAAAAACACTTCTAGATAAGTGCCCAAAATTAAAGGGACATCCAAATATTGAAATAGATATGCAGAGTTCCCAAATGCAGGAAAAAATATGGCCTGGTTTGTGTGAAGGTTGTTTGTCATTATACAGATAATTTTACATTTGATTTCTCTACTCAGGATGGCTTGTTAGCTTAAGTAAAACGAATGCTCAACATTTATTTTATTGAACTCTGTCTCATCAAATCAAAATCAGAGTTAGAGCAAAAATGCTTTCACTGTAATTGTATCTTTCTGGAACATTCCAATTCAATCTCAAGTTCACAACTGCAGTTAAAGACAGGGTGTTTTTAATATCAATATTTCTAACAGATTCCTGTCATCAAAACAACCCTTTGACCATTTGGCCACCTCTGTTATATCCCCATTTTGCAGACAGAAACCCACGGAATTTTACAGGATCAGTCACAGCCACTTTACAGCCTTGCAGATGACACGCACTAGAAAATTTTTAATGAGCTGATCTGTAAGGAAAAATGTCTTTATTAAGATGTGTTGTTCCTCTCTCAGTGGCTAAATGATTGTTTCCAGAAGCAATAATCAGCTACTGATATGAAAGCACCCAGTTAATTAGCAAAGGGTTGTACTATTCGAGGAAACTGCATTATTCAGTCAGCCATAGGAAACAGTTTGATTTTACAATATTATTAAATGCAGCTTTTGAAATTGTTTAGCTGGTAATGCAATTCTTGAAACATGATTTTCACTAGAAAAATATCTCTGTTGGTTAATAACTGCAAAAGAAAACACACAGAGTCAGGCAGCCCCGTTGTTGTGCAACAGGATTTTTTCCTTTTATTGCTTTTCGTCTTTTAATTATCAAAGTAGAGATTACAATAATCTCTAATTAACAATTATATAAAATACTTGGACAGTGAACTGAGAATCAAAATGCAATTAAATTGCTTTCCTTGTTGTATTTCACTCAGAAAGTGGTGGGTAGTCTTTAATTTCTGACTTTTTGGAACTCCGGAAAACCACTAATATATTATCTTAGGTTTCAAAGATTGGGAATGAAACTTGGTTCAATTACACAGAGAGAATGTTCACACAAAGACAAGGGACTGCTTTGTTTGTTTCCTCAAAAAATAAATCCAGACCAACTGAACATCAGGAAAAGAAGATTCTGGAAAATTCAACTATGACATTTATCCAGTCACAGAATCCCAGAATGGTTTGGGGTGGAAGGGACCCTAAAGCTCATCCCATTCCCCCCCCTGCCATGGGCAGGGACACGTTCCACCATCCCAGGCTGCTCCAAGCCCTGTCCAAGCTGGCCTTGGACACTTCCAGGGATCCAGGGGCAGCCACATCTTCCCTGGGAAAACCATTCCAGCATCTCTAATGGAAGGTTCTGGACTGGAGCTCACCCGTAATAAATGAACTCTGTAAGAGGAGATGTGAAGGCACAAAAATAAATCACCAGGACACAAATAGATCATTGATTTCACCACTGCAGGGAGTGACAGCAAAGAGAAAAGGGAGCATTAAAAAGGCAGAAGTGAAAAGTTATCCCAATTTCCTAAAAAGGGGGGGTTGGCAGTGGGACTGACAGATTCTGAGGTGTCACAGTTCAACAACAACTACTGGAGAGTGAAAAAGGAACAAAATAAAAAAGATGAGCCTGGAGAGAGGTTACAGGAGTCCAATCTTCCTCCCTCCTCCCTCTTCATCCATTCCAGATGTTTTATATGAATTTCACTAAAAGAAATACATGAAAAGATAAGGGAGGTGCAAGAAAAGATTCTCATGAAGAAGTGAGGATGAGGAAAATTTTATTTATTGGCTGTAAATTTGGGCTAAGGAAGCAGCACTTTCAACCACAGCACTTCCAGGCACTAATAAGGATCAATAATGACTAAATGACACTTTGATTACAGCCAACCTAGAGGAAAAAAGATTTGACACAGTTCATGGTAGCAGGAAAAAGTAGGGACTGGAAAAATGCCAAGCCATTTAATTTAGAGCTTGATTA
This sequence comes from Dicaeum eximium, assembly GCA_013396995.1. Taxonomy (NCBI): domain Eukaryota; kingdom Metazoa; phylum Chordata; class Aves; order Passeriformes; family Dicaeidae; genus Dicaeum; species Dicaeum eximium. The sequence goes on along the minus strand of VWZP01006519.1, from coordinate 5,015 downwards.
GGCCACCTTCCCCTTCCACCCTTCCACAAACAGCAGAGCAAGATAAGGGGCAAAGCACTCCTTGAACTGGAAGAAGGAGACCTGATTTATTTTCCAAATTCTGGGAGATTTCCAAATCTGAAATAGGCTGTCAGCTTGTTGATAAGTTATAGAACATGACAAGCAATATTTAGTTTGGGAACTGCTCTCCAAAATTCCTCCTCCTTTAATCTCTCTCCCTCCTTTTCACTAATCCTGCCTCACCACCACCCCAGGATGGCAAGGGTTGTAAGGAGTTTTTTAGGGCCACCACTTCAGCTTTCAGCCAAAAGAGTGGCTCAACAGCAATTCAAGGCGTTCTCAGAAGCCTCCAAGTGTTTTGAATTTGCTTCTGTTTAGCGTTTCCTTGAAAAAATAAAAAACTTGATTGATTGTTTGCTTATCACCTCGAGCACATTCAGTGAGCACTCTCCTCATGCAGGAGAAAAAAGGGAGAACAACTGGAAAACTCTTACTCATCCTGCTCCTCTCCAAGAGACCAGGAACAGGCACAAAACCTTTGGAAAGAGACGCTGCCAGATGGAAGACAGCAAGTGGCCAGAAACACGGAGTTCAATTATTTGTTGCATTGTTCTCCAGTGTTAATTCAGAATTTAGGAGAGCTGCTCAGTGGCTCTGGGCCAAAATAAGCATCAGCAAAAATCCCACCCTGCTGTGGGAGTAATTCAAAGGAGGCAAGAGGCTCACAGTGTTGGTACCTATATTTATAAATGTATATTTAATGTCGTAACAGAAGGGGGGGAAAAAAAGGAAAAAAGCAAGGAAGTTACTGAGTTACCCTGGACAATGGAAATAATCAGGCACTTAAATATACCTGATGTTATTTTATAGGCCTGGGGTGTCTGAGATACCTGCACAAAAATGAACAAGAGTGAGAGATTTACAGTGGTGCTGTGGTTATTACAGTTCACAGAACACATTCCCAGGAAAAGAAGAAAAAGCCACTAGAAAGAGGGAAGGCTTATTGCAGAAAAGTGGCACAAAGAGACACTATTAAAAACACTAATTCAATCATATTCCAGCTCAAGAATCACAGAATGGTTTGGGTTGGAAGGGACCTTAAATCTCATCCAGTGCCACCCCTGCCATGGGCAGGGAGACCTTCCACTATCCCAGGTGGCACCAAGCCCTGTCCAGCCTGGCCTTGGACACTTCCAAGGATCCAGGGGCAGCCACAGCTTCTCTGGGCACCCTGTGCCAGGGCCTGCCCACCCTCACAACCAGGAATTCCTTCCCAAAATCCAATTAAAATTTCCCCTCTTTTAGTTAAAAGAAGATGACCATGAATGGCAAGTCCTGTTTAGAAAGGAAAGATTCATAAAGCTGATGGAGTAAAAGGAACATTGGGTCATCCAGACTGATTAATTAATTAGCAGACCATTGCATTACATTCATTTATGAACAGAGTTTTTCCCTCTGTTAAACCCAGCAGAATATGTATCACAGCCATCAAATGGAAGTCATCATCCTTGCTGAGGAAAAGTCCACAGGTAGAGAGCTAGGACTGATGAACAAGGAGGGAACAGGATGGACAGATCGTGGAGTAAATGAATGTACTGGGAATGGACAGGGCTCCAATTATCACAAATAAATCCCATTATCACCAGCCAGGGGAACAAAAGGAGGCAGGTGAAGAAATCCCTCCAACCTCTCCTCACACTCTCCAGGAAAAATGCTGCATCACAAATTGTTTGTCCCTGAGCCCTCGTGATCCGTAACAGATCCGCCACAGCCCAGGCCAGGGGGAAAGCTCCAAACCAGAGCCATTAATATTTGTGCTTGATTAGTGGTTTTGATGTTCAAATCAGTACTAAATGTTAACGACTTAATCAGCAACGGAAAGAGATATAATTTGAATTAGCGCTAGATCTTGACAAGGAAACAAATTTATTACAGGGAAATGAAGTGATTTAAGTAAAGAAGTCACAGTTGTTACAAGAGAGGACAGAAAGGGTGGGAACTCTAAAGACGCTGAAGTCAGACTTGTAACATTTGGATTCTGCCCTCAAGTGTCTCACAAGCTTCCTGAACTGAGACAGGCAAATCACTCCAGTTAAATATTTGTAGTTGGTGAAAAGCAGAGGGCAAGACTTGCAAGAGAAGCCCAACTCAGAAATGGAAATCATTGAGCTGCAAACCCAAGGCCTGACCCTGTGAAACTGAACCAAATCACTGCTCCAGTCCAACTAAACTCTGTTACAGGACACATAAAATCATATCATGGAACAGTTTGGGGTGGAAGCGACCTTTAAAATCATCTCATCCCACCCCCTGCCATGGGCAGGGCCACCTTCAACCAGCCCAGGCTGCTCCAAGCCCTGTCCAAGCTGGCCTTGGACACTTCCAGGGATCCAGGGGCAGCCACAGCTTCTCTGGGCACCCTGTGCCAGGGCCTCCCCACCCTCCCAGCCAACAATTCCTTCCCAATACCCAATTGAAATCTCCCTTTTCCAGTTTGAAGCCATTCCCTGTGTCCTGTCCCTCCATCCCTTGTCCCAGGTCCCTCTCCAGCTCTCCTGGAGCCCCTTTAGGCCCGGCAAGGGGCTCTGAGCTCTCCCTGGATCCTTCTCTTCTCCAGGTGAGCACCCCCAGCTCTCCCAGCCTGGCTCCATTTAATTGATGCACAAAACAAACCCCAGCCAAACCCATTTATATCCTCACAAATCTCCAGACAGTAATTAGTGATGGAGAAAGAGGCTCACCACAGGTACCACTGTGCATTATTTCATAGTGTGTGACACATTAATGCCTGAGCTCTCTCTGGGTGAAGGACAAGAAGAACAAAGGGGCTCCTGGGTGTCACAGTCACCCTCGTTAGTGCTGCTCTGGATTTGGGCATCCTGCACTACAGCTGATCCCAAAACATTCCTGTGGAAAGCCAGGCTGAGATTCCAGCAGGATGAAAAGCCTGGAATCTGCCCTATTTCTGCTTAAGCAGCACTTGCTGTGCAGGAAAGTGCTCAGGAATGGGATTTAAGAGTCCTGAAAATTAATCACACGGGAAGATCTTAGTCAGGTGTAGCATCCACCAGGAAAAGGGGCAACAAAGGAGGAATATTTTGCAAAAGGTCGATATTTACTGACCAAACTTCAGTCTCAAGTAGCAAAAGCTTAGAAATCACTCCTAGAAACCACATCATTCATTGTGAGTAAAATATGGAAACAAAACCCAGGGATTTTCCATCAGGAGCTCAGTGGTAGCTGCAGTGTCCATACACTGATAATTGAGCTTGACCATTGCTCACAGTGGATTCATTTCACATTCCCTATAAAACTTCCATTGCTCAAAGAAAATTTTTGTGTTTCATTGTCTCTATCCAATTTTTATAGAAAATTTTCCCATTTCAGCATCTCCATCTATTCAATTTTTATAAATTGTACATAACTTTAATTCAGCTTCTTCTCAAGACATATTTTAAGAAAATAAAGGAATATTTACCCATATTCAGAATAAAAATCTTTACAAATTTAACCCCCCTATTTTAAAGCAGGAACTTGGCTGTAAATCTTGGCTTGCTCAGTGTTAAGTATTCATTTGGATTTCTCAGTCTGGAATTCAAAGCAGAAGCCTCAAAGCTCACTGCTATCTTCAATCAATCTAAAAACTGTCAAAATTGTCTGCTCTGGAGACAGGCTGGGAGAGCTGGGGGTGTCCAGCCTGGAGAAGATGCACTGGACTTTGTTATTAATTACCACTGACACACATAATTTGCATTTATTCCCTCACATGTGTCAGTATCCCACATTAAATCCCAGAAATTCTCATCTCAACAACCTGACCTGGAAGATTTTAAACAAATAAAATTCATAACAGAAAATAAAAAACAAGCTTCAGGTTTAAGCTGATGAAAATTCCTGCCTTCGTAAGGACTATTAATTAAGTACAAACACATATCTTTAGAATTAAGTCATTCTATGATTCTAATTAATTTTATGGTAATAATTTGCTATGACATCATTGGAGTTTCTCTCCATAATTTTTCCAAAGGAAAAGAAAAAACAGTAGCACTTCCCAGAGCTTTGGTGAAGGTTATTGTCTTATGGTTTGTTTCATTTTGGTTTTAATTTGTAAAAAGGTTCAATTCTTTGTACACTGTAAATCAAATTAAGGCCTGCCTGGGGACTCATCAGCCCAAGCATCTAATGAAGAAAATACATCAGGGCTGATGCAAATTTATTGGCTGATTTCTGCACAAAGGAAACAACAAAACAGCCAAGAAGAGCCACATATTAATGAGGAAGCAGATGATATTTAATTAAATAAATATCCTCGGCACTGCTCCAAGGAATGGCATTACAGGGGTGTTGGACAGCCAAATTTTGAAGCAGGTTACTGAGATATAATCTACCTTGGGTTTCTTTCTACTTACAGAGCAAATGAACAGTTCCTAGAAATCAGACAAATAAAAGCACAATAACAGCACAGGTTCTCTGCTGATGTTTAAGTGCTTCCTTGAAAAGGAAAAAACCTGTTTTTGTTAATGCCACATTGATACTTATTGAAAGTCCTTTCATTCTTTCTATGAAAATAATTTGTCACTTTAGTTATTCTATTACTAATGGAATCTCAAATAATACACTGGGAATAGGTCAGAGAATTTTAAGAATTCCTTGTTTGGATGACAAACGAAGGAGGTCTTTGAGGAATAGGTGTCCTTTGAAGTGTTTTAGGAACAGCACAGCAATTTAACCCTGAAAAAGAACCTGGGCTGGGATGGATATGAGAGAAATTATTTATTCCACCTGAGTGCAGGTGAGACACAGATCCAACAAAGGTTCCTTGAACTGAACCTATGCAATAGAAGGGGTTGGAACTGGATCACCTCTGAGGTCTCTCCCAGCCCAAACCATCCCAGGATTCCATGAAATTGAAATTTTGTTGGTCTCATCTATTTTGGTCTTGGACCCTCAAAAGGAAAAAGCTGTAATGGAATCAGGGTCTCTATAAGAAAACAAAATTTCACAGAATCACAGAA
>VWZP01006448.1:28349-154425 GCA_013396995.1 Dicaeum eximium | reverse complement strand
TGTCCTGGGGTGACTTTATAATGCTTGTATGCCCAAATCGTCTGTTCTCTTTATGCTGGATGTTGTATTCTGTGCCTTGAAGGCTGAGTCAGAGAGCGAGGGCGGGCAGGAGAAGCGGCACAGAGTTTGTTATCAGAGACTGCTCTCCCCCCCACACGCAGCCTTGGGTGTGCGGTGCTGCCTGGGCACGGACGGAGCGGAACAGGGGCTCTGCTTCTGCTCGTTAGTTAGTGTAGCTAGGTGAGACAAAGAAGTTTTCCCTGGACTGATTTTCTATCCATTTCTCGGAGCTGTTTGAACCTGCTCTGCCCTGAGACCTGAGGAAGCACTGAAACTGCACACCCTGCGGCCCGCCGGGGCCCGCTCTGGGCAGCCGTTCCAAGCACCAGAGGGATTGATAACCCCCACCCACAGGAGACACTTTCTGAATTTGTCATCTTTTCAGAAAGGAGTTTTGTCATCAGGTATTGTCCATTTCGTTTTTGTGCTGGGGAGTGCTTTGCCTGTGAAATAAACAGGGTCTTTTCCACTACTCTCTGAGGAAATCTTTTTCCCGAAACAGTGGGGAGGGGCCGCGTGGATTTACTTTCTTGGGGGGGGCCCCTTTGGAGATCTTCTCCCAAATTTGCCCTAAACCAGGACAGCATACAATTTGAAAATTAATTTCTAGCTGTAGAAAGCATTTTCATAATCCATGTTTCCCTTGGCATTGTGGCCTTAAAATTGCTTTTATGGTATTAGGGTGAACATCTATTAGATAGCACCTGTACATTTTCTGAAACAATCATGGTATTTTCAGAATTATGACGGCACAATCTTTTGCCTAGCACGGGGCACCACTAGATTTTCTTCTTCCCTGTAAAGAAACAAAGGAATTATTTGAGAATTGTATTTGCTGATTCAGAGAAATAGATCTTAGAGGTTGTGGGCCCAAATTTGCAGGCATTGTGCTTCAAGAAGAAATGTCAACCAATTTGGAAGAGGAGAGAGAACAGCAATTAAGACTGCTAGTCAGAGGAAGGACTGAAAGACTTGAGGTCATGAGGCTACTATGAGATGTGAGGTCTTCAAATATAAATGCAAACCTGTAAAGAGGATGAGAATAAACGTTCTCTGTCTCTGCTTCAAACAGAGTAAGAAGTAAGAAGATTTTCAGGATAAACATGTAGGAGAAGTCTCTGTTGGTAGTGATTCTGACATACATGGTTTTGAATGACCAAAACCATCACTAAAGATCTTTAGAAATAAGTTAGTGAAAGGCTGAAGATAGCTTCAGTCTTGTCCTGAATGATCTTGTCCTGGATCAATTTCCTGGACCGTTTTGTCCTTCAGAGTATTCATTCTCTCACCTTTTACTCTGCAGTCCTAATGTCACTCATGATAAAAAGTATCCAGCGCTGAGCAACACAGTGTACTTCAAAGCCGACCCTATTTAAAGTGCCAGCTGGACAAAGGGGTCACCAGAATGTTCCATCCAAGTGATATCTTCTATGATGTTAAAGATAACCCTAGATGGGCTGCTCTTTACCAAGAGCAAATGCATATTTAGTCAAAAATGTGTGAATATGGCTTTTGGGAAGGCAGTACCCTTTCATTATTGGAACAGTTAGCTAGGAATAGTCTGATTTCCAAGCAGTTAGCATTCACATTTCCTAGTTGTGAAATGGGTAATTTTTGTGCAAAACATGCTGAGAAATGTGTTGCAAAGGCAACTTCAGAGATGTCTTATGTTTCTTTACATTTTTGCTAGGAAAGAAATTTCCAGGGCTTGCTGTGCTGGTAACAGATGCTGCAGTGCTAATTTTGATACCAGATATCCTTTTGGCAACAGGCAGGTGCTGCAAAACTTTTAGAAGATCAGCAAAGGAAGCCTTGTCTCAGGAAGGAAGTCTGTTCTCAGACTGCAGAGAAGAGGAAGCTGGTAGGTCACAGGGGTTTTCAGCCTCTGACCAAGGTAGTTGGCCATCATATGCATATGCGAGGTCCCCAGCTGGGGAGCTGGTAGTCATACTTAAACCACAAATTATATTAATTTCAGTTTTTGTGCCTTGCTTTCCCATCGTGAAGTCAGCTTTTTAGACGTCACTTTCTTGAGAAAATGGAGGGTCTACAAAGCTATCACTTCTCCGGGAAACTAAGATTGTCAATGAATAAGGCATGGACAAAGGAAGCTGCAAGCTACTAAAATTTTTTTTACATTATTAAATGCATTTGAAATGGCATTTCCCAAAAGTTCTCAGCCTCGGCAGAATTTGTAAAAATGTAGTCTAAATTCCTGATGTAAAATTTATGTAGTAGACTTCTGTGTGTTAACAACTTAAATAGCATTACAATCCTTCCTGTAACCTAGAAACACGACAAAGTTTCTTATAGCACACCAAATTTCAATAATCCTACCTCTTTTACTGAGAAAGGTGTTGTTTTGGAGAAGAATGCATAAGAAAAAATTATTGGAGCCTCTCAGACTTCAACAAAAAATCTATTATGTGTTTACTGTCTAGGGGCTTACTCATTTCATCTAATCTTTTAAGAGGCTTGTATACTGTATGGGTTACTTTAGTGGGAGCGACCAGTCATGCCCCTCCCTTGCAAGAAGAGATTGCAGCGAAGAGCAGTAATGTGCTTTGCTGGCATTAACAGACCTTTAGTTCCACAGATTTCACTATTTTCTTTCTGTGTTAGTTAGTGGGTTTGAGAGCTGTACATCTGTGTTTCTGTTCTTTGGGCTTCCTGTGTGACTGTACCTGTACAGAATATTTGATACAAAAATAGCAAAAGAAAGTCATAGGAAATTAGGTAGTATAAATTCAAGGAGGGCCAAATTCAAGGAGACCCTTGGACCATGTCTTAGGGGGGCTGTGCAAGTGCTGTATATCTCCCACAGAGTGTATCCTGAACCTATTTGTTTCCTTTTGTGCACTGTTGTGATTGTGTGGTGTCAGTGTGTGATTTAACCTAGTAGTGGCTCTTTTCAGTCATATATTGAATGGACAAGGTGAATCAGGAGGCTTCTCTCCTCCCACTGGTGTTCTACTCCTTAGTAGGATGCTCCAACGTTGTGAAAAACAGAGTAGAGTGTAGCAGTGTGCCTCTTGTTCACAGGGTGACCAAATTACAATAGAATTTCCAAATACTCTTTGTCTGCTAAAAAAAGCAAAGACTCTAGAAACTTCTCTTCTAATTCGGTACTAGGGACACCTCATAGGACCCTTTGTCCTTCACCTCAAACTTGGGGCTGTTCCATTGGACCAAGGCCAAGAGGTCCCGCCTGGGCCATTGGGTAGAAAAAGGACAGAACAAAAGATTTGATCACTTTTGTGGGGTGCTTAGCAGGAGCAAGGATCTCTTGCCCTGGCACGGCTTTTCTCTGTAAAGAGTTTGTTATTTTGTTTCTTATTAAACTCCTTTCTGTTTCAAATATCGCCACAAGAGCCATCCTGCTCATTACAAGCCATCCGGGTAGCTGGGCTATTCCGGGTATGAAGGGATTGCTGAGAACTCATAAGACCTGTCTCGAAGCGACACACTTCAGTAGAGGATAAAGAATTTTTGTAAAGTTTAATAAGGGATAAAATAAGAGACAAAATTCCAGCGTGCTACTGGCCAACAGCCAAAGAACAGACTGCCGTATATAGACAGTTTTATCTTTATACAGTTACATTGCTGAGGTACATGCATATTCCTGTGTTTCATACATTATTCAAACATTCTTGAAAACTTTCCGAAGTTTTGGGAACTCCTTTGTTTGACTTCTTCACACTCCAGCTTATCTGCATGACATCCTGGGTGTCAGGTGAATATATTTTATTTCTTCTTGTGTTTCCATCTTGCTGTCTCACATCCTCTGATAAGGATTTAGTATCTCCTCCTAAAATTTAACATGGTATTCTCTAATTGTTCTCCGATGCTCTGGTTTGTGTCATGGTTATCTTATCACTTAGACAGGTCAGGCAGTGAATGGCCTTGCACTGTTTTAGTCACAAAAAAGCCTTTTTCTATATCTTGGTGTGGATATGTGGATGGACGGTGATGGGACAAACTGAGACGAGAGATCTCTAAAAGTCCAAGCTAGTTTCGGAGCATGCAGTTTATTGCTTAGGGTGTGGGTACAGGGGCCTGCTGAGAGCTGCCAGCCACAGCTCAGAGCAGGACCGAGAAGAGAGAGAAAGAGTAGAGTGAGAGAGTAAGAGTGTAAAAGTAAGAGCAAGCGAAGTAAGAGTAAGAATAAGAGAGCAAAGTTCTTGTTACAATGCATTAAATCTTCTTCTAAACTTAATACTCTAATTTACACTAACCAATCTAGTACAAGATACAAATCCTATAGCATTTACATACAGCCTATAAGAATCATTACATTACCATACTGTGTTACATTTTAAACCCTAAAAACTACTCTTTGGACTCCTCTTACCAAGCAGGTAGGGTCTGCTCTGACCCTTGGACTCTTGGTAAGAAGGACAGCATTGTTTCATCAAGAGAGGATTACCTTCTGCTGGCCATTCTATTGTTTTCTAGTTGTTCAGTAACTTTGCCTTCAATTCTATTTCACTTACATGTTTCATATTCTCAAAGTCTAAACATTATAAGGCTTTCCTATTTCATCTTCTCCAACATCTTGGGTTTTGCTAATATCTATAATACAATACATTTATCACACTATTATTTCCATAAGTGATATATAGATATTATATTAATTACACTACTATTTCTATGAGCAATACAGTGCATACTTAAAACTTATAGATTATATTAACAAGCAGCTAAAAAGAGTTATAAGTGGTACTTTTCTATATGCTTATAACCACTAACGACACACAAAAGCTTATACATAAATGCGAAAGCCAATATTGTCTGGTCATTTTTCGCAAACATGAATACATAAAATCTGGAGACCATCCACTGAACCTTAACACAACTGTTGTTGGGTGCAATGTCGAATACAACAGTGTTATCAAGAGGCACACGAGATGGTGGGGATGAATATGTAGCACCTAAAGTGACACAGTACAGTCCTTCCATTCACTGGCCAGTTTTAAAGCCAGTGGGTGGTTGTGAATGTCTGCAAAGATTAATGTCTTGAGACATTTTGAGATGCCTGTGTGGGGGAAGGGCAGCTCAGGCCTTGCCCTGGTGAGGCAGTGACCTGTCCCACACCTCCTACCCCTAGAGCCTGTATCCCATCCCACAGTGGTGCCAATCACGGGCGCAGGCCGGGTGATGCTTCCCACCTGCCTCTGGAGCCCCTAACCCAGCTCCTGAGTGGCCAAATGACCAGAAGTCCCAGCTGGGGGAAGGGCCCAGGATAGGCCAAGGGGTATTGAAGGCTGTACATGAGGTAATCACATTGCTGGACCCTACCTCTCCTTGGAGTTTCTATCATGGTTGGAACCCAGGAACTGGTAGTTATATGCATGCTTTTCTACATATTTTCTGTCTTTCTCTCTCCTCCTTCTAATTCCCTCTTCTTGGACTTTTGAGTAACTTGAAAACGAATGCATATAAAGTTTGCTAAGTTGAATGGGCCAAGCTAATGCTTTGAGAAGTGTTTCATGTTGATAGAATGTTGCACTAAATCTTTTGCCAAAGTTCCTTGATTTTTCTAAAGTTGCCAGTAAAATCTTTTGTGTTGTTTTGACCTCTTGAGAATATCTTGTCGGTAGCTCTCCTGTGTATCCAACTCAGAGTACATGAACAACTGTGAGCCCTTTTAAAGCTCTCGTCAAGTGAGTTGCTTGGGGCCTTACAGTGGTGGAAATAACATTTTAATTTTTTCCAAAAAGTTGTGAAAACTGAGCAATGCTGATCTTCATGTGAAGAGATTATCTGCACCTTAAAAGGCACATGCTTTCAGTCACCACCTTTCGTTTCCCTGCTTCAAAAGGCACAGCCTTTGCGTACCAAATGAAACTACCATAGCTTACTGTGCTTTCCTTCTCTAGGCTTACATGTTGGTAAGGGGCTGAGGTACTTCCTGTTTTTCTACAAAAATCTCATCTTCCAAATCAAACTTGGCTCTCTGGGGATCTGATTAAGTCAAGGCTCAGCCTTGCTGTACAGGTGAAACAAACCATGTTTAGATTTCACTAGCCTTCACACCTCTTTATGGTAAGACACTTCTTCCCCATGTGTTCAGTCTCATTCTAGGCCCCAGATGTCAGCTGTGGTTCTGGGACTGCTCTGAACAGACCTGGCAGTGCTTTTCAGCTGCCTGACAGTAAAACCTCTACAGGCCCAGAAAATCACACCCACTTTTGGTGGAAACTCAAACAAGTAACCAGAAACCATCCTCAGCCTTCTGAATGTCTTTGGACTCTTCTCTGTAGCAGCCGCAGAGGCTGTGAGGCCTCTGTGGAGGTCACCATAGAGGTCAGCTTAAGATAAGAAATGCCAAGTCATGTAAAGCGGACCTAGTTGAGAAGTCCTTTTCCGTTCTGTACTTCTGTAATGCCATAGGTCACTTTTGCCCCAACCCTTACCATTGGACAGTTTTCAATACCCCTAAAGCCTATATAAACACCACTCCTGCACAGTGAAAGTGGGAGAGCTGTCACTGACCCTTCGCAGAGACCCCTTTGCAATAAAGGCATCTGCGGAACATCATACAGCCTTCTCCTCTCTCACTCCCCACGCTCTGCCGAGGCACTTAGCAAGCAGAGAGCTGGAAATCACCTAAGAGCTGAACTCACCAAAGAGCTGATATCAATATAGAGCTGAACTGCTTGCTAAAATAAGCCTGCGGCTGGGAGACTGCCCGAGGAACCTGGAGAAGAATCGCATCTATCTGGGATAATACGGTGGTCTTGGGTCAGAGAGACCCTAAAACCCCAGCCATATTACTTCCCTACATGTATTACAGTATGGGCAGAGTACTGCAAAGTATCTTGAAGAACAATATGTTCCATGTGTATGTATTCTCTGTAAGGATGGCCTTTCCCTCTTTCCTGCAAGGCTGGTACCCACATCATGCGAAGCCATTAGAGAAGGTTCATGCTTTTTGTTCTAACACATTCAGGCTCTTCATTGAATGGCTGTTCTTGTTGTTCAGTTTAAGACCAATGAAGTGCAATCTGGATCAGAGAAACAAAGTGAAGTGAAAAGAATGAAAAATAAATAAAATTAAGTGAAATGAAGAAAAATTAAGTGGAACATAATGAAATTAAATGGAATGAAGTGCCATGAAATGAACTGAAATTTAATGAAATTATATTAATTTAAAATGAGAGATTTCATTTCCTTTCATGAAATCAAGAAGTTACATTTCATGAAAGGAAATGAAATGAGAAATCAAGGAATGAAATAAAAATAAAGGAAATATTTAATTGTTTTATAATGCTGTCTTGACTAATTCTGTGTCTGTTGTGATGCTCTTATATGTTATAAACAAAAGCCTTCCAGAGCTTTCTTTAGGGCTTCCATCCTTGGATCCTGTGCATTCAGTATGTGAGTATAACAGCACTTGGATATCTACATGCAAGTATAACTGTTGCATGCAATAATAAATAATGCTAAGCCCTCAGATATATATTTCTCATTTTCATGTTTTAAAAACTATTATTTTCAAAAAGAAATATTAACAAAATATTAACAAAGAAATATTAACTCAATTCTGTAGATACAGAAATAAAAGCAAAGAAAGCTTGTTGAGCATTTCTGAGGGGGAAGGGGATGCACCACCACAGAGCCTGAACTATTCACTTTCTGTAACAACTAAGTAGTGCTGTGACCAGAAATCCATTTTCCCATTTCTCAGAAAAACTGCCAAGCCCACACTTGGGTTTCCTGGGTTGAATCCTGAATTTTAGCCACTAGTCTTTAGAATAGTCTTATTGTGGTCTGATAAGATTAGTGACATGGGTAGTGGCAGGAACTGAATTTTATTAGAGACTTGTATAAATATATATACAAGATGTACCATGCAGAACTAGCACTGAAGTGGAAATCCTGTACTTCAGCTTATAGACAACCATTAAAACTTCCAGTCTATAATTCCTCCTCTCTGTAGCTATGCTGGGTTTAAATGAATACTCTGAATCAGTGGTGCTCCTTTTGATGTAGTTATCAGACACTTTTACAGGTCCAAGGCACAACTAGCAAGCTTGTTTCTGTCAGAAGGAAATGGTGTCCATCTGAACAGAAAGGTGAAGCATGGGTCTTTCCTGTGCTGGGTGATGAGCTTGGGTCACCTCAACCCCGTGCAGAGCTCCAGGCTGGGGCTGAGTGGCTGGAAAGCTGCCAGTCAGGAAAGGCCCTGGGGGTGCTGGTCAAGAGCAGCTGAAGGTGAGCCAGGTGTGCCCAGGTGAGCAAGGTTAAGGGCACCTGGCCTGTACCAGCAATGGTGTGTGCAGCAGGACCAGGGCAGTGATTGTCCCTCTGTGCTGGGCACTGCTGAGGCACCTCCAGTCCTGGGGGCAGTTTTGGGCCTCTCACTTACAAGGACAAGCATCCAGAGAAGGGAAGAGAAGGGGAAGGGTGTGGAGCACCCGGAGCAGCTGAGGGAGGCGAGGGTGTGTCACCTGGACATTTTGTGAGTTTTCTAGGTGAAAGCCTGTTGAAGTTTTCCTTCCATGGGAAAACTCACTTCTAGGCACAGATTTTTCGTAAACATGTCTTTGTGTGTGTGTTCAAGGACAGGATGGTGTTTGGCTGCCCTGTCTCCCACACAGGGACGGGAGCGTTCTCTCTCTCAACCTATGATATACAGAATTGTTATCTCTCTGACTTTGTAAGCATTTTCTGGCATTCTAGCAGTTTGGGTGCTGAGCACGAAGAAGAAAGATGTTAGCTCCGAACGTCGGTACGTATAGCCCAAAATCCTTTTGAACAATGGAGTCATTTTAATAAATCATATAAACCTTCTGATATTGGAGTCAAGAGTCCTGATTTACCCCCGCCAGGACACCAGCAACAATAGGGGGGGCTCAGCCTGGAGAAGAGGAGGCTCAGCGGGGCACTCTCACTCTACACAACTCCTTGACAGAAGGGTGGAGCCAGGTGGGGGTCAGGCTCTGCTCACAGGGAACAAGGGACAGGACAAAATAAAACAGCCTCAAGTTTCAAATGGCACCAGGGGAGGTTTAGATTAGATATTAGGAAAAAAGGGTTGTCAAGCTTTGGAACAGGCTTCTCAGGGAAGTGGCCAAGTCACTATACCTGGAAGTGTTCAAAACTCACGTGGATACAGCACCCGAGGACACTGTTTAATAGTGAACATGGAGGTGGTGCTGGGTTGATGGCTGGACTTGAGGATCTTTACCATCTTTTCCACCCTTAACAATTCCATTATTCAAGTCATGCTATTATTGCCCTGAAATCTTCTGGGCATTAGTGTTGTGATTGTACTCCCTTTTATTCCTTTTACAAGGAGGATACTACTATGGAGCAATCTAGGTGAAGAATACTCACCCATGAAAAGGTATTAAGGTGTCTGCCTCCAGATCAGTCACTGACCTTGCAAAGAAGTAATTTAGAATAACCAAAGTGATGAAACAGAGGCAATGATGGAGTTTTAGCATCAGTAACTATGAAACAATACACTTGTTCCCTACTCTGTCTTTTCAGTTAGACCTTCTCGATACCAGCTATAAATCATTTCCATTCTCACCTACTCGAGACAAAAGGTCAAGGAATTTCTCCTCTGGAAGCCCAGCACTACCTGTTAAAAATACAGACTTCAGTTATCAACAGCTAAAAATCTAAAATAGCTGTTGAGGCACAGCCAATTGACCAAGCTACAAACTTGGCATCTGAAAATCTATACAATTAATTTCTAAAAGTTTATCACACACAGGGAAGAGATAGCAATCCAGAGACTACAGAGATTGACAAAATTTATTTATTTATTCCCCACTTGTATTGACTTTTCAAAGAAACCCACCACAAACACCATCCAAGTTGGAATATACTAGTATGCTACCACTGTTTAAAAAAAAAGGCATGAACAAAATGTATAGTTGAAGGCTATTAAATTCTGATACATCTGCACATTCACTTAAGGAGTCCTTATTATTCTAGGACAGTGGAAGTACAGTAGACATTTGGTGATAGCTAATTTCCCAGCTCATGAAGACAAACAAGGACTGATCAGTGTCCACCTTCTCTTTAGAGCCAATCAGCAATAAATAGATGGTGTCATTCATTGTCATGCAGGAATGATTGTGGTCTTTCTACTTAGTTGGGCTTCTGGGTTTTCATGATTTTAGGCTACTGGATGGTTGAGGAGTTTTGGGAAAAAGAAACTTTGAAAGGTGGAAGTTCAGTTTATTAGAAGAGGCTATGTTTAAATTTTACGCTTTAACAGATTTATCACCATAGTTTCATGCCTTAATGTCTAACAGCAACAACATTGTTTCTTCCCCCATAAAAGGGACTATTATGAATGCATTATAATCGAAAATCAAATCTTTATACCATCTATGTTATATTCAGCTGTTATATTAAGAGGTATCACCTGGCTTAATTACATAACGCCATGTTAGAATATGCCTAAAAGAAGAGGTCTTAACTATGCTGTGGCTTAAACACTGCTTTTCAGACATAACTCTGCATTATTTCCGAAATTTTTAATATATCTTAAAAATTTACCAATTAAAATAAATTATTGTTATATATTTCTTTATATCAAAGAAGAATCTTCAAATTTACAAAAAGCCAGTCTAGAGGTAAACGTGTCTTATTCCACTAGTGAAGAATTTAAAGTAACTGACATTATTTCCAAATAGTTAACTTCTTTCAACATACAGTTTATTGCCTGCTCTTTATTTGTTATTTAGCTCACAGAAAGAAGAAAGAACATTTGGTTTCACAAGAATGTCTCTCGACAGAGTGGACATGTGGATTTGTTGCTGGATGAGAACCATTTGTACTGAAAAAGAGAAATACATCTGTTTAATATATGAAGGCAAGATGAGCATCAGAAACACTAGTACATCATCAATAATAACCATTATAGCCAGGGATCTGTGTTGTTAAGCTGCACCAGGGCAGGTTTAAGCTGGACAATAGGAAGTTCTTCACAGAAGGAGTGATTGGGCATTGGATTGGGCTGCTCAGGGAGGTGATGGAGTCACTGTCCCTGGAGACGTTTAAGAAAAGACTGGATGTGGCACTTAGTGTCATGGTTCAGCTTACAAGGTGGTGTTAGGTCATAGGTTGGACTTGATCTCAAATGTCTTTTCTAACCTAGTTAATTCTGTGATTCTGTGAATGTAACTATCAAAACATTAACTATACTTAAAAAAAAAACAAGAAACAGTAAAAAAACCCTCTTCACTTGTGCATGTATGCATGTGTATATGTACATATGTATTTGTATACACACCTATTAGACACACTGTGTAGCAGCTCTTCTCTCATTACCTCCCCTTACATCTTAGCACAAAATACAGAGAAATAATTTATGAGTGCAGGTAATCCCAGATACTCCAATGACAAAGTGGAAAATCATTGGTAATACAGTAGAAGTTTCTGGTTTAAACTATATGGATAGCAAGGCTGGATGGGGCTTGGAGCAACCTGGTCTAGTGGAAGGTGTCCCTGCCCACGGCAGGGGGATGGAACAGACGAGCTTTAAGGTCCCTTCCGACGCAAACTGCTCTATGATTCTGTGATATTTTGCCTATTTAAAAAGCTTTACTCCAGGTACTTACCAAGCAAGCTGAATGAAACTTCTTCTTGCATGTTCTGCAAGCTTTTTTGGGAAGAGAATAGTTTGAACCATGAATGACTGAAAAACAGATCATGCAATCTTCAACGCCTTCAAAACGTTTATCCACATTATTTTTCCACAAAGATAAGCCTTCCATAATACTTCCATTCTAACAGAGGGAAAAGAGCTGTTAATACTGTAGAACTCATTTGAATTATTCCTGTTGTAGTCATAAAAACATGAAGGAAACAAAGCCTGAAGGATTTATAATCTGAAATAACATGCAATACATGCAGTGCATAGTTTATAATACTCTGATCTATGGAAAAGTGAGTATTCAACAGAGCAGGAAGAGCGTATTCAGGAGCACTTAAAAACAGATTTTAAAATTTTCAATCACTTCTTTGTTTTGTTCTAACCACAGATGGTGCAATTTCAGCAACCATCAGTCTTTTAGAGAATTCCATGAATGGGGTTTTGATTTTTGTTGTTGTTGCTTGTTTGTGGTTTTTTTTCAAATTATAGTTGAGATGGTACTGCCATGCAGGACAAGCACTGGGCCACATCTTAAGAGATGTAAATTTTCAACTTGGGTTCTGGATTTAACAGTAGGCTGATCATTTTACTTCTGTTTCACTGCATTACTAGCAATATTTTTCTGCTATAAGGACTTTTTAAGTTTTCAAAACTAGGAGCTTTATTGAAATTCACCTGATGTGTAAGATATGTGCTTAACTGTAGCATCCAATTGCGCCACTGCTGTACAGCCACACCAACTCTCTTTCCACTCTCAACTGTTATGGATCCCAGTGGATAATTTGATGGAAGCTGTATTATTAGTTCAATAAAGATATCATCAACGGAATAGGTTGCAATGACTTCTCGTGCTGTAGACCGAGCTTTTACCTTTGAAAAAAAAAACACATATTAAAAAATGTCACAGAGAGATACTCAGCATCTCTAGTCTTAGTGTGTATATATATATATATATGCATATATGTATGTGTATATATATATATACACTGTAAATACACATATATATATACACTGTAAATACATTACTATACACATTCTTTTCTTAGATCAGGTAAACACTTTTTCAAAGACAACAAAAATCTACTCTTATCTCGGTTAACGAAGAAGGAATTAACAGCCAGTTTTTAATCTACTGATTGATTACATCTTTTAATAAACAAAAAAGTAGTATATTGATAGCAGCAGCTTTCACTTACTTCCTCAACTTTTTCAACATTCTTCCTCAAGATCCTAAAATCCATACTTTCATGTTTTTCCAAGCAGAATATTAATAAACATCAATTTAATTTATTGATACCAAGCAAAAGTATGTTTAATCAGTCATTTAGAACAACAAAATTGCAATCATATAAAACAGAACCACAGTCTGGTTCTGAGAAGTAAAATTTCTTGAACTGTTTGCCAAAAACTTGAGTAAATAAAAAGAAAGGACAAAAAAGTCTTACTGTCATGCCATTAAATAACTGTGTGCTAGTCTGAACAGAAGATATTTCCTGGGAGGAGAGCACACTGCTGACATATTTGCTTGTGAATTTATCCACAACATTGAAGACACGCTTCTCACAGCTATTCCACCACAACCTCACCATGGCTGGCAGATCTTTCAGCGTTGTATGGTACACAGAGCAGGCCAAGTGTGGGATCTGGGATGACAGCACCCCTGTCCCTGGGAGGGAAAGAAAAGGTGTTGAAATACTCTTAATACATTAGTCACAGATGTCGGTGCCTCCACACCACATACAAATTTCTGATTCCAATATAATTGTGGTACTTGGAATTTCATGTACATGTTCCTATTATTGCTATTCTAAGGGCTTGTTTGACTCAGCCCTTCTTCAACAGGCTGGTTTTTCTGTTTCTTAGCCTGACACTTCACACCTCGGAATTCACCTTCTAATTTAGAGACTAAACTCCAAGTGGACACAATAAATCAACAATAATTTTATATTGTAGAAATCACAAAACACTCACTTTGGAGTGAACAAACAATAAAGTGTTTGGAGGACAGCTGAGCTTTGCAGGCATGTACAGAAATGGCATCAAGTTCCACCAACAGAAGTTCAGGTTGGATATTGGGAAATAATTCTTTGCTGACGGAGTGGATAAGCATTGGAAAAGGCTGCCCAGGGAAGTGATGGAGTCACCATCTATGGAGGTGTTCAAAAAACATGCAGACGGGGCACTTTGTGATATGGTTTAGGGGACACAGTGGTGTTCAAAGGGTGAACTTGGATGATCCCAGAGGTCTTAATGATTCTATGATGACATAACGGAAGACTTTCCCTTGGGATGTCATGTTAGTAATTCTTTCTTATTGTCATCCAGATACATTGTTCTGCAACATACAGCGGTGTCCAAGCAAAAAATTAAGAAATGGAAACGCTATTTCCTTGCTTATATCTACATAGGTACATTAAAAATATTAAATGAAGGGACTTAAAAATCTAATTCTCTTTTTCATGTTTCTCAGCTAAATAAAGCAGCATATCTTCTCTCATCATCACTGATTAACTGGGTCTTCTGAACAGCATACAAAAACAACACACTATTTAACATCTCAAACAGTTAAAAAATGTTTTTTAATCTTTTAAATTTATATATTAAAATACAAGAAAATATAGAAATTTTATTTAATATTTAAAAATATCTCTAAAAGCAATGTTTCCAGGTTAGATCACACATTTCTAGTGCTTTGGTATCATTACATTCACGATTCAGTAGTAGCAATGTATTATTCCTGGGTTTTGTTTTTCTTGGTTTCTCTGATAAACATGTCAACTTCAGTTAAGTTTCAAATGGGGAGGGATAGCCAAAGATTATTAAACATATGTATGCATTTGTCTCTCTGTGTATTTGTTTTATAGGTAAGATTTTCTATAGAAGTATTTTTAAGAAAAAAAGCTTATTTAAATAACAACTCTCTCAAATGCACAAATACAGTTTTTACTAACCTTTGACATCTAAACGAAGCTCTTCAGTAAAGAAGGTTTTTGTGTCCTTATTTGGAACTTCTGAAGTTGGCCCAGAAAAGACAGGGTTTTCAGGCATAAGCCTGAACAAGTGATAAAGCAGTTTATTCAAGCTTTTAGTTCTTCTAAGGTATTGTGAGTAGAGAACACGTAGCTGGTAGCATTAAAAAAAATTCACAAAAAAACCAAAACACAGTAAATACAGCTGACTCTGTAAATAATACAAATATGTCCTTGCAGGGAGGAAGAGCAACACTGTGATTCAGAAGTAGTGTTCAGAAGAGAAGTTTAGTTCTCTGCACCATTTTGAATGATTAGAAGATTATAATATGTACCAAGCTTGTTTGAAAATGCAAGAAAGAGTAATTTCTTCATGAATCTTAGTTCTTCATTGCTCTAATTTTACCATTCTCAAATACAGAGGTGCAGAAATCTAAGTCTACTGGTGCTTTCAGAATTTTCACTAATTTCACAAAAACAAGGGATAAGAAGTTACATAATTAAAAGAAAAAGGTTGGATGAAACTTTGAGACTGAAAATAAATAAGTGGTTTAAGAAATTTAGTTTAAAATACTTTGGAAACATACCTGAGAAGAAGCTGCTTTAAAGAAAGCTAATGTTAACTTCCAAGTGAGAAGATATCCTAGAACAAGGCAGAACTCATCGCTCAGGGGTTGAATAACTGCAAATTCTCCAACCGGAATGCATTCCAGGATGTTTTCCAGCAAGAGTTCTTGAGTGGCCAGGATAGACATAAGAGCTGCTGGAGGTGATCTGTGGAAAAATATTATCTGGAATAGGAAACTCAAATCTTAAGCAGAGCATGAACTGAATTTATGTTCATAGCCTTCCTAGAAAGTCATTAAGATAAAGCCATGCAAGCAGAACATAAAATAAGCCCTTTATTACAGGAAAATTTACCCTTTTTAAAATTTCTTGTTTTTCCCTGAAGGGGATAGTTGGTGTTTTTACCTTCTTAGAAGACAAATTTAAACTGAATGCTGATCACTTCATCTGGGATTGGTCTATGGCTGATCTGATTTAACCTACATTATGGATAGCTGCTTTGCTTGCTTTCTCTGGAGTCACACCAACAAAGGAGCAATGATCTCCTAACCACTGTTGGCTCTGGGTTGAAAAGCCTTTTGCAGCTCTGCAGTTAGGAAAGGTATTAATCATTGGGCTCAGGTTAAAAAGGAGTTTTAACCAGTTACCGCAGTCCCTCTTCACACCAGAAAGTTCACTGGATTCAAGGTGTATAAAACACACAGGTTAATTTTGTTCAGTTTCAAGCAACTGAAATTACCTGTGCAGATGAACACATCCTGAATACACAAAAATTTGCCAAGATTTTCTAATATAAAGCATACATATGGCATTTAGTCCAGTAACTGCAACTAAAAACAACTGCAAATACTGTCTCCAGTTTTATGCAAAGACAGTTAGGACCAAAATGTTTAGTATTCTAAATATTTATCACCTTATTGTCATAGCTATGCAATTTTTTAACATCTCCTGGCTGACAGCTACTCTGCTGCAAATTTCAATCTTTTAACACATTTTAAAAATATGGAAGATAGTCTTATTAAACGTGAGGGAAAAAATACACACAACGCCAATTCCTCCTCTTCATCACCATAGGACTTGAGATCTTCATCATCAAATTTAGGCAATTCAGGCATTAATCTATAGAAATATGGAAAGGAAATCAGGTTTAATTTTAAAATAATTTTTAATAAACTATTTTAATGTATGTGATGCATAGTTCTTTGCTTAGCAACATCAACATTACTGACAGGCAAAAAAATAATGGCACTTACTCCTTAACAATACAGAATCTCGTCACATGTCACTCTTAACAACACAGAGACATGTCACCATTGCAAAGATGGTTCATGAATGACAGGCAACAAGCATGTATCCTTGCTCAGTCCTCCTTACAGACCTCTCTCTTTTCCTGAGCCATGCTAAAACAAAATTCTCTATCAGAATAAAGCTATTGCAACTTTATGCCTCAGTATAAATGAAAGATAATGGTGGCAGGCTTAAGCCATCTGCCTTGCAATCTGCATTTTGGGGAGCCAAATGCACATATTTTTCAAATTCTGTATTGTCTCTATGGGTATTAGAAATATCCAAGAAGTTCACAACAATACTAGCTATCTATATTCACTTTCTTACATAAATTAATGAAAATAAAAATGTGATTCTATTTAATGGTAGTGTCAGGCCCAGATAAAACCTGGAATATTTCAGTTTACATTTTAAGATTTTGTGAGTGCTAAAATAAGGGCTATAATTAAATACCTTTATTAAGTCTGCTGATACAATTAACTTTAGCATTCACAGTTTTATATAGTGTCCTCCAAAAAAGAACACAAATTGCCCAGTTAAGGATTTTCTTCCATAATGGAACTTGATTTTGCTACAAGTGCATATTCTATAGCACATTTTTTTACAAAAAGGGGCAGAGAGTTGAGAGGCGACAAGAGTGAAAAGTTTGTTGCTTCTTACTTATGCAGCATATGGTAGACAGAAACCTGTACAGGTCGAGCTCGGAAAAACAACAATGGAGAGAGTGTGTTCAGTAGAGTCTGGAGTTTATCTGGAAGATTTGTCTTCTGGCCTGCAACAAACTTCGGTGGCAGCTTATGGTTTAACAACTGGTCCTTTGAGATGTAAGTTAGAGCTTCACCCAAAGATGATAACACAGAATTCTGAAAAGAGCCTTCTGATGCATTTTTGCTTTCTCCTATTTAAAAGAAGACAAGCTGTGATGTAGAATGCATGGATGATACTATAAGCTCTGCTGGAAACAACTCAAGACTGCACTTGGCAGGTTCCATCTAATCTTAACAATTTCTATGTTATATGCAATCACTTTACTAATTAGCATGTAAGTGTTAAAAAAACTTAAACATGTAAACTCTTATCTAAATTATATTCCTATAAATTCGAAAATGTGGCCTGTTCAGTTCTATTTCAGAACAGTCTGGCTGTTATCCCCATGTCATATACTTGCCTGTGATTTTCACCAACAAAGGTAACAGCAAATTGTGAATTCCCTCAGAAAAGAATTCTTTCCATTCACTGACCAAGTTCCTCGGAAGATTTGTGGTACTGTCAGGAGCTGCAGTTTCAAAGTAAGCGCTAAGGGCAGATGCCAAGCCACAACTGACACAAGCAAAAATCTGCACAAGTGGAACATGGTAAAGCAAACGGCTTTCACTTGTTGTCTAGGAGGAAATAAACACAGAGGAAGATTCCTTAACCATAAATTTTCTTTAAAATATGTTTCACATTTCCTGTCTACACCAGAAAGTGTAATTTCAAAGATGATTCAATTGTAAGAACCATTTGAAAATTCTGTGGGTAGGGGAGGTGTGTTTAAAAATAGAATTTGTACTTTAGTAAGACTTCTTGAAATTAATTTACAAGTCTCACCAACATTTAGAACCATGGAATGTTTCCACTATATAACCATCCTTATAATGACAAAAAGAAAATTAAATGTACAACATACTACTAAAAACTAGAAAATACTGAAGTGGCTATCAGGAGAATAGTTCCTCTCCCCCAACACAGCTGCTTTCTTTTTATTTTTGTTCTTACTAGTTCTGTCAGAAAGGAGTATCGTTATAAATTAAAAATATTCCCTACTTAGTCTACGCAACAATATTTTCTTATAAGTTTGTTTGTTTATGAACAAAATACATAGTTTTGAGGCACATACTATTAGGTAAGATTAATCCTGAGACCAAGAAAGGTCACATGAAGTTTCCAGCCTGCCGTTCTAAATGCATAGGTGACAGAGAGTGAGAGATTCTGTATCTTTATTTGATTAATCAGGAAGTAGTCAGCTGACTACTGACACTACTGACCTTTTTCCTAACAGTATTATAATATAACTTTGATATTTCATGTGATCAGTTAGATATTGAAATCCAGACGCTGCTTTTCATTCAGCTGATTTTGATGTATCGTGTTAGATTGTCTTAAAGGAATATTATCTTTCTAGAGATCTACAGCAGACATATTTCAAAATTATTCTCCAATTACCAATGCCATTATTAAATAGCATTATCACTTGAAGAGTGAGCTGATTTTATGTCCATACATAAAAAGAAACCAGCCAGTATGATTGCTTGCTTTTAAACTACACGTGACCTTTGTCCAAAGTCCAACATAAAAAGGATTTTGTACAATTCTTCTTATCATTGTGTCAAGTATTTGGTACACTGAGATTACAGTGTCCATGCCATATGCAGGGAATAATCAAAAAGGTAAGTACATTAAAAGTGAAGAATGCTTCCATATTACCTCTAACCAAGCCAGCATGGAGCACATCAAAAAGTCCCACTCGTTATCAGCCAAAGGAGCTGTGGAGTATTTCAGCAACAAGGGAAGGTAACGCATCATCTCAATGTTGAGACCAAGCAATTGAGCACTTGCTTCTTTCAGACTGCTGTAATATAAATACAACCAAAGCTTATATAGCTTCATGTTGTAGACCTGAGTATTTACATTCTTGCCTTCACTCCTCCTCACAGGAAAAATCTGTCTGGCACCACCATGCTGTGCCCTCTGTGCTTTTGATATTCTCTCTTTCAAAGGTAGAGGGCTACATTAGCTGCCAAGCCTAAATAAGATTCCTAAATTACAGATTCATGCATTTCTATAATTTCCAGATTTGCTCAATCAATATATTTACATAAACTGTGAATGTTAGCAATTTAAATTAAATCAATACAAGAAAAAGAATCATTTTAAGTTACTGATCTAGGAAAAAATATTAGCCCTCAAATGTCTAAATATTATATAAGTTTAGATTATTAGGAAGAAATTCTTCACTGTGAGGGAGGCCCTGGCACAGGTTGCCAGAAGAGCTCTGGCTGCCCCATTCCTGGAAGTGTTGAAGGCCAAGTTGGATGGATCTTGGAGCAACTCAGTCTTATGGAACACATCCCTGCCCATGGCAGGGGTTGGAACTGGATGAGCATTAAGGTCCCTTCCAACCCAGACCACTTGATGGTTTTGTGATTATTTTGAAACTTTGTTGCTGCGATTTTTCTCACTATAGTCAAAAAAATAAATCTCAGTATATTTTCACTCCTTGCTGGAAGCTTTTCAAGTTATATTTTTGGGTCCAGAATTTAAAAGACAGACAGCTAAATCTGGTATGCAAGTTTTCTTCCTGCTACCAAAATAAGCAATCAGAACTTGGAACTGAACATCCGGCAACACCTACAAAAGTTGGCCAGCTCTGGAGGCATTGGCAAACAGTTGACATCTTTCAAAAGCATTTACAAAGTTCCTTAGTTTCCCAGCCTTCCAGATACTTTTCTGCAGTATGAGTTAGTGATTACTTAATGACAGATATATTAAGCCAAGGTTTCTACAAAAGTTTAAATACGTAATATTAGAGCAGATGTACAGATTGATTTTATTTGAATTAATAACTAGTCTGTATTTTTAAACTCGTCTTAGAAATACAAAGTCAGATAATCTCAAAGTTGCACCCACCAGCTAAAGAGAAAGCTGTCCTCATTATCATTTTTCCAAGATATTATGATTTTCAGTATTGCAGGTAGTAGATGATCACAATCAATACTTCTGTCCTTCAAGCAGGAGTTCAAAATGGAAAGACACCCAAATGCTCCTATGACATAATAAAAATATAAACTCCATAGTCTTAATTATCAAGACGAAACAAACATTAGAATCTGTGTCAATAGAACTTAATTTTAATATCATAAGAGAGTTTGGATAATACCTAAGCTTTCTTCTTCAAACACTTAATCCATAGATATCATTGTTAAACCAAAATACAATATCCAATCCAAATTTAAAAAAAAACCCACCTCCTAT
This sequence comes from Dicaeum eximium, assembly GCA_013396995.1. Classification (NCBI taxonomy): domain Eukaryota; kingdom Metazoa; phylum Chordata; class Aves; order Passeriformes; family Dicaeidae; genus Dicaeum; species Dicaeum eximium. Next base: position 133,908 of record VWZP01006448.1, on the reverse strand, counting down.
AAGATTAAGTTATAGTTTATAAAATTTAAAAAAAGCAAAGATACCTACTAAGATTGAAATTTCTTTGTGCTACTAAAATACAGTAAGCTAAGCAATAATTTGGACAGATAATTAGGACAGTGCAACTGAAGATTGTGAATTCTAATATTGTTGGAATGTTAATTGGAGTTCTAGTCAGAATATTAATTTTTACTTTTAGAGTGAAGTACAACTGTTGCATTAGTACTGTTTTCCATTTTTAAGAAAAACTCAATTTATCTAGATTTCTTGCAGAAAATGAACATTTCCAATAAGCACAATGACAAAAAAATAAGGTAAAATATCACATATGCATAGCAAAACCAACCAAACAAACCCCTGCTCCATTTAAACAAGTTCAGCAGCATTTTTCTTTCAGCTGACCTGGAAAGACACCATTGGAATAATAAGCCTACAATCTACATCCCACTTAATCCAAATTTGGACATATATGTTCTACTCAGGAATCCCTAGAAAACTGAGTAGTAGAAGGGAAATGCCAGTTACAAATGAAAGGTCTCCACAATGGAGCAGGAGTGAGGATTCTTCCATTTTCTTCTGTTCACAGTTTCACAGACACGTTTGTTTGCCTCACTGGTTCACTTAGAAAGCCAGAAAGCCTCAACTAAGTTGAAAGAGCAGGAAACTACCACAGTAGAGATCTTTAAGATTCCTCTCAATTTCTGCATGACACTAACACTGACAGTTTTCACATCCATTTGAAGAACTGAAGAACATCCATTTGAAGAACTCATCTGAAATCCTGAAAACACTGCCAAGAGACAGATGTCCACAGTTTAAAGTAACCAAAGGTAGGGTGTTTTTCAATTTAGGTAAGCACAGTTCTGTTACAAAATAAAAAACATACATTTCCGTTTTCAAATAGACTGATCAATAAGAGTGTGTGCAAGTACACACAAAAGCAGTAAGGGACAAAAACAGAAAGGACTTTCCTCTTAAATGAAATCTAATTCATACAGATAGAAGGACTGTGTGTGAGCATTTCCAAATAATTTTCTTGAAAAGCAGCACGTTTCTGAAAACATAGACCCAAATTAAGTGGCTATATTCAAAGAAATACCACAATACATCTCAACCACCTCTTACATAATTTTCCACAGCTGCAGATATTTAATGTAGTGCAATTTTCAGCTGGAGGAGCTACTCAAAAATTGTATGTAAACTGTGAAAGAATTCTTGGCAAAGCACCTCAAGACAATCATGACAAGTTGACAATAGTAGTATTTTTGCATGCTGTGTAAAGCCTAAATGGCTCACTAAAAACGATGGTATTTACAGACATGCTTATATAAGATAGATCAAACTAGAAGTACAGCAACATCAGGATGCTTTTAATAATATCAGCCTAAATCTTTTTGTTCTAATTTTGTATCTGCCAGTAAGTCTTGTACTTTCTGAATGAGGCAGAAAATTACTATGCCAAACCATCTAGAAGAAATAGGCAAACTGAGAAAGCAATTCTTTCTAGGAAAAGCAATATTACAGTAAGTATGTTTTATCTAAAAGCAAATATTATTACAAAATAATGTTCTTAAATTTTAATGAACTAAACTGAGGTAAGAACATACTCACCGTCAGTGTTGGAAAGCTCCATCTGTGTACATGTCATAAGTTTGGCCACACAATGGAAGACAAGTTCCCTCTTTTCTTCCTCAATTAAGAAAGATGATAAACACTGAAGTGTATGCAATCTGCCCTCTGTTAATGGAAGGAACCTATTCATACAAGCAAAACACCAAGAATGGAATGAACCCAAAAACTGAACCAGGAAACAAAGTATCCATTAGTTCATAATGACGTAACATCCTCTGACATAACTAATTCACATGCTAAACCAAGTCTGACTTTCATAATGTATCATACATGATACACATGTATCACCTCATATTCAGCTTTCACTTAGCAATGGTCAGAATCAGGATCATTTCACACTATCAACATTTGCAAGAAACTGCAAGTTTATAGGCAGCAGTATTAAGATACCCTTCAGTTGTCTTGAAAAGTTCTTTCTTCTCCCAGGATACAGCATTCTCAGCATGCATCACTTTGGCCATGGTTAAGGACCACAGTCTTCCATGTTCCTCTGATCTTCAAAGAAGAAATACCCTGGTTAATATATACTGATGTTCAGGGTTCAGCACAAAAGCATTTGGATGCATTCTGAATCAACACACAGATGGAAATATAGCGGCACTCTGTACAATACAAACTGTGAAAACAGAGCTAAGAGTTGTTTCCCTTGTTCTCACATACCTGTCAAATATAGTTTGCTGCAGGCTAGCTGTACTACTCAGAGTACTGAACTCCTCATATGTGATGTGCATCTCTTCTAACATGTGAAGATATTCCAGAAGCAGACAAGGAGGATTCTCCAATTCTTCAATCCATTGTAATGAATACAACAGTTCTGCAACTAATTAAGTAACAGCTGCTGTTTATAAATGACTACTGACTTGAATAAGCAAGAAGTTTCAGGTCAAGTTTTTGTTGGTTTTTTAAAATATGTTTTTAATACATTAAAGATATTATTTTTACATGCAATCTCAGGTGTTTTAGAGCATGAACTGGATATTTGCCATTATATCATAACATACAAGAGAAAAAAGGCTACAGTAATCTATTCTAGATATTCAAGAAATTATAAAGTAAGTTAAGCATGGCATGACTGCTCTCTGTTCTCCCCCTTTTCTTTAATATGTATCTCTTGTAGACAAGGCAATCAATACCTAAGCCCGGAGGAAAACCAAGCAAATTTCATAAGAGCTAGCATGTGGTTCCTTCATTAGCTGACAAAGACCCACACTAAACAATTACACCTCTCATCATGGTGAGATTTTTGGGGATAGAATTGTTAATTTGATAATGCTGGATTTAATTTGAGCATTCTTGAAAATAAAAGGAAACTAGATTCTACCTCATGGAATTAAGAAAAGTTGTTGTCTCAAACTATCTTTATACTATGGTTAAACCCTCAAGGGAGGGATACAGTTCTTATCGCCCACTCATGCCAATGCATGGTGTGTTTTGGCAATGAACAAATCTGAAATTTTGAAAATTCATACTTCTCCCAGCTCAAAGTTTTGTTGAGATAGGATGTATATAACCAAAAGAGGTCCCAGGAATATAAAAACTACTTTTAAAGGAGACCTGAACAAAAGAAAAGGCAACAAAAGGTAAAAGGATAATTTTTCATATCTGTGTGCCAAAGTTTGACTATGCATTTCTAATTTTCAATTCAGGTTACAACTACCACAAAATAAAATTCCTTTAAGTTTTACCATTGCAACTTACTTATATTATCAATTTTCTTTCTTTCAGCATCATGATTTCCATGGACTCCACTATTTTTCAGTTGAAGTAGTACCATTTTACTTAATAAGGCTGAAGTACACAGATGGCCTGGAAGTTTAGTTGTGCGACACAGCTTGACACTTGATCCCAGAGGTTCACAATTCATACTAAGCCTTCCTTCCAAAAGAGGCTTGTGCATCCACTGTAACATGTGCATAAAAAGAGTATGAAAAAATACTTTAATTTGTTTAACCTTGAAAATTCAGACAAAAATTCTGTGCAAACCTAATTGCACAGCAGTAATTTGGAACTGCACTGCTGCTCAGAAACAAATATATTTCTTTAGAACTCTATGTATTTTACAATAAATTGTATGGTTACTGTAGACTGGTGGCTCCACAGGAAATGTATGTCCTTCCCCACTCCATCTATGTCAGCCTTTTGTTGATAGGTAGCACACCCATGTTCTTCTGCAGGTATTGGTGTCTTTCACAAAATTAATCTTTATGGAGAATTAACTTAGAGATAAAAACATCTTTACAATGTATATTCTGTCAGATAAAATTCCTGAATTGTAAAGTAAGTTGCTGGTGTTCTGTGCAGAAGAGGGTAATTTCATGGATTTTGATTTTTCTCCAGTATTACTGGATGGGTCCATAAACAGAGATTTTGTCCTCTTTATGGACAAAGGCTGACGAGAACCTCTGCACAAACATATGGTACTCATAAGTGCAGAGCCATGTCAAAAGAAAGAAAGCTTACCACCCTAGGGGACAGAGCCTTGAGGAAAGATTGACCACACTGTGCAATCCATTATCATTTCCATACCTCAGAGCACAGAGACTCGTGCAATTTCCCCCACTCAGTTTTGTTTGGTATGATGTACTCAACATAAGCTCTCACAAGATATCTAGACTGTCCATCAGCTTCCATGAGTTTCAACAACAAATCACTGACTGCAGAGATCAAAACCTGAAGACTGAGAAAAGGAGAAAATGCTGCAGACAAGTTTGGCACTATTCATTAAGAGCCTCCTGCATACTTTCCATTGATACAATACATTCTGTACCAGGGGTGGTTTAAGTTCTGCTCTACCCGCTGCCTCCAACAGGCTGACAAGTCTCTCAGTAATACAGATGTCAATTAAATAAACGCTATTATAGCACTGATCCTCGTTTGTTTTGGAGAACGACACATTATGGAACAGACATGTGCATCCCAATTACCTTTTAACATCCAAAGACGAAGACTGAATTTGGTTCTTGACCCACAGTGCAGCTTTAAGCAAAAAGGTGCTCTGTTTCTGAGTGCCCTGAAGCTGATGCACAAGTGAATTTACACCAGCCATCCATGTGTGTTTTAATTTGCATATAAGTACATCTATTGTAGGGAAAAGAAAAGAAAAAAGAAAACTAAACAACAACAGACAAGCAAAACCATCACAAACAGGTAAACTCTAATTACAATCTACAGCATACAGCAACAGTCACATGTCTAAAGGTCCTACAGTAGGAAAACAATTCTCTTTTCTGTGGTTACATGCAAAAACTATCAAAGACAGATACATAGCTTTCTTGTTGCAGAGCAATTTTAAATTAACTGTAACTCACAGGTTAAGATTTAATTTACTGAGAATAAGAGTGATGTTTCTGTTGTCTGCTACCGTATGTCCATATGGTCTTCAAAACCACAGATCTTTCTAACAAAATATTGAACATTCACAACATCAACAGTCATTTATAAAGCAGCAATGTTTTCCAAGCTAGTACTATCCTCCTTCACTTCTATGATAGCACTGAATCATTGTATTTACTTGTATTAATGTCAGTAAATGCATGTACCAATTTAATACCCTAAAATTCTGCATTCAAAGAATATAAATCAGCATCTCAGTCTGAACATGAGACAATGGTAGAGAGAAGCATGAATCACAATTTGTCTGGGCAACCTGGCCAATATAAATGGTCTCAGAATAAATACATGCTATCTGTAAAGAAGCGATTGTACCCATTTTTTTCATAGACTCCCCAGATTGCAAAATTAACAAAAAAGTTCATTTGTTGTATTTCATAGACTTTAAACAACTTCTGTAACAGTCCAAAGAGTGTGCAATATCACAGCCTCCAAGTTAGCTACTAACATTAAAAAACCTTCAAAATCCTTGTAAATATGTTCAGGACTTGATGCTTAGTAGTAACTATGGGCACTGTAAATTAAAGCACAGATTTTCATGTCAGTTACAGCTGCAAATGTTCAATGTGTGTGAACTCAGTATTCTATCACATACTTGATTCTGTTTCACAAAAATGAAGAATTTAGATGTAATGATCACCTATGAAAAAGCTCGACTGAAGTTCTTTGTCCAGATTACCTGTCAAGTGTGTTGCATCCTGCCTCTGAGCACACAGCTGGAAGATGGTAAGGAGCAAGTCTTCTGAGGATGGCATCAGCAAACACCCTTTCACTGAGCTGAAAAAGCTCGAGGCCACATCACAGATGAAAGATACTGATGGTTCAGTATTTCCAGCTTCAGAAAGATCCTTTGCTTTAGACAGAGCTGCTTGAAGTTTATCAATAATGCTTTCAACATAAGTTTCACCAATCAATGATTCTATTGGGCAGAGGAAAAAGACAATATGCTTTGATTGCTTGATAAACATGACCATGCAAAGATGTCATATTAATATGGACCAATTTGATTTCTATTTACTAATTTTGAATGCAAAATAAAGTGCAAAGCAGTTTCAGTCTAATGGATACCTAAACTCTCTCATTTCAGAGACACCAGCCAATATTTCACACTGCCAAGTATCTTTTCTCTAAACCAGCTGAAGCAGCTTTCAAAAAGGTATTTAAGATAGAGCAAGTGCAAAGTGATCCCTCCCCCTTTTATGCCTTCCTAGCTTCTGGCAACCAACTGTGAACCCAAGATTTCACCGTACTATTGCACATAGCCATGAACATGCTTAGCTCCTTTTTGATGGGATACAAGCAAGCCAATGCCATTTATCCTCAAACTCCACAGGATCCTGTGACAGTGAGTTCCATGATTTAATTATAAACTGTATTAAGAAGTGTATTTTTCACGGCCCTCAAGATTGCTATCTAAGTACGTGTTAGAAATCCAAGTTCTTCCACTGAAAGAAACAATGACAAATTTCTCACTATTTGCATTTTCTATACAAATTGTGATTTTATGGCTTTTAAGCACAACCCCATCCCTAATCACTTCCACTACAAGCTGACAAATTCAAGTCTGTTTTCTTGCCGCTACAAGCAGAAGCCACTGCTTGTCTAACCATCCCTGACAGATTTCTTTGGGCATACTCTAATTCTATTACACGTTTTTCAAAAGTGTTTGGTCACTTGCAATATTCTATATGCTTTTTCAAAAGCATATAGAATATTGCAAGTGACCAAACTTGAACAAGAATATTGCAGTGATCAAAACTGCATGCAGTATTCCAGATATTGACAACATATTGAGTATATTGACTACATGCTATACTAATTTTCATTTGTCCTCTGTTCTTTTCACAGCAGCTCCTAATAAACTGTATTCCTTTTTTACTGCTTTTTTACAACCTGACACTTACAGGGAAACACCACAATGACTGAAGATCTCTTTTTAAGGGTTTTAGGGTCAGAGCCTAGCATTGAATTGATACAATTACAATTGTGTTATCCCTATGCATACTTGTAATATTTATAGGCTTTGGATTTATTTTGTAATCTTTTGTATCAATTAAGCATTCAGTATCACAACACACAGCTCTGGGTCTGTGAAGTTTCAGTAACAGTTATCTTCCTTTCACTATTTATCCTTTTTCTCCTTTAATTCCTTTCATCATAGGCTACTGATCCATGAAAGGCTCTTCTATTTCCTCCATGACAATTTGCCTCAAGAAACTTAAATAAGAGATCTCATTTTAAAAAATCCTTTTGAAAGTCCACACTCTACTTTGGCTTTAATGACTAAGTCAAGAACCACCAAAGCTTCTCACAATCTCTTAGGCTTCATCCAATATGATTTAAAAACAGGTCACCCAGCACCCAGCAGAAAATGAACTCAGGAGTGTCTCCGGCTCTAGAGTCAAAAAGCAAAGTCACTGGACAATCAGCCCTAGAACATCACCGACTCACAAGCACATTTGTTGACCTCTCTGTGGAAAAAGGAAAGGGGTTTTCCTGATGGTCCTTTACATCAAAAGTTCCAGTAACAGAAAAAACAATCTTAGGACACCTTTAGGATATCTTGTCTAAGAACATCCACCACAGTGAGCTGCCTGTGTGCATCTTTGAAACTCAGAAGTACCATGAATGTGCACAGCATCGACTGACACTGAAATATGTCACCTCAGGGATCAAAGCAAATGCTGAGTTTACATGGAAAATAAGAAGAAAATTCAACTCCTCTGGAACTCTATATCAGATACTAAAATTGCAAGGAACAAATTAAATAGGATGTTATTAATAAAAAAAATCAGATTACATATACAGCATAAGAGAACACACTGAGTTTTTAAAAGACATAAGAAAAAAAATGGAAATGGCTCAAAACAATTCAAAGGTCCTGTAACAAGGCGTTACTAAAACACACATAGGTCCATAACAACTGACTTGGTATTCCAATTTTAACGGTAAATTTCACATGCTATGATTTAAAAATTCATATTATTTTACAGCACATCAACTGATAGATCAAGCTTACTTAAATTTTCCTGAAGTTTTCAAAATTTGCAAATCTGAATCTTCTCTTTAAACACTGCTCTTGTTTACCAATGTGGACCAAAAAAATGGCAGCTACTGCTTCAAGTTAGTGCTTGCAAAATTAAATTGGATGTAGTAAAGTGGCATAAGTATAAAAATGCCCAAAACTAAGAAACAAAAACCCCAACAAAAACCAACCAATCAACAAAAAACTACCAGGAGAAAGCCTAAATGTTCTACATGAAGTATTCTGGAAGATCCCAAATTCCTTTCAACTTTATGCAAAGCATAAGTGCAGCATTTACACTTCATGAACCCCAAGGATTATATATACTCACCACTTTTAACGTGCTGCGATAACACCAAGCTCAGGAGGGTCCACCTTTCTGAAGAGGCTGATTCTGATGAGGCTGGTCTAGGTTTTAAACCAAGGTGACACAGATCATCTGCCAGCGTTACCAGTCTTTTCCCAAGCACATCTCCTTTCAGCCAGTCAGAGACTAAGGAAAGTTTCGTTGTGCTTGAGCATGCCTGGATCACAAGAAAAACATCCCAAGAATCTTTTGAGGATATAGAATAATAGAGTGGTTTGGGTTAGAAAGGACTGTAAAGATCATCTTCCAAGTTCCAATTTAAGTACCTGCCACGGGCAGGGACACCTCCCACTAGACCAGGTTGCTCCAAGCCCCATCCAACCTGGACATGAATACCTCCAGGGATGGGGCAGCTTCTCTGCATAACCTGTTATTAACTTTTATTACTAAGCATAAAATTAGTATGTCAAACTTGCACACACAGAGTGAGAATTCTATCATCTGCCACAAACAGCCTTTAGATTTTACATCTGCAACAACACCCCCCAACTTTCTTTTTGTCACAGACAGCAACTTATGGCTAGGTCAGATGCCTACTGCAGAGTGAAACAACTCCCCTTCTGAAAATGCTTCCTTTATGTTTCTCCTCCAACTATAGAGACCAAGAAATTCCTACACTGGAATTAGAAAAATAACCTCTGGATGACCAAGTTGGCTGAAATAAAATCTATTTAGAACATAAAAATTTTTTACAGGACCTTTAAGAAGATATAGAAAGTCACAAAAACATTATTTTGCTGATGAGTTACTGTAAGTTACAAAATCAAAAAAAATGAGTACTCCTAAAGTACAGAGCATATGTGAGGGAAAATCCTGTGGTCTATGCACTGGACTGTAAGCCAAGTGCCATGAGTTCTTGTCCAAAAATTCATCATACACTTCCTATTTCATCCCATGCAATTACTTAAATGTCAGTTTGTCAATATTCAATGGGAAAAAACGGATGCTACCTTTTCCTTATAAGCACCTTGTAAGCATGATGATATAAATAATCATTTAAATTACTGGTCTAATCTCCAGCTCCATTCTCTCTAGCTTACAAAAGATGATCCACAAATCAGGAATCCCTCTGGCTCAAAAAGCAAACTGACCAAAAACAGAAGGGACAAAGATTCTTTTGTTTCGGCATCATCACTTCATTTTAAAGACTGTCCCCAGATTTAAATGCATTTAAAATAAACACTACTCTGAAACTAAGATTTTCAAACTATGGAAATTACCACTACAAACACATGAGTCCCAAAGCTAACACAGAAAATTATTAAAAACTATGCATAACAAGTACAAAAAAAATCTTGTAAGAGGTACCTTTTGAATTATCTGGAGAAAAATAATCCACTTCAGATCCATCTGAAACAAAAACAAAATTCCCCAATATTTAATAAAAACCTTTGTTGAATAGGAAGCAATAATGCCATTTTGACTGTTCTGTAGGCCTAAGTAGAAGCTGATAAAATTTAGTAACAAAGTTACTGATTTTATCATTTTGGTCTTCTAAATTTTTCCCACAGAATCCAGTAAGGGAATGTATTTATACGAAAGGCAACCAATGACTATTAAAGTACACTGTATAAAGAAGCAAGAGCAGAGAAATTCTGATGATACTTTTTTAAAAATTATTTAGACCATATAGAAAGGGACAGAACATTTCACCCCAACACTATCATGTCCAATTTTCCTAAAACTATCTTCCTTCTGCTGAACTTAAACTCAAATTCATGTAGAATTATCTTCCATGCAACAGTGCCAAAGCAAGATTATTAGTGAACCACAGTCCCCAATAACAAACTCTAATAAAAATTAGTAACATCATGTACAAGTCATACCTTTGCTAAATCATCAAGAATGGCTTTCCTTTCATCATTATTGTTGCAACAATGAAGTACACTGTATAAAATATCAACCAGGAAATGGGCGTCTTTTCTCCAGTCTTCTTTCAGCCAAGTTATTAAATTCATATACAGAAATTGTACAGATGGACTTTGGTTATGAGCTTTCACTTCATTTTGGTATTCAGCTTGAGCAGGGCATACATCATTTCCCTGCTCTAAAAGTACTTGGAAAACTCTGTTTGAGGAAAAAGAGTTGAGCAGAGCAGAGAGAAATTTCAAATGCTGTTCTGACTTCTTTTCATTGACGTACACAATGCTCAGCTCAGCCAGGTTGCAGACTAAGTTCTCTAGAGGTTCCTTCCTTAGATGTGAAGTTTGCTGCAAGTCAGTCTGAATTGCAGAGTCACCATTTCTCACTTCCGTGAGCTTTCGACTATCTGTGTTCCTTTCAGATTCATCCTCATCTGTAAATCTGATTTTTAGAGATTTTCTATTGTTTGGTTTCATAGCACTCTTTGGATTCTGAAGAATTTCTAGCATACTAGATATGGCAAACAGTAATTTCTCATCAGCATCCAACCTATCAACATGAAGTATACACATTTTTAAAAGATGGTCCCAAAAATCTGACAAGAGCTTCTGGAAAACTTCATCTGTGCCATCATCATTGGAGAGTTCTGTTTTAGCTTCCCAGGAACTCAGCATTTCTGCTGTTTGATAAAATAATGGTCCACTTTGTAACTTGGGCTCCTTAAGTACAGCACTGATAAAAGGAATTAGCTATAAAGACAAAAAAAATGTATTAAGGAACAGTGATCCAATTTAAAAAATAATTTTATTCTTTAGAATGCCAAGATACTATATAATTCTGAAAAACATTCTGGAAGCAACTGCAAATATCAGAATTACTTATGTTTGAACACTTTATAAAAATATATAGGATGGGAGGCACTTTTTTCCCCTTAAATATAACTTAAATTACACAGTAAAAAGGATGATTTCATAGGAAGAAAAAACCCTACATTCAGTACCTTTACTTTTGCTACACATTGCTCTCTACAACTCCCTGAAAGGAGGGGGGGTGGGTCTCTTCTGCCATGTCTCAAGTGAAAGGATGAGAAGGAATAGCCTTAAATTGCAGCAGGGGAAATTCAGATCAGGTATTAGAAAACAGAAATCACTGGAAGTGCGGTCAGGCAATGGAATAAATTGCCCTGGGATATGGTGGAGTCAACACCTCTGGAAGTGCTTAAGAGACACACGGATAAGGCTCTTGGGGACATGGTCTAGGGGTGATTGTGGTGGTGCTGGGCTGACAGTGGGACTGGATGATCTCGAAGGTCTTTTCCAGCCTTGACAATTCTGTGTAGGTTTTTTCATAAAATCTAGGGAAACTCTTAACAGAGAAGTAAATCCTCACCTAAAATTCACATTTTTCTTTCATTTTGACTTATTAAATGTACACACAACAATATGCAGTATTTCTGATAAATACCTGGTCACAAATAAGCATTTGATGAATTTGGCTCTGGTCTTCTTCTTTTTTCTGTAGTACAGCAAAGCATAGACACTCCATAAATGCAGTTATAATTGCTGAACTTTCTGAAGGACTGGATATTGTCCTTTCACTTGACAACCTGTGAGAGGACACACAGTCAGCTGTGCTTCCACAAAACCCAGTATGAATGTCATCAATGTACCCTCAGTTATGCTGTTCTGATTCAGACACCAGTATGAGAATACAGGACCACAGAATCATTTACAGGAGTCAGATCAAAATAAAGCCAATTTAGAAAGTTGATAAACCCAGGCATTTAACAGAACCTGTATCAAAATTACTTCATCTCACCTTAGCATTCAGAAAAGAAGATCTATGTAAACAGAGGAACCATTTACAGCCTACCACACTCTCATGTTTCAGATGGCTGTCAAAACCCTTTTGCAATTTTCCACACACACCACAGACATTCAGAGAGTGTCACTTTCTGTCATTACAGGAAAAACAAAAAAAAAAGAGTGGAGCGAAAACAAAGAGAAAAAAAAGAAAGCCACCTAAAGACAGTCTCCCCAGTTTTGAGTCTGAAAACATCCAATTTCTTTGCTTTTTAATGAATATTAGATCACACAAATGATCACAGGAATATTACAATCATTGTATTACACATAATAAAATTCTATACACCTTCCAAATAAACCCCTACATAACTCTCTTTTCCAAGAGCTCTGCTAATTTCCACAGCAACATCAGCTGAGAACTGAGTTTTTTCTAAATAAATGAAATTTCTGTATTTCATAAAATAATTTCTATATGCTTTTGAGTACACAATGCACAAGTGCACATTTAAATTACATTTGATAAAAAGGTTTTGCTGTATTTTAAAAGCACTAAGTAAAAGCTGTTTCATCCTTTAAAAATGAGTATCACGAGAATTACAGTTCCTGCATAAAGGAAATGTCACTATCACACCGCTAATTCCCTCTGTAAGAATTATACACTGGTGAGAAGAGCCTGATTCTTAAGAGTCACCCTTAATTATGATAATGTTCCATATTCAAATTTGTCACGGAATAAACACAAAGCTTTGACAAGGAAAGATAAGAATCCTTCATGTAAGGAAGATGTAGTAAAATCAGAAGGAAAGCTGAAGGTTTAAGATGACAGGAACAGCCACAAAGGACTGGCTCCAGTTTTGGACATTGAAAAGAATTTTAAAAGTATTATCTCATTTATGTTTAAATGCTTAAAGATTAGTTTCCTTATTTCCAAATGTAAAAGAGACTGATTGCAAATAAATAAATTTGTGGTCCATACCCTTGAGTTATAGAGCTGAAAAGAACTCTGAAGTATTCCAGTTTCGGTTCCACAACGTCAGGAGGCACCTTGCTAATGAAGGGCAGGAGGTTTGGGTAGATAACATTAGCTAATCCTCGCCCACCTTCTCGAAGCACTGTCCAGAGCTTTGGCAGAACTCCTTTTCTGGCATTTACATGACTCCAACAGTCCTACACAAAGAAATTCACTTACTATAAATAAAGAACAATATGCTGCCTCAGAAGAATGCCCTAGGTAGCCATTTAACCTACATCCCTGTATTACAGCTGAAACAAGTTATTGTGAATTTAAATTCTGTTAAGTTACTCACTTGCCAGTATCTTAAAAATCACTTTCTCTTTTTTTTTGGCTTGTGAAATTAACATGACAAAATTATTTCTGTGCTGTTTAAAATCAGTTGACCTTTCTTGTTAGCCAACTGCAATTAAAGGTTTCTCTTTAATAATGCTTTCATGAGGCTTCATGGAAATCAGTATTGTAATTAGTACTGTGTTTAATTTTAAGTTCTCATTATCAAGGCCAACGAATGACTGAGTTCAGAAGTATCACTAACTTGAAAACTCTCTTCAGAAATTTTCTGATGGTTAGAAAATGCTTTGGCACTTTCCCCTCCCTAAATTTTTTTGTCATCTGATCTATTTTATTTATTATATTTCAAGGTACCTATATTTATAGCAAGCTGAACAAAAACTGTTTAGGGGTTTTTCTTCACAAAAACTTGTTACAGTTCATTTCAGCAGTTGCAAAAGGGATCTGCAGCATTAAACCCTCAAAGCATCCCAGTCTATGGCAACAACTCATCCTGCTAATAAATTCAAAGCCGGTGTTTCACTTAAAATTAAGGGGAAAAAAAAAGAAAAAGTTATAGAACCCTCACATTTGAAGGGGAAACAAACTAACCAAAAATGCAGTGCAGGTCTTTTTTGTAACTGTCTTTAACAAAGAAAAAGGTTTAAAGCATTATTTGACTTACTAGTAACTACAAACAGTTTCAGGTTAATTAAATTAAATTTATAAAACAACTCTAATTTTCAGATATGCTGGACATGATATATTTGAAAACTACACTGAAAGAAGGAAGATGTACCCTTAAGAAGTCCCTGTTATTAATCATAAAGAAAACCCAGTCAAGCCTGTGTTCCTAATTCTACACAGAGAACAACACTTGGTGAAAAGTTAAATTTGATGAAAATATCTGCCCCTTACTCTTCCCACATTACCTCAATAGTGGTGATAGTATAAAGCACTGCTTCCCAAAGAGCAGGACACACCACTGCATCATTGTCATCGATGCTGAGAAGAACAGCAGGACAAACTCTTGGTGCTTCAGCTTTCACCACCTCAGGCAAGTGCTGGCAAAAAGCAGAAATCAGCTCAAAGAAAGCTGAGCGAACCTGACAGAGGCCACAGAAGGAAAAACAGAATTTGTCACTACATGTAGTCAGTAAGATTCCTTTTAAAGTCAACAAAACCTTACAACACACCATCCCCATATTTTATCATATTAACAAAGGTTAAAATATTATCAAAAACAAAAAAAGCAATTATTTAACAGTATTATCAAATATTTTAACGTAATTTGCTTAGTGATAAAATGCTTGTCAAAAATTGTATTTTTATATACTTCTCAAAAGGCGTTTTTCCCAAAAGCAACTTAAAGCTTTTAAACAAAATACTATTGCATGAATTAATCACTCTATGTACAGATGTAGTGGTTTTGGTTTGCTAATTCTAGAATTTTCACAAGTTAAATTTCTCCTAGCCAATGCATTACTTTTCTGCTGTGAGATAGGATCAGGAGAAGGGCAAAGCAGGCTCAAAACTTCAAGAGAGTACTAAGATAATTTTATTAACAGTAACTAAAAAGGAAAAAAAAAAGTAAGAATCAAAAACAAACTGTTCAGATACTTCTCCTCCCCCTACAACCATTCCTTTCCCACTGTCAATGTAAAGAAACAATATTCCAGTCAGTCCACCACTTATAAACTAGTCTTTCCTCAACTCTCTCAGGGAGAGAAGCCCCTCTTGTCCATGTTATGGAAAACTTCTCCACAAGAGGAAAGAAAACTGTTCTCTTGTGGCTCTCAATGTCCTCACTGGCACCCACTCAGGGAAACTTGCTCCGTGAGGTTCTTCCCATCTCCACAGCCTTCCCAGAGCTGTGTCTATGGCCCACTTCAACTTTGGGACTTCTGTTTTAAAGATGACTGTACAAAAGAGCAAAGGTTCTCCTTCTCTTCTCTCAAAGGATCATCTCAGACAACAGAGGTCTTCATCTTCTCTCCTGGGGGCACAGAATTTCATCTTCTCTGTTCAAGTTCCTCATGGGATCACACCAACTGCATCAACTGCTCACTTCAACTTGCAGACCCCCCTTGCTCAAATTTGAACTTTTCATCTCCCCNGGGCGGCCCCGGGGGGGGGGGGGGGGGGTGGCAGCCAGCAGCCCATGTTCACAAGGCCGGTTCCCTCTGGCCCCATGGCAACCACCTGGCTGAGCCCCCCCCTGACTCCCTGCCTTCCTGCCCACCACAGATGAAGGGGTGGGGTGGGGTGGCCCTGGCCAGCTGCCTGGAGGAAGGGGCCCAGCCCCTTCCAGGCCTCCGGGCCCCAGCCTCCTACCTCCTCTCTTGCCTGCCCGGAAAAAGGAAGTTTCCTGGTTTCTTCCTCAACTTTTTAACATGTATGTCTCACAGAGACGTCTACAATCTTTACTTCACTTCCATTATCTCAAACTATGACAACAGACTAAAGACCAGTGAAATGGTTTAAAAAATTAAAATTCCAAAGCACTAAGAACACATGCTGTAAGTTGACAGTTTGTATCTTCTACATGAATTTTAAACAATGGCAGATTGCCAAAACATAGATCCTGATGATAAGAAAATAAATATTTAGCCTACTGGATAGATTTTCAAGCAATATTGTCTATATCAAGTTTGGGGCGGGGGGGTGTGTTTAACATTAAGTCTGGTCAGATATTAGTCCCGGATCAAAAAGATTTATAATTATGTTAACCGAACAGTTTCTTTAGCCTTTCTAGAATCTACCTAGAAACCTGAAGGCTGTTTCAAACCTAAGCAAAGTACCAAGCTCATCCTTGTAAAATACATGTAATTAATACTTCCTTAGGTTAAGGTTATTACCTTTAACAAAAACCAAGCAAAATAAAGAAGAAATTAAAAAGTCACCTGCGATACGTTGTTTTTGCTATATTTCCAAAATTTGTTTTGGGACAGAAGTGACATTAACTTTTCCTCCAATGAATGCATCTCTTTCTTTGGCAACATGCTGAGCAACTTCTTTAAAGCTAACAAGGAACAAGTCAGAATCCGGAAAAATTTGGCTTCCCTTTCTTCTTCTGGTACAGTTCTCAGAAAGCAAAACAAACAAAAAAGTTAAAAGTGGACCGCAAATAAACCAGTAGGCATCCCAAGTTTGTCTAAACTAAACTGCCTTAATTTTTTTTTGTGTTCCTTTTTTGATTTCAGGTGCCAGCAATGTAAATACAGTAACTTTCCATAGGTTCTAAATTACACTATAAAGTGTTGGAAAAAAACCTGTTTCAAGTCGTCTTCCAGCTACTCACAAATGCTATTCTTAAGAGAGCTGAAACAAAATTAGATAACTGATAACACTTTCAAAACCATTTATATTTAAATGTTGTAGTAATAATCAGCTGGGACTCCATTTTTTCACGCACAAAAAGCCTATTCTTTATTCACAAAGCTCATATTGATAGAAAATATCAGAAGGTACTATATTAGACCTAATTGGCTAACAATACACTGACACTCAGTTTATTGGTCAGTAAACAGCTAGCATGTACCTCTGTAAAATCTCTCTATTTTTGGTTAGTTTACGTATTTTATTCACTGATTCCTATAAGACAGATTTTTTGTTTATTGTAGGTGCAAACACCTTCTTTGGTTCTCTTATCAGAATAGTTTACTGTGTTAACTGCCTTCATTTTTATGATTTTTCACATGGGAAGTTAGCTAGCTGTATTTAGAAGTAGTAACAGGCTAGCTGGTAATTCAGCAGAGCAAGGCCTGATTTTGTAAGGCCTTTCTTTTATAATAACTCCACTCGTATGCAACACTTAAGTCCCAAACAAAGTTGCTGGGATCTGGACTCAAATAATTATTCTGTCTCCTGAAACAAAACTAAATTTACTACTTCCAGGGAGTATAAAGACATATCCAATAAAGACCAAGATTTAAAGACTTAAATATACATTTAAGCAGGCAAACATACTGAGGATCACTGAGTGTATCAGCTGTTTCCTTCAGAAGGTGATCTTGAAGTACCTATGGAGAAAAAACAATGCATATGAACACAAAGAAATCTAATACTTATATGTGAACGATATAGTCCACACATTATTGAGAGACAGCCCTACAATAAAATTTCACAATCTCTGAGTTGTCTTTCTAATATTTTTAGACATGCTAGTAAACATGCTAGAAAATAGTTTGACTCATGGTGAACACAGCTGTGGTACTGTGTGAATAAAATCTTCATAAAATGTAATAAATTGCAGCCCTATGCCAATGTGCTCCTGCTTAAAAGAAGCCAAACTGAAGCAAACCAAATCAGTTAGGTTTGCACATGATGGGCCAGCAATCCAATCCTTTAGCTTTTTTTAATTCAGTCATTGAGTATCATACCTGACTGGCAGAAGAGCACAAACCTTGGTCAGAATTAAACTTGTAGATGCTGAAACACTACTCAGCATCCTTCATTCCTTTTTCACTATAGTTAAACTACTCCAGCATCATTATTCCATCTGTCAGCAACATTATGTGTTGACTGAACATCATTACACAGGAATGCACACAAGGAAATCCACTATTCATTCCTTTGGTTCCAGTCATTCTCATCCCAAGTCCAAAAAACAAATGGTTTTTTTTCTCTGCATTCTTTATTATTTTTCTTTTTTATATTTCCTTACAGAAAAAAATTCTCCCCTGTGAGGGTGGTGAGGCACTGGCACAAGCGGCCCACAGAAGCTGTGGCTGCCCCATCCCTGGAAGTGTTCAAGACCAGGCTGGACAAGGCTTGGAGAAACCTGGTCTAGTGGAAGGTGTCCCAGCCCATGGCAGGGGCTGGAACACAAAGACTTTTAAAAAGTCCCCTCCAACCCAAACCATTCTATGGTTCTCTTCAGAGGGGCAAAGTTTCAGGTGAGAAAGAAATTTAACCATGAGGAATAGATGGGGGTAGGATGACTTTTAAACTTATAATAGAAGTTGATATATACAAAGCCGTAAAGAAATACAAAAGTAAACTCACATTAAGAATTTCATCCTTACAGAATACTAAGGCTTCAGGCTGTTTGCTTGAAGGAAAAGCTTTTTCAAAAGCTACTTTTGCAGCAGAAGCAGCAGGGGAGTAAGTGTCACACTGAGCAATCAGCCAGTAACCCATGATACTTTTTAAGTAAGGAGCTAAGTGTTTTTTTACTTTAAGAATCAGTTGCTCAAAAGATTGCTGAGTTGCTTCTCGAACACGGCGATCATGATCCTGTTAAACAAAGAAAAGAAGGAAAAAAAGAGAAGGGAAGGGTTTACTGGTTTAAGAAATGTACCTTTGATTTCAGGTACTTCAAAGCAAAAGTGGTGATCAAAAAGCCATGTTTGCAATTAATTGGATTTGAAACACAGATTTGAAAATACACACCAATGACAAATTTTGGTATCCCAAGGTATGGGGAGAGTCCAAATTTAGTAGCATCGTATTCCCGAACTGTTGTACACTCAGATTGTAACCTTTCCCTGATAACCTTAACAATAGTTTTTGTTTCCAATTTATACAAACATTTTACAGACATACAAGAGGCAGGAGAAAGAGGAAGCCTTGAAGACATCTTCTGAATTAGAACTACCATAAGCTGTGCATTGCTATCCTTTATTTGCATATGAATTTTACAACATCATGATTTTCTACACTCTTGACTCTAAAAAGAAACAGTAGGAATTACTCTAATGGGTAAGAATAGTGATTCATTTGTTCCATACCATGTTTTCAACAGTAGCCATTCTAGACAGCTTGGAAATACAGTAAATATATCAAGAAACTTATTGCTAATCTGGCTACACATGGTCTTTTCATATTTGGGTTTGGGTTTTATTTTTTAGAGTTAAGTCCGGTCAGATATTAGCCCTAGATCAAGGAGATTTAGAATTATGTTAACTGAACAGACTCTCTAGCCTTTCTAGAATGCACATAAAAGAACTTTTCCTAAGAAAGATAGTACCATCTTTTAAACATAAAGGTCTAACAGACCTATCAAGGAAGTACAGCCCAGACAGCAACAGTCCAAGATTCCACTCGCTGCCAATAATAAAATTTGCCCACAAAAAAAAGAACAGTATTTTCCATCAACTTGATGTATCTCCTAGAACAAGTCAGTAATTTCAACAAAGGTAGACAGATCAACAAAGACCACCTTAGAGGTAGTCACAGGAAGTAGACAGATACGTTTCTAATTTAAATACTTCAATACTTACTAGTGAAATTTTACAATAAATTCTCGGCCAGTAAGGAAGAACACCTTTAACAACTTCTGCTTCTCTTTCCTTGCACATCATCCCAAACTCTTGCATAGCCTAAAATCAAAATATCAAGAGCATGACTTAAGAAGTCAGGTAGATATGTTCTGTAATTTACCAGTTTGTATCCAAAACTGCAACTCCCTTTTCCAAAAATCAAATAATTTCTTGCAAATGAGCACCTAAAGAGATAATTGCATGATGGACCTTGCTATAGGTTATCCAAGATACCTTCTGGATTGCAGTTCTAGCAAATCCATTGAAGTGAAATTAGTTACTTCCTCTTCCACCCTTAAGAAAACTGTATTATTCTCCGATTTAAAAAAAATAAATTATGGGAGGCAAAGGATACACCTACTTTTAACTTGGTTGTGATATCCCTTTTAGAAAGTTTTCGCAACACCATTCGGAAATCAGCATCCACAAGGCTATCTATTTCCTCTGCTCCTTGAATTGCAGGAACGTATCCTAGATCGCTCTGAGATGTTCCAAAGCCGATAAACCCAGGCACTGTTCCACGTTCTTTGGCAAGGAGCTCTGCCGCTCGGCCACTGCTAGAGGGCTGACAAAAAACAGGGACAGGAGTAAATTATCTATTTAATATTATTTTGCACACATCACGCATTTGAAAATATGATCCTACTTATATTGTTTAATTAAGCCTTTTAATAATTAAAATAATGTCTCTCAAAGAAGAGTGTGCTTTAAGCATAGAAACTTGGAAAATTATTCTTCTCTTTAGGATCAGGCTGAGAAAGCCGGAGCTCTTCAGCCTGGAAAAGATAAAGGCTCCAGACAGCCCTCATAACATCCGTCCAGTATCAGCAGGGCGCCTACAAGGGAGCTGGAGAGAAGTCTTCATGGGCAACTGATGTGTGTCTTCATCAGCAGCGATAGGACAAGAAGGAATGACTTCAAACTGAAACAAAATAGGTTTAGATGACATATGAAATTCTTGCCTATAAGTGTGGTGAAGCCCTGGCACAGGTAGCCCAGAAAAGCAGGGGCTGCCCCATCCCTGGAAGTGTTCAAGGCCAGGTTGGACAGGGCTTGAAACAACCTGCTCTAGTGGAAGGTGTCCCTTCCCATAGCAGGGGGTGGGACTGGATGAGCTGTAAAGTCTCCTCCAACCCAAATCATTCTGCGAATCTATTTGATGATTTTGTGAATCAGAATTCTCTTTTCTCATAATGCATGAATACTTATGGAGAATTTTATAGGTTTTACTGCTTTATATTGCTTTTTTTGCTATACAGAAAAGCCTAACAGAAAATTCCTTCTGCAAGCAATTTATTAAGAAACTATAAACAATTTATTAAGAAACTATTTCTCCTCCGTCACTACTTCTGATTTTCCTAGCTCTTATCATGGGCCAATACAGCTCCCAGGGAATGCTCCTTTTTTCTCTGAACAAATAAAAACACACAGACAAAATAAAGGATTCTCCCAGCAATCTAGTGGCCAAAAATTATTTCGAGAAATGGAGCAAAAGCAGGCATATGTAACAAGTATAATAAATACCATCACACAGTGCGTATTTCAGAGCTGAGCACTGCTTCTAGTTTACCTCATTTGCTCATTGTATTATTAGCTCAGCTTTGTTTCAACCATGTTCTTTTGGAAAGACTGCCCCAAAACTGATTGATGCTTAAATGTCCTCTGGGACACCTCATAATGCAAATACCTTTTATTTCCTAATGACAGCAGCAGTTTTGTGAGCTTGTGGGGTTTAAATCACCTTTTCTACATGTGAGCTGTTAAGGACATGCTGCTTTGCATTCCCTAGATTTCCCTAATTCCAGGGAGGAATTAGCGAACCTGAACACCAGACTTCTCCCACAATCCTGAGTGATAGGACAGATGTCACGTCATCTCTGGCCTCTTGGCAAGAGTTTATTCTAAGACTCTGCACAGAAAAACACACCGAATGTACCACCGGCACCCTGCTGAATCTACACGTGCGGTGATTTTGCTCTCCCTCTCCGTACAAATACCACAGCAGCAGCAGTCACACTCCCCTAAAGCACGACCCGGGCCAAGAGGCGGCCCCGGGCCCGGCTCCAGTTACCACGACGGGGTCCGAAGATCGCGCTGCCCCACCGAGGGAGCCAGGCTCCCGCGGCCCGCGGCCCCCTGCCCAGGGCACCCGGAGGGCCGGAACCGTGAACCCCCGAGACCTGGGCCCGCCCCGCCACCCGACTCGGCCCCGCGGGCCGCGCTCACCCGCAGGTTGCCCTTGGTTCGCTGCTTGTTCTTGCCCCCCATGGCGGCGGCGGCGGCACCGGGGCCCGGCCGGAGCCACCGCGACAGTTCCGGGGCGGGGCCGCGCGGCGCGGGAGGGAACCTCCCTCGAGTGGCCTTAAAGTCAACAACATCCTTTAAAGAAAAAAAACTTAAAATCCATCGATCTTAAACTTCGAGCGTCCCGTGGGGCCTTTACGGAGCCTCGGCGTTCTTGTACACTTACAAGGCCTTTGGATTTGGGAAAGTTTCACCCACGCTTGTCGAATGGCATCGCTGTGAAGATCCCTACGAGAGATGTTCCAAGTCCATACCAGAGAGCTGAATGTTAGGTATTTTACTGGATGTGTACAGAAAGATTTAATCAATATTTAATAAAAATATTTAATCCAAATAAACCAATGTCTGCTTTTTCTACCATGGGATTTAGATACAGTATCTGCAAAATTATCATTCATTGATACAACTTTGTTGAAATCCCACTCAAAAACACACTGCAACATAATGCACTTCATATTACAGGACTGAAAACTTGCAAACTCAGGAGGCTGAGGATCGTTTCAGAGTTTTGGAGCATGCTATAAGGGACCTCGATCCTTGGTACACTGCTGCTTTTACATGAACCGAAATAACAGATGTAGTAGAGCCACCATGGTATCTATCTTACCTGCACACACACTTTTACCTACAGAAAATTCTTATGCCTTAGAGCAGGCATCCTAGCTCATCTTGGTAGCATGAGTATGACTATTGTAAATTTGCTCCCTCCCTTTGTTCTTTTTAAAATAAAATAATGATCTCATGGCTTACTAAACTTTCAGGTAGAAAGTAGATGATTGCGTAAAAAAAAAAGCTTTCATGAAGTGTATGTAAACAGTAACAATATAAACATAATGTTCTCGCTCCTGAGATACCCACACTGCATTTTTGTCTTTTCTTACTTATATATTCATTCACCATATTCCATCTGTGCATCCATCTACAATTCTGTAACCAGTAGATTATCAAGCACATTTTCTTTCATTTTAACTATAGGTATGTACCCTAAATCTCCTTAACATCAGAAAGTGCATAAAGCATTCTTTTAGTAATTTTCATTGTTCAGGATTTCACTGGATATTTGTTTACATTGAAAACTGGATCCATCACATGAATCATGAATTAATTCCCTCTCTGATCAACTGTCGCAGAAAAGCTAAGGAATCTGTTAAAAGGATTAAATCAGAAATGTAGGTGCTGGAGCCTGTGCTGGTCTTCAACCCCTTCAATGCCCTTCAACCCCAAAGTACATCTGAAATATGTCAGCACATCCTTTTTCTTCTAAAAAATGATACAGTTGCCCCAAGTCCATATGATTTCCCCTGGCACCAGGTGCACCAAAACATTTTTCTTCCAAAGTGGGGAATTTTCGTTGCTTCTGGATCTCAGCATGTCCTCCACCTCCCAAAGAAACATCTTCTCTGTGTCGAATAAGAATTCTTTTCCATGTTAATCTTCTTACCCTGAAAGCAATTGGGGAAATGTTAATCTACCCATAAAATAAAGACTGTTTTGGGAAATACTACGGAATAACTACTATCACAAAAGTCAATAAATTCTATTTGTGTATATATATTGACAGAGATAATGGTTCATGAGCTGGTGATAGAAATACTACTCACATGCAATCACTCTCATAAGCAGAATCTTGGTTTTTTTATATCTCCTCAGGACTGAAAAACTTTAATGCTATTCCTCACAGAATAATTAATGAGGATCTGGTTTCCATTTCAGGGCTCACTTCTGCCTTCCCTTTGGTAAGAATTCTCACACAGTCTTAGCTGATACAATCAAATTACAATGCTTATTTAGTCTGCACCACCCAGAAGAATAAATGATGGGAGCAGAATTAAACACAAATGTTAAGTGATATAACAGCACACATATCTAACACATATCTACACACACAGCACACATATCTACAACTGGGGTACTGCAGTCCATCTCTATAAAAGTGAAATACAGAGGAAAATAAAACAGAAATAAATGTGCATCATGTAGTACTGGTTGCTTTGACTGTTGCAACCAACAGTACAGTGGATATTCAGAGTTGTACATGCATTATTATAAACACAAATACTTTGCAGATCTTCACAGCTTGGCAGGTGGTTGAATTTCCCACCTTCTGGCTACATGTACATGACAAAATCCCGTTTTCTAACTACTAATGGCATTTAAATACAAAGAAGAACTAACCTTGACCAGAACTCTTCACAACTACTTTGTAAACCTTCAACACAAACAACACCTGGTTTCCCTGGCATGCAAAACCCTGACAGAGAGAGCTCCTTGGCCCAGTCAATAATATTCTTTCTTTTTTGCTTGTTATAAATGTGATGACTGTAGATCCACAATCGAGTGAACGTGGTGACTTCTGACTGTATGGCATCTGAAGCTGTCATTGAGGAGGATGAAATATCTTTGTCAATGTAAGCAGCTGCGTGGTCTTTAACCCATTCCCTCGCACTCAGCATGCAGGGCTCGCCACTCAAGTTTTGCATCAAATATGTTTTCAGATCAGAGTTCAGGAGAATCTGCTGAGAGCGGCTTAATAATGATGACCTAAAAAAAAAAGAAAAATATAAATGCATGTATGTGTTTACAATTTAGCATGTTTTTAAAAACACAGAATAACAGAATCCTTAGGTTTGGAAAAGACATCCACGATCAAGCCCAGCTTTTGACTGACGATCACCTTGTCAACCAAACCAGGCAATGAGTGCCACATCCAGTCATGCACTGACCACCTCCAGGGAGGCGACTCCAGCACCTCCCTGGGCAGCTCCTTTCATGGACTGACCAACTTTTCCATTAATAAATTCTTCCTAATGTCCAACCTGAACTTCCCCTAGCACAGCTTGAGGCCATTTCCTTTCGTCCTGTCACTGGTTCCCCGGGAGAAAAGGCCAGTCTCCAGCTGCCTACAGCCTCCTTTCAGGTAGCTGTAGAGAGTGATAAGGCTCCCCCCCAGTCTCCTTTTCTCCAGGCTAAACCACCCCAGCTCCCTCAGCTGCTTCTCATAGGACTTGTATTCCAGACCCTTCCCCAGCTTCAAAAAACTTTGCTTTTTGGAACTTTTCAAAAGCTTTGCTTCAAGCTGATAAGAAAATCAGGCATAGCTAGATAATATGCACTTGCTATTGATATTTAACTCTTACTAGCCATGAAAACATCTTAATTATTATTTAACTGGTGTGCTAACTCTTGAATTCACAAACAGCACTACCAATCTGTTAAAAAAAATCAAGAAGAAGGTACTTGAAAAGTAAATATGCTGGCTGAACTAATTTCCTGTAATACACAAGTCTACTTCTTTAAACAGAAATAAAAAGATCAGAAGGCTGGAAGAAACAGCATTATGACAAGGGAAGAATAAGACCTTTGACTATCTTTTCACCCCTTTAGTCAGTCTTAAGCTTTATCAAAACAGACACATCTTTCTTCCTGAGCATCAGACCTATGAACAGTA
Organism: Dicaeum eximium; assembly: GCA_013396995.1. Lineage (NCBI taxonomy): Eukaryota > Metazoa > Chordata > Aves > Passeriformes > Dicaeidae > Dicaeum > Dicaeum eximium. The sequence goes on along the minus strand of VWZP01006448.1, from coordinate 108,526 downwards.
TCTACATGTAACTCTTCTGTACATGTGATGGCTCCTTCACACTTTTTCTCTTTCCCCCACTTGTTTGCTGAGCACACCGGAGAAATCATAAGCTTGAATACTTGTTTTTTCTTCAGCACTGTTGTCAATCTGGCTTAATTCAGCAGTAAACCATCAAAAAAAAAGGACTGCTTTCTCTGATCATAACTGTATTTGTGCAATACACTCTAGCTCATAAATGTTTTTATTAGCAGTCGTACCTCACAGTAATTTCTGGGAGAACTGTCGGATATTTAAATGGTAAAGCACAGGCCATAGAGAATTCCACCTAAAAAACAAATGAGCAAATGTTTACTTCACGTAAGCCATAAAATATCACAAAGCAATAAAATGATTTTTTAAAAAAGGTGTTTACAATACCATAGAGGCATTAGGGAGCTCTGTTTTTACGTTCAGTATAAACTGAACTTTTGAAGATGGCACCTCTGCAGATTCGTTTTCAACGTAGTGTTTCAGTTCAGCTAGGGCCAGTTGGTCTGTGACAGCAAACTCTTCCTCATAAGGAAACATGCTAGACAGTAAATCTAATTCTGAAATTTGTATCTCTGCTGCTTCTTGGTTGGCCATTTCTGTTGTTCCCTGAGCAAAGAAAAAATTAGGGAAGAAAGACACGGCTTGAATATTGAACAAAGTTCATTAACTACTCTTATGCAAATCATGTTATAGAATCACAGAATATGCTGAGTTAGAAGGAACTCACAAGGATCACCGTGTCTGACTTCTGGCCCTGTGCAGGATAATCGCAAGAGTCCCACCCTGTGCCTGAAAAGCATTGTCCAAAAGCATCTTGAGCTTTGTCAGGCAGGTGCAGTGACCACTTTCCCGGGGAGGCTGTTCCGATTCCCAACGACCCTCTAGGGGGAAGAACCTTTTATTTTAATATCCAACCTTAAACCTCTCCTGACACAGCTTCATGTCCTGCCCTCGGGTTCTGTCAAAGGTCGCCAGAGAGTGCCTGCCCCTCCACTTTCTCTCACGAGGAAGACGTAGCCTTAATGCATATTAACTGTTATGAACAAGCCCATCATAACCGCTCGTGTCTGCCGGGCAGTCTGGGTCACACACACACACTGGCAGCCCACGCAGTTTCCACTGCCCCAAAGAAGCGCAGAGGACGCGCTGGTGTGTCACCAATTCAACGTCTTCCACACAGGGCTGCGGCTCAGGTGTGCTGAGCGCTGGAGAGCCTGCCCTGCCCCTCGAACACACCGACACCGGCCCCCGCGTTCCCCCCAAGAGAGGAGGGGAAAGTCAGACCCCGCGCCGCCCGCGCATGCGCGTACACGTCCCGCACCACCACCCCCGTCACGGCCCCACAATGCAGCGCGCCAGAAGAGCGCATGGCAGCTAGTTACCGCCACCCCGCCACGGGTGATTGAGGTGAGAGGTTGCCGTCTGCCCCGTCCGGTGGAGTCATGCGCCACCAAGTTGTTCGCCCCGCCGCACCTGCAGGTGAGGGACGGGAGCCCTCTGGGGCCGCCGCCGCGCTCCTACCCCCGCGGTCACTCTCCCCCCAGCCCAGGACTCGCTCCGCTGGCGCGCTGAAGCCGTCGCCTCGGCCGGGACGCGCGGGGTTTCCGATTGGCTGCGGTAGCTGTCAGTCATGGCGCGGGCCAATCGGAAGCAGGCGCGGCCGGATCATGGGGGTGGCCCGGGCGCGGAACGGGCGGAGCGGGCCGGGCCCGGGCCGGGGCGCTGTGGCTCGGGGCTCACCTGCTGCCCGCAGGACGGGAAGTGCCGGCGACAGAGTCCGGCCTGCTGCCCGCCGCACCCCGGGGGTTCCCCAAGTGAGGCTCTCAGGGCTTTTTTCCAGGGTGTCAGTCAAACGCAGGTGCGCGTTTGGTCGTTTACAGACAGCTTTATCTTATTTTTAAAATATAAAATGCTTCCGTCGTTTAGGCTGTGCCTTCCTCGGGAGGGCTGTGCCGTGGATAGGCTGGTGCAAAGCCTGTCCGACAAGTCTGCCCAGGCACAGCGTGGCAGACTAACAGCCCTACGTGTTGATGCTGTCCTGCCTTCCCAGCAGGAGCAAGAACAATTTGGAAAGCATTGTATTAATTAGAAGTTGCTTATACAAGATCAAGTGTTGTAGCCTCTTGCAGAAAAGTGTAGAGGAATGTTGTTGGATGAACAGTTACTTATTTTTCTGAACAAGTTGAATGCTAAGTTGCAAAAGTTGATCATTCTGTTCTCTGTTGATGGAGTGGCTGCCAGCCAGCCAGCCATCAACAGAGGGGTCATCTGCCCTGAGAGTATGCTCGTGTTTGTAAATGGCTTTTTATACAAAAGGTCCTCTGTGAGTCTCATGCCTAAGTTCTCCCCAGTTTAATTTTTCTCTCTCATTCTCTTGGTATGACTTAATTTTTTTGGCTGTGACAATTCCAAGGAAACAGTTGTGCTCTGGGGCTGGTGTGCTGCCACGTACAAGCAAAGAAATGGATTTGGAAAGATGGACTGATTTAGTGCCAGTTATATTTACATGAACGGTGGACAGCAGGGTTAAGCTAGCCAGCAAAGATTGCAGAGACTTGATTTTGAACCCTTTTAGCTTCCTTGTTTTCACTGTACAAGATATGTTGAGTTTTAAATTTACCTGAGATTTTTGGATGATCTTTTGTCAGGTAAGGTGCAGGGGTTACAGACTAGAAACTAAAAATGTACCATCACATGTGCAGTAGCCACCTATCTGAAGCCAAGCACTTGGCTTAGGACTCTAGTGGTATATCACTTTTGTAGAGAAGGGTCCACAGGTATAGTAGATAACACACCCATCTGAATTATTTGCTTGATACATGGGGACGGTGATGATAAATCCCAGTAAAAAAGTTGAATAATTGGATTTCCCACTGTCTGTATATTTTCGAATATGTTAAAGAGTATTTTACTTGTGTCAGATTTAATCAAAAACACAGGGAATGTGCAGTAAACAAAATGAAAAGGTTGCAAATTCTTAAAGGTTTAATTGGGACAAAACCAATTCTTTTTCATAAAACCCCTATGGTGTTAAAGTCCTTAAGGTTTATAGGATTTTTGATACGGAAGTTTCCAGTCTTGTTATTTTGTGCAATGCTTTTGATTTAACGTTTTAAATCATTTGGGTTTTGTAATTCATACTGTGGTCTCGCCTATACAACAGTTACAATTGTTTAATGTTAAAATATAATTAATATTTCTTTGTTTTGAAAGTGTCAAATTAAAACAAGTTAATTCACCTCAAGGGACAGTTTGGCCATAGAAGTCACTTGTGTAGCAATAAACAAGGAAAGCAAAAACTACTTTCTAATCTTATTGTTTTTCTTTGTTAGGTCGCTGTTCCTTTTAGGAACAATTACAGACAACAAATATGGGAAAGAAACGCATCAAAGGCAAAACTGCACAGTCTGATGAGTCTCCGGATATACTGAGTATGTTTCCTTGGAGAAGTTTGTGGACCTAATGTTTCTTTTAACCTCAAAGAAGGCTTGAAAGCTGATTAACATTAGAAGGCCTTCACACTAGTTACTGGCTTTGATGTCACATTTACAAAATCTGGATTTTTAATTGAAAATCAAGTCTAGCAAGAAATATTGTTGTCGTGACTTTTCTAAGTATGCTAGAAAGTAATAATCCTGTCTTGAAAACTGAGAATAGTTTCTAGTTTTTCAGGAAACTCAAACACACAGTCTTTTTACTGATACAGATTGTGTAACATTACTCAGAATATAAAGGGTTTGTGGAGTCAACTGCCAAGCTTAAGTTGCATTTTCCTAGCGAAAAGTTTGTTGCAGAAGATTCTTGCTTTAGCAGTAAAAGCTGTGAGTAAAATACTTTTTGTGAAGCAATTTGCCTTTATTTTAGCAGCTCATTTGGTACTCTGGATACTTCAGCTCTCGTAGTGTATTTTGGTTAAAACCTCTTCTTTCTTTTCTTCTGTTCCAAATAGTTTCTAATCTCAGATACTAAATTTTATTCTCCTAGCTCCACTGGATCTCACCTGTGCTAAATTTTTTTTTCTTTGTCTTGTTTATGTTGGCTATTGTAGTTTTTGTTTTTTCTTATATTGTGTAGCATTCTCTTCTACCACCTTATCTAGCAGCTCAAAGATTGTGTCTTTCTCATCTTTTTTATTGATCACAGCTGGGGAAGTAAGTTGAACCAGGTTAATTTAGTTGGGGGAGAGAGCACTTAGCGTTTGAGAAGGGTCGGTGTGATGGCATGTTTAAGTCCACTCTGCTTTCGTTTCTGGATTGTCCTGATTGTCTTGTGTTAGCTTTTGTCTCTAATGGATGCCTTTTTTAGCTGCTTTTGTCTGGTTTGGTTCTTGGGGGTGTTGGGGGCTTTTTTGTTTCCTGGAGTCAGGGTCAATGTCCACTGTAACTGTTCCTCTCTTTCTCCTGCAAAGAGATCAGTTATGTTCTGACAGGTGCTGGCATCTTAATTTTTTTGCCTATAAATAGGTTATCTTACAATGACAAAGACCTGTAAAGCCACAAATAAAATTAAGACTGATCATGGTGAATAATTCCACTGTAACAGTAGTTGCCAATATACAAACTTTTTTTGTTTGTTTTTTTTAAATTACAATTTTGAGGTTGTAGAGGAAGCTTATGATTTTCAGAAAGGCTAAAAGAATGCTGAATATTTGTGTTTGTTTCTCGTTGGCTTGCATTTGCACTTTGATAAAATCCTGTAATCATGGACAGGAGCAGAACTGTAGGTCCAAAAATTTGCACCTATTTCAGCTTATACCAATAGAAGTTTGCAATCTTGAGGCTGTAATCTTGCTCAACAAAGATGGATTCAGAGCTGTCACACTATCTGGGCAATACAGACACCTCAAAGTAAAGTTCAGGATGCAGCAACAGTATACCCAGATCGTGAATGGTGGTAACAAAAGGTTTCTTTCTGATACTCTGATAAATTGTCCGTGTTTCTTTGGCTCTAAAAGACCATCCTAGCTTCTGGATTGGTGCCTGTGTCTTCAATGCTCATATTTGTTATGCTACCTGCATCCTTCTTGTGCTTTTTAATTTTTAGAACCTGTGTGCAAGCATATTCGTAAAGGACTGGACCAAGGCCATGTGAGAAAGGCGCTGCAGAATGTGGAATGGCATGTTTGTCAGGACTGCAAGGCAGACAGTAAGACACAAGAGAAGGCTGAGGAGGAGGAGACTGATGAAGGCACCTCGATATGGTTATGCCTTAAATGTGGCCATAGGGTATCTCTTTTGTTATTAATTTGTCTTAATGCCTTTCAGTGTCTCATAATGCAGTGGAACAAGAGAGTTTCTAATTAAACTCTTATATTCTCCCTTTTTTATTGTAAAGATGGTGCTACCTAGATGAGTTTATATACTGTAGAGTGTGATTTAAAAATGTCTGCTCTGAATGTCAGATGAAGTACTGGCTCAAAGACATTTAGCAGGCTTAAGGCTAAAACACCATCTTGAAGACTGGTTTTCCTAGAAAGCTTGAATTATTTTGCTGAGAAAATAAAAATACTCCTAATCTGTGATATTTTTACAAGATCTTAATGCTTACATTAGTTCATTAAACTTAGAACTCTGCATGCTGAAGAGGTTTTGGTTCTGTTTTGTTCTTTCAGGTGTTTAGACTGGAATTCGTTCATTAAATGTTCAGTCCCATAACAGCTTTATTCTGCACCCAGTAATTTATCCATCTGCAGAAATAAGTATTTTTAAATAGATATACATCTGTTCATCCCAATTAGTTGAACATAATTGAACAGTTTTAATTGTAAAACTTTGTTTTTACTCTGACTTTATGTATGTTTCATTGACAGTCAAATGGACTTTGTAACACTTGTGGTTATCAATATTGTAGGGCTGTGACAGAAATTCTCCAGAGCAACATGCTTTAAAGCATTATGAAACACCAAGATCAGATCCCCACTGTTTGGTTCTCAGTTTGGACAACTGGAGTGTGTGGTGAGTTTGTCAGGCAGCACAAGACCGAGCTGGAGGGCAACAGAGGCTGGAATGTAATTTGTCCTTTTTTTTGTGAATTCTGAGATTTCTCTCTAGGCATATATTTAAGTGTTTCCAAAAATATAATTTCCAGCAGTCTTTGCTGAGATTTGCGGGAGAAGTGTTATTTTCTTGTAAAATTTATTATTAGAAAATTTTCATAATTAAGATTGAACCTGACCAACTAGTAAATGTGGTTGACTTCATATTTTACTGCTTTTATTTGGTCAGAATACTGACACATGGAAACAAATGTTAATCTGTAGCTCTAAATCTTAAGTTTTGACCTTAGGAGAAGGTTCTTTCTGATGTGCACTTAGTGACAACCTTACTTTTATCTCATCGGTAAATATGATTTTTTAATACCACATATAGACAGGAAGCGCAGCTAGAATTATGAGATCAAGCTGGATCAAGCAATACAAAATCGACGTCCCTGGTAGTTTTTGCTTCTCTCAAAAGTAATTATACACTTGTATATAATAGGGGGAACCATAATTTTCAAAGCTGTGCTATATAGAAATACCGTACTTGACATAAAGAGTTTTCATTTTGCTTAGTAACATGGTTTTGCAACTTAGTATCTGTCATTATGTTCATTTTATATAGCATTATCTATTTACATGATCATACTTCACACTTATGTGTAATGATCACTACTTTTAATGAATTCTAGAATGGAAATGGACATTATTAGTAACATTATTACTAATGAACTCATGACCTTGTCTTTGTGAATTTAAATTAGTGTTAAAATTGTGGGCTTGAAGTGGTCTATTTTCCCTGTTTTTTAATCAAAATATTTGAAAATGAGAGGAAGTTGTGCAAGTAAGATGTTTTGGCTTCCCTCTGGAATTTCTTGTTTGTACAAACTTGCTCAGTAAATTATTCAAAGATTGATATATTGGCTATAAATTAGTTATAAATCAAACCCACTGTCAAGAACTGTATCTCACAGTGGGCCTAGTACAAAAATTCTGATCAAAACTGCTTTTGCTTTTATTAAGGATATGAATGTGTAACCAAATCTCTCTGTGGTGTGCATGCACATGTGGTTCATATTGGATATAAATAATAATTGTGAAGAGTTTAAAGACATATTTTGGAGAAGAAAGGGAGAGTTCTAGGCATTCACTAAGTTCTGCTCTTCTGGATTTACAAGTGCTGTTGTATTCATTTTCAGTGCTGGTCAAACAGCCATTACTAACAAAACCAAGATGGTTTACAATTTTTTTGACATGTAGGAATTTATGGTGTTAAAACACACCATGGAAGTAACTATCTTTTGTTATTCCAGGAGTGAGAATGTCTATTTTTATTATTAACCAGATAGACAATAGATAAGCAATCAAGGATCCAAAAGCTGAGCCAATTTTTTTAATGAGATATGAGGAAATGTGATGACTATAGCTAATGCCAGGGATGCTAGAGATATGGGGAAACAGTTTGCTGCAGACTTCTTCTGCTTTTAATATCAGAAAATTGAGTCTGATTTACGATAATCCTGAAGTCTTCCTAAGAACTGTAATTGGTGTTTTCCAAAAAGCAGAACTATCAGTACTTTTTCAAAGAGTTGATTGGGTGGAACTACAAAATGTGTAAAACTCCTTCAGCTGTTTGTGTACTCTCAGGGTTTTACACTTCTCAAGCATTTATGACTGCAGCTTCTCCCACAATTTTCTCTAAAGCAGATTACTGGCATTCTAATACACTTCTTGCTCATAAAGAGACAAATAGGGTTTGTATCAGCAGTAGAAGAGCAAATGCAGGTTTAAGTGTAGACACTTGAATTATTTCTTATCTGACTTAAATACAATTAAAGTATTTGCTTGGCTAGAATATTCAAAATATTTTACCACATCATAATATTCATAAGTAATTTCCTTTTGGGTCTGATATCTTAGTTTCTTGATTTTGGCAAAATTTTCCAAGCTTTTCTTTTTCTTGCATCAGGGTTTCTAAGCACATTTTTTAAAAGTCTAATTCATACATGTAAAGTGCAACCACCAGTCACCAAAATAATTTACTAAAGATAATTTTTAAGTGTTTTATTTTTGTGATAAGTAGATTGAATTTTCTCTAAGACTTACAAATCTTACACTAAACCTTGTACTTTTATAACTTTGTGTAATGAATTGCATCAAACAAGTAAATAGTTTAGGATTTTTAAACAATAGAAAAAAAATAGGATTAATTGTTTTCTTTTGGGGGCGGCGGAGACAGGTGCTACCTATGTGATAATGAAGTTCCATATAAAACTTCAACTCTTTTGGGCCAGACTGTGGATTTTGTTAGAAAACAAGTTGGTATTGACTCATCACATGCAGGTAAGTAATTATAGTATAGATACAGTAAATCAGAACGTCTCTTAAGTGTTGGAGACAGTACTATAAATCCAGAATTTACACTAAATTAGATTTAGCACCTTAATTTCTCCCCTTTTTTAATCTTCTTTGTCACAATTCTGATAGTATAAGTAACATTCTAGCCCATAGACCTAATTAGATCAGGATTTTGCTCAGCATCCCCTAAACTTTTACAGACAAGACATACAAAAATAGGTAGGAAAAAAAGACAGTTTTACTGTGACTTTTTAAAAAATGTGACACTCCATTTTTCTGCAAATAGGCATTTGAATTTCAGTACTTAGGGTGCTGTGTTTATTCATCAGTGTTGCTCATTCTGTCTTGGGATCTAAAGAAAAATTTTCCTTGCTTACGGATAATTCAATGTGATTTTTTTAAGTCTTTTTATGTGTATTTGTGAATGTGCCAGGAATGACTGAGTCTCCAGCTTAGTCATTGCAGCACATGTCCTAATGGAAGGAGTAGTATACAAAGGTTTTGTCACTGGGTCTGTACATTTAGTATAGGCAGCTGCAGTGCTTTTAGAACTCTAAAATATTGTGTTTAGCCTCCAGTCTATGTGTTAAATATGATTGTTTAAAAGAAAACAAACCCAGCAAAAACCCCCTAGTTTCCCTAATGGCAAAACTCATTTTGTACAAGGCATTTCCACTAGAAAAATTGGAAGAATTTGCATATGAAAATAAATGGTATAACAAATGACTGTCAGAAATTCCAACACTTGGGTGAAATCACAGGCCATGTGGGAAATGGAACACAAATATCTAACAATGCCACATGCCTGTCTCCGAATTCAATTTTTTCAGAAAGCAGATGAGGTTTTCCCACAGGGAGCTGAGTTTTTTGAGTGGTCAGTCTTTTCCAGACACACAGTTGAACTTTTGTATCAGTTGCCAAAATTTTCTTCTTGGGTTTGAACTGGAAAACCAACGAATACCTGGGTGCAGTTTTGCCTGTTTCATGTGTTCAGTTCATTGTTGTTCATCCACCTGTTTCTTGTCCTAAGATTGTATTGTCTGTTTTCCTTGCTTTCTCTGAACTTGTGTCACTTGATTTTAAAGTTAATATTAGCTCTCAGCCCCCCTCACCAGAAACCTAATCAATACTGACTGCCAAACTAGCAGAACCAGTGTGGATGTTATTTTGAAAACTGCCTGGAACTCCCTTACAGCTTTATTAAACAGGCTGTTAAAATTTTCAGCAATACACCAAAATAATTTTTGGGAAAATATTTTTAACTCATCTTGAAGACTATAAACCTTTCAGTATGATCTGTTTAGGTACATAAAATGCAAATGAGAATGCTTTGACAGTGGGAACCTGTTGGATGTTGTAAAAAGCCCTCACATAGGTGACTGACGGGAATAAGATTTGAGATAACACTTGAAGAATTTCAGAGGATGTTGGCATAAATGGCTTGTGGGCCAAGAGATGTTTAATTTGCTTGCTGATTTGAAATGGCACTTCAGGGGGTTAGTGATTCATTGTTTTGCTCTGTTTATTTTTTAACTTCTGTTATCTAGACAATTTAGGAACATAAACCAGTAGTTTTATATTTAAAAATTAAATACTTATCATATCTATAAGCTCGAAACATCATAGATTGCTGCTGGTGGTAATAATCTTTCCTAGCCTCTGCCTGATAACTATGTTAATATGTGATGTGTTTTTATTATTTCAGTAGAAAAGCAAGAGAACAAGGAAGTTGAAAATAAAAAAATAGAAAAAGACAGCAAAAATGAGCAAGAAAAAGAAGTTTCACTTAAAGAAGAAAATTCTCATTCAACTGCTAATGGAGAAGTCACTGTGAAAGGACTTAGTAACTTGGGGAATACATGTTTCTTTAATGCAGTGATGCAGGTACAGGACTTGCTGTCATTTTTAGAAAAACTTTGAATAGGAAAAAAAGCCACAAACAAAATGAAAAACAGCCCAAAACAACCCTGCCCCCAGCATTTTACAGTGACACAATTAGAATGTGATTTTTTTATCTGCCAGGAATGATGGCTTCTTTCTAAAAATAGTGTGTTGGCCCAGAGAAAAACAAAGAAATGGAGCTGCATGTTCAGACTTGCTCTAAGGGGAAATAGAATAAACTGCCTTGTCCGATTTTATGTCAGTATTTTTCACTGACATAAAATAAGCATGCCAATTTCTAGCTATTTTTTAAAAATATTAAATAGTCTGCATCACCCTTGTGACCTCTTAGACTATAAGCAATTAGTACTCAAAGACCATGTGTGTTTATTGTAATAAAAATGTCTCTATCAGCAACAGGAAAACAAAGCTAAATATTGGATGAAAAAAACAGGATGAGTATGTTGCAGGTATTGCCATCTTGTGTGACTTGTTCAGCTAAGAAACGCAGAATCTTGTTCTTTCATGTGTATTGAAAGTGACATGATCTTGTGCTCTTTGGCTCTTGATACTGAGGTTTTACTCAAAATTCCCACTGTACTTGCAGATTTTAGTAAACTGCTTTTGATTTACTTTTAAATACTTTTTGAACCAAGCAAATACATACACTGCATTTTATTCTTTGATTTTTTGGAAAAATACACTAGTAAATACATTTGTCAAAAGATCAGTCTGCAGAACAAAAATATATTTAGAGTTTATGCAATATGAAGTAATGTTTTTAGAGGGCATTGGAAGTCCCGTTAGCTATATGGAATGTACCTTTAAGTCTTAAACACAGGGATTCTAGAGTCGTAATGAACCACTTTAGTTCTGTGTTTGGGAAAATAAATTGCTGCTAAACTGGTTGCTACAATTTCCACCTCTAGTGGAGTTCAGCTGCCTGTCCTGTTGTCCCCATTTTCTAATTTCTTTCTGTCTTTTATGTTCTACAGAATTTATCACAAACTCCAGTCCTGAGGGAGCTGCTTAAAGAAGCTAAAATGCCTGGCACAACAATTAAAATTGAGTCACCTGAGCTATGCATGGTAATATGTTTTAACCTCCATGGTATTTGTCCTCACCTTCTGATCTGTTAAGGAAACAAGCAATACGTATCTGTCAATTTTAAAGCTGTTACTATTGTCAGCTTCCTACTCACAGCCAGCCAGCAGACTCCCAGCTCCATCCCCAGCAGACTACCTTCGCCAGCTAACCCACTCTTTTATAACACACCCATCTCATTGGACGGGCAAGGCTGTTTCCACTCTTTGATAACTAGCACAGCTGTGATTCATCAGGGCAGGGTTGCTTGCAGTCCCTTCTCCTACATGTTCCAGCTAAATACTAACAAGATTAGGACATAAAATCAGCAGGAGCTTCACCACTGCTTTCCATAAAGCTGCTTCTGAAGCCAGTGGAGGTATTTTGTTCAGAGTGTAAGAGCAGTGATTCAATACTCTGTTGTAGAAGGAGTGCTTGCATTATGGTGATGTTATTTAAAGAATCAAAATGTGTAACTCTTGTTACAGTGCCACTTGTCTAAATGCAAAAAAGGAAATTAGAGTATGTCTGTAGCACTAACTTAAATAACACACCTGTCATTACAGTTAGAGATGTAGATGGCAAAGAAAATGCACAACCTTTTTTAAGAAATTGTGGTTTTTCTCTTAGTAAAGGTAAGAAATCCAGACTTTGAACTAAGCAATAAGTAACTGAGTTTTGCTATCATTTCATGATAAACTACACATTGTTTTTGTCAGGTAACTTATTGCCATTTTGGCATTTTGTGGAATTTTGTGTATTCTATTTGATAATAATGTTTTCAGGAACTGAAAAGGAAAAATTTAACTGCAAAAGAATTTGCCACTGAATTAAGGCAAAACAGATCTCTTGCTTTTCTTTCAAACAGGAACCTCAGCTAATAAAACTAGATCAGCCAGGTCCTTTAACTCTAGCCATGCATCAGTTTGTGACAGAAATGCAAGAGACAAAAAAAGGGATCGTGACTCCTAAGGAACTTTTTGCTCAAGTTTGTAAAAAGTAAGTATCTGTACAATGGCACATCATAGTGAGTATGAAAAAGTTTAAGACTGTCAGTCTTTCCTCTTTCTTTTATCTCTAGCTCAGAATACAGTATATGAAATTTGTAGAATACTTAATTTTTGAAAGAAGAGCAAAATAAAAATGAATAGCAGTAAAATGAAAAATATTCAGTGACATACTGAGTAGCTGGCATCATATTTTTAGAAAATACAATATGTAGACACTTGTTGCTTTTATATTCTTACATTCTGGAGACTTTGTCCATGTGTGTTTGGTGTGAATTGTTTTTGCTTTATCTCTGAGTTCAGTTATATTTTAAAATTTCATTTAACAGAGCAATACGATTCAAAGGTTATCAGCAGCAAGACAGTCATGAATTCCTTCGTTACTTACTTGATGGAATGAGAGCAGAAGAAATCCAGGTGTGTGTTAAAGTCATAGTTGTGCATACCTGTCTTCTTCGTACCCTGGACCCAGACTCTTTCTTCTGCTGATGGGAGAAAGAACATGCTTTCTGAGATATGTCAGCCTCTGTAGTGTGGTTATGCTGTCCATAGCACTCACTTGAAGGTTATTAGCAAAGAGAACCTACAGAAAAAGTGGGTTTAGAGTATGTGTAGTCACCCTAAACAATATCCTTATGTCTTCATTTCTGAAACACACTTGTAGAAATTCCATAGGGGTTTTTTTGCTAGTTTTAATTTGGGCAAGTATTTCATCCTCAGACTCATTTTCTTACATACTAATTGGAACATTATGGTTGCAACTTCTCTTTTTTTTTTTTTGATATCTACAGGAATTGTTGTGTGGTTCTACAGGTACTTGTGTTGTTTGTATTGATTATCTTAATTGGTGAAGATTATACTTTTTCCTCCATCTGAAACACATAGTAAAATGAAGTAGCTAACTGAATTATTTTAGGAAATTTTACAGAGTATATTTGTTTTGAAAATTTCAGCAAATAAGCGTTGGAATACTAAAGGCACTGAGTGACTCTAACAAACAAAATGAAGAAGAACTTAAAAAGAAAATTAAAGGTAAATTATCATAGTATCAGCAACTTGTAACATCTCTTTTGTTGAAGTATATAAAGTAACATTAATAGTATCAACTAAAAGATACATGTTTACTTGTACAACTTTACGCCACCTGTTCAGTATGTGTGCATCTGGAATAAGAGGCTCAATAGTTTATATTTAAATGTCTTGCTGAACTTGGTGGCATTTCCTTCTCACCGGGATAAGAGAGTTGATTCTGTAGACATCAGACATTAAAATATGTTTGGGCAATGATTAATCATTCAAACATGTAAGAAATTAAAATACTAGTATGTGAATATAATTTATGCAGCTGCTAATAGTGCATTGTTACTTAACAATAGTATAAAAAACATCCAAACAATGAACAGAAGAATTTTTAAACTTTTCAACATGACTTAGGAGATGAGCTGCCCATTTAAATTCAGACTGTGTTACTCTGAAATTACCACTTGATGATAATGGTTTTGTCTGACAAAAGTTGGTGCTTGTTTTTTAAGTTCAGGTAGTTGTTTCAGTCTTGAGAGAAAACAGGAATTCTTACTGAGATGCAGTACTTCTGAGAAAATAGGGAACTGCATTTGAGCAGAGAAAGTGGTAGAGGTATGGTTTAACCTAGCTGTGGTCTGGGAATGTGTTTTCACCCCCATTCTTTTGATACACAAAAGATTCTTAATTTAAGAATCTTGCTGTACTTGCTATCCTGTTCTGTCATACACCTTGCATGTTATATTCTCCTTTTTTATTCGGTATGCAATAATTAAATTGGTTGCCATTATATTGTATGTAATATTTTTAACTTTACTATACTTTCGAATTCTCAGAATATGAAAAGAAAAAGGGGATACAAAGTTTTGTAGATCGAATCTTTGGTGGAGAATTAACCAGCACAATTATGTGTGAGGAATGCAGAACTGTAAGTAAACTGCCTGTTCTGAATAACCTAGAGTGTTATGCCCTGTAATTTGCAGAACCCCAAAGTGACTGTCTGTAGAAATAAGACTACACTAGCTGCATGCTTTTCAAAAAGGAGAATGATTTGGCTGGAATCTTTTTTCCCTTGTGTTTTAAAGTTAATGTTTCAGTTCCTTTCAAAAGCCTTCCAGAAAAAGAGGTCAGCAACAGCAAGCTGCCTCTGCCAGAATTCCCTCCTAGATTCCAAGTGAACACCTTCCAGTGGCACAGATCATAGAGCAAATTAATTGTTATGGGACTCTTTCCTTTTTCATTCAGGGGATTATGTTTTCCCCTTTCCTACAATGAAAAGACTGTGGGATTGCCAGGAGGACAGTTAAGGAAGCACTACTGGGATAATATATGCTGGAGATGAAGTAATTGAGTGTATTAGCAAATGGGCTAGTTGAATATCATGGTCGATTACAGCTATAAGCCTCTTAGGCCCTAAGGTGCAGTCTCACTAGATAACTGAAATTCATAAAAGTATTTCCTGCTCATTTCGGTAGTAATGTGACTGCTGGATTTTTGGTAATTGGAAGCTTTTTATGGAGGTAAATGAGCTGTGTTTTAGAGTTGTGTGCACAAGTAAAAATAGGGCTTGAATGCAAACATGCAAATATACCTATTGACAGCAAGCCAGCTGCTTCCAAACAAAATTAAATTGGACTCTTGATTATTCATTTAAAGGTATCCTTGGTCCATGAGTCTTTCCTTGATTTGTCACTTCCTGTACTAGATGTTCAGGTAAGAAACAGGACATAGGTAATTTTCAGCTTATATTTTTTTTGTTTATATGAAAACACTTACTATACAGTCATTAGTAAGAGTATTTATGCTTCTAAAAGTCTCTTTTGCAAGTCAAAATTTCACAGAAGGATAGAGAATAAGATTTTTAATGAGAGTCATTCCTGTAAGTTGTGGCCCATAAATTGTCTCTGGAAAGTCACGCAGATTGTTAGAGTTTGTAGGGGGTTTGTTTTCACTTTTTTCATCGATTTTGCTGCACCGAGTCCAAGAATACTTCTTCTAATATTCACGTTATGGAATAAAGTTAAGAAATGTTGATAGGATAGTATGTGAATACTTATTTGATCAATCTCCAGACACTCAAAGTACTTGATTTGCTTTGTGTTTTGTATTGATAATCTATATATGTAATATATCGGATTTTTTGTGTAGCACTGCTTACTCATAAATATTGGAATGGAACCCCCAGAGCCAAAGGGGTCATGACTTCTGCCACAAACAAGTTTCATTTTAGCAGAAGCAAATAAATTCTGTGGCAGGCAGTTCAACAGCAAATGTCTCTGCTTGTGTAAAACATTACTCTTCAATGCATTTAATGAGATCTGTTAGAGGCAAAGGTGATGTTGCCCCTTTACAGGTTTAGAATTTGCGCCTCAATAGCTGTACTTTTTATATTGCTTCATTCTGTTTAATATAGACTCTCTGGAATGAGACACTCCTTCCATTAATATCAGGGCGTGAGTTAGTTGTATGTTACATCATTAAAATGTTACATTTGAGCTGAAAACTCAGATAACATCTGTTTCTGTGGTTGTTCTCTGGTTTTTTGGGTTTTGTAGAAAGTGAAAATTACAAAGAGAGAAAACATTAAAAAAAACAAAGAAAAGGAATCTGAAGATGAAGAGGATAAAATCAATGACCATTACCATAAGCAGAAATATGAACCCCATGGAACAAGTAAGCACCTTCAGAAAAAAACAAAGAAACAGGCCAAAAAAAAAGCCAAGGTTGGTTTGGATAGGTATTTCACTTTGTGCTTGCTATTTCTGTTAAAAAAAAATTTTTTTTTTCTTAGTTCACATGAAGGAGGAGACAGCTTAGAACTTCTCCTCCTTCAAATGCACAACTGAAAAGACCAATTATACCCATGTCTTTTCTGTTAAGATGTTCTGTTGAGTGTTGCTGTGTAGGAATAATATAATAATATCCAGTAGAATTTGTTGCCTGTCTGAAGTAGCCTTAATTTGTATCAGAC
The DNA here is from genome assembly GCA_013396995.1 of Dicaeum eximium. Lineage (NCBI taxonomy): Eukaryota > Metazoa > Chordata > Aves > Passeriformes > Dicaeidae > Dicaeum > Dicaeum eximium. The sequence continues at coordinate 92,217 of VWZP01006448.1, read as the reverse complement.
TGTTTTCCATTGATTGCGAGAATATTCACAAAACTTTAGAATACAGACACAAGAAAGATCAGGAATATAGCAAGGCCATCATTAGCTGTATTTTGATGATACTATGTAACAAGGAGCAGTGGGAACTATGTCTGAGTGAGGGTAAATTCAGTCTTAGTGGAACTGATCACCTCTGATCATTAAATCATAGATTATAATTCCTGCTCCTGCCTTGCGCATCTATGGCATGCAGCATTCTGATAAAGAAGTGATAAGAAACGCTAAATATAATTTATACTTACCTTTTGTTTTGTACTCTTGTTTATTATGTGTTCAAATGTGCAGAGCCAACGCCGGCAGGAAAAACTTCAAGGAAAGATGCTTCACTTGACAGGTCTCTCTGCAACTGAACAGCCAGAGAAAGATGTTGAGTACAGCCAAGAATCAGAGACTGAAATGAGCTCTGAAACTCCTGACAAGAAGCAAGAAGAGGAATCATCACATGATTGCAAAGATCACTGCTTAACTGAGAAAGACTTGAGTATACAGGGAAATAGTACAGAAATTCAGAGCAGGCATGAAAATGCAAGAAAGCCAGAACAAGAGTGTGAAGAAAACGAGTGTCTCATGGATTGCTCTATGCAAGGCTTAGATTCTCCTATGAAGTTTGTCAATGGCCTTGACAACCTGTCTTTGAAAGAGGAGGATGATGGCAATGAAGATGAAGAAGAGCTTGCTACGGACTTTTCAAAACTCCACTTGGGTCCCAGTGAATCTGACACAAGTACCTTGGGTGGCCTTCAGCCTGTTCCTAACAAGACGTGCAAAATATCTATGGATGACCCCGAAACAGCATTTTGTACTCTGGCAAACAGGGAAGAGCTGAACCCTGAGGAAGATTCAATCCATTATTGTTTGTATCAATTTACCCGTAATGAAACACTTACTGAGACCAATAAACTACTGTGTGATGTGTGTACACAAAGGCATTGTGGACCAAAGAACAACATAAGTATGACAGATGTTTTTAAAAGAAAACTTTAAATATATCCATGTCTGCTTCTTGAGTGGGTAAAGGGTGGGGGGATTATCCTTGAAGTGGTATTTGTATAACTTTGTCTACTTTCATTCATCATATTACAGGGAATGCTCAGCTTCTCAGTTCTTGTAGTAGATGACATTATAACAGTTTAAATAGTGAAAATAGATTCCTGCTGTAACATTTGTTTTGATATAAAACACTTGTTTTAATCTTTAGTGATTTTTCTTTTCTGCAGGTGAAAAGAAGTATGTTTATACTAATGCCAAAAAGCAGATGCTCATCTCTCTGGCTCCTCCAATTTTAACCCTTCACTTAAAGAGGTTTCAGCAGGTAAGTAGCAGGCTGATACATGTATATAGCCTCAGGTTAATATGTATATATCTGTACATATACATGTAGTACTAGCTTAACTTGAAAACATGCTAACCTTACTTTTATTTTCTATAAAACTCGTTTGGTTTTTTTTCCCCAAAATTTGGAAAGTATTAGCGTGCAGCATTGTGTTTTGTGGTCTTCGAGGCATTGAGGTGTATTTCCTTGAAAGAATATTCACTTAATTAACTGGAAAATACTGTTTTGTGAGTATATTCACAACATATTCCCTCATTATTCTTCCTGCTTACTGTATTAAGCAGAATCTTAGCATGAATGGTCTCCTACTATTACAGTTGTTCATGGGCTCATATATTTCAGTAGGTGTAGGTAAATAGGATCCCTTACTAGTAACAAGTTGGCGGAAGTGGAAAACAGAGGATTCTGAGCCTTGTGGGGGAGAGGGAAGGATGAAAGGGAAGCAAAGTAATTTAAGTTTTATTTACAGACACTGAAGTCACCCCTTTATTCCCAAGTTTTAGAAAAATTTTTAGCTCAGGGCTTTATCTTTTCAAAAGAGAAGGAGGAAAGGGAGACAATACTGCCTCTTCTAAATTTAAATCTGTTTGGTGTTTTTGGTCAATATACTTGAAAAATAAGGGAGGCAACTTTAATTAGATGAAAACCAATTTAATACAGAAAACGGAAATGTGTAGCCTTTTCCAAGAGACTGTAATATGAAGAAAATAACATTTATCGTCATCTCCTTTTGTTTTTCCAGTTTGATACTGGACGATTGTTTGATTAAGGTGGGAGCACAGTTTGCATCAGTTCAGATATTCTAAGGTCAGATCCTCAGGCATGTTACAGTATCTGAGAAGCAAGAGTTGTCCTCATAGTTACTGAAGTGCATTACAGCTGATTCTTTTTCCACTTCTGCTACCATTACACTAATGTATGAGTGAGCTGAAGAGCCATCTTATCTTGTGCTCCAGTGCAGCATGTGGGGGCAAGGAAATAATGCCGGACATCGGAGGAAAAAGAAATTCGCATTTTGTGTAATGTAGAACTAATCTGTATTGTTGAAACTTTAACCTGAAACATTTAGTAACTAAGCATGGTTTTAATATGCTCCATTTTAACATTATGGGGTTTTCCCTCTACTTTGGTTGTTTAAGGCTGGATTTAATCTGCAGAAGGTTAACAGGCATATCAAGTTCCCAGAAGTCATAGACTTGGCTCCTTTCTGTACAGCTAAATGTAAAGTAAGTGGGAAAACAATCAGATTTTCCTTTCCCATGTTCTAATGTGCTTTCAGAACAAAGCTGCATAGTAAAATCTTTGTAGAATGCTTGTCAAGCCTGTTACTTTGTGTGATAACTTATACTTCACTGCTCATAACTAGTGCTTGCATGAATCTCTAATGATCAGTTTCCATTTCATCAGCAAAAAAATCAAAGAGTTTACATGCTTCAAAACCCAGCACCTGGCTGACATAGCTAAACTTGTGGTTTTCTAGAACGTGGCTGAAGGGAATACAAAGGTCTTGTACTCTCTCTATGGAGTTGTTGAACACAGCGGGACAATGAGGTCTGGGCACTACACTGCCTATGTTAAAATGAGAGCTATGAACAACCACCTCTCTGATCTTGTCCTTCAAGGACAATCTCAAGGTAAATCATTAGAAATACTTTAAAAATTATTTCTTACAGAATCACAAAATGGTTTGGGATGGAAAGGGCCTTAAAGATCAAGTAGTTCCAACCTCCTACCATGGCTGATAAGTTCTCTGAGAAGGTCAGTGAAGCTGCTGAAATCCTACAAGGAGCAGCTGAGGGAGCTGGGAGGGCTCAGCCTGGATGAGGCTCAGGGGAGATTTTATCAGTCTCCAGAACTGCCTGAAAGGAGGGTGTAGTGAGGTGGGGGTCCGGCTGTGCTCCCATGCAACCAATGACAGGATGAGATCAAGCTGTGTCTGGGAAGGTTCAGGTTGGACATTAAGAAATGAAGACAAAATGGTGCTAACATTGGAAGGGGCTGCCCAAGGATGTGGTGACATCTCCATCCCTGGAGGTGTTCAAGGGACAACTGGATGTAGCACTCAGTGCTCTGGTCCAGTTGACAAGGCAGTGATCAGCCACAGGTTGGATTAGATCTTGGCGATCTTTTCCAACTCAGTGATTCTATGATTGTACTCTATGATTCTTACTGAAGAACAGTAATAGATCTGATTGCTTCAATTCTTTGTAATAACTTTTACTCCTAAATTTTTCCTTTCACAGCTTCAGAAACTGAGCCAGTCAAAGGTCAGTGGTTCCACATCAGCGATACCCATGTACAACCTGTCTCTGTGTCCAGAGTGCTGAGCTCCCAAGCCTATATTCTGTTCTATGAGAGGGTGCTGTAACTCATCAGAAGAGCCTTCTTGTGTGTGCAGCCACTTTCTTTGGAGGTCTCAGAAGGCAGACTTGCAAATCATGTTGTTAACATGTTGGAGCTACTGTACAGCAGGAATTCACTTTATGCGTTTTAGACACACTGACAAGCGGTTAACTTACACTTTTTCCAGTGTTTCCACTACTTTTCAATACATGTTATTTTCAAAATTACAGCTTTGTGTTTTTGTTGAGTAATTTGGGTGTTGATATAAATCTTGGTCAGCAGCTTTGTCACTTCAAAGCAACCAGCTCTACTTTTGAACTGTAGTTAATCTTGGCTATCATGTGTTCCCATGCGTTTTTTAGACCCGAGTTCCAAGCATAAGAAGCTGTTTCTTCCTACACATCTTAAAAACCGAAACAATTGGAGCTTCAGCTCTCTTTTCACTATTGGTTTATGTCCAATAGCGGAGCTCTCAAGTTTGCAAATGCTCCAGGAATTTTTTTGCTGGTGCTCGGCTCATTCTCACGACAGGCATGTAGTCTCACTACTACCATATAGCTCTTCCACACAGCAGGCATAAGACCGGTAGTGCTGCACTGACTTGTAACTTTGAAGTTCTCTTCTCCACAAGCTTTCATGTGAATAAAATCTTGGCTCTGCCATGCTAGAGCAGCAGCTGCTTACATTCAGTGCATTTTTCACAACAGCCTTACTAAGAAAGTGGGCATCTTGTTCTTGTAACTCTTAGAGCCATCAGCAGTGGCCCTCATGCAGCTGACTACAGCAGTATGCCAATCCTTCTGAAAACTTGCTGAGTTTATTTTTCAGCCTCACCAACAACTGACTATAAAGCCAGCATTAGAAGAGCTGTTGTATGGCAGCCTTATTTAGGCATAAGATAGTTCCACACTTGATTTAGCCTTCCACTCCCTTCTGGTCGTGAGATAGTGCTGGCAAGAGTAGTAAAAGGATTAATTATTGAAGTGGCTTGGATTTCAAGTGCAGTTCTCCTTTCAAGCTACTTGGAGACACATAAGCTGTTTACTTCCCAAGATTAATCTTAACAGGGGGCTTCAGCTGAAAGATTCCAGCACTGCATCACGCTGGCTAGTGCTGCTTAGCATTTGTTTTTAAGGTCATTAGAATGTGACGCAGCTCATTGCTGTCAGGATGCCCTTTTGAGAGCATGGGGACTTGAAAGGGTGAGGTGAGAGATGCATGCAAAAAAAAATTAATCATAGAATCACAAATTGGTTTGTGTGGGAAAGGACCTTAAAGATCATCCGGTTCCAAATTCCTGCCATGGGAAGGGACACCTTGCACTAGACCAGGTTGCTCCAAGCCCCATCCAACCTGGCCTTGAACACTTCCAGGGATGGGGCAGCTATGGTGTCTGGGCAACCGGTGCCAGGACCTCACCACCCTCGCAGGGGAGAATTTCTTCTGTCTATATTCCTTGATGCAGAGTCCCTCTCCAACTTCCCTGTAGCCCCTTCAGACACGAGAAGGTGCTGTGAGGTCTCCACACAACCTTCTCCAGGCTGAACAGCCCCAACCTTCTCTGCCCCTCTCCATAGGGCAGGTGCTCCTTCCCCTTATCAACCTGGCGCCCCTCCTCTGGACACATTTTAACAGTTCTGTCTGTTACATTTGGGGCACCATATCTGTACACAGTGCTCCAAGTGGGGTCTCAGGAGAGGGGCTACTGAATGCAGGAGACCTGCTGCCAACACTTAATTATTTCAACATTCGACTGTTTACACTCAAGTACTGGCCAAGGAGTGCAAATAAGAGCACAAAGAGCCACAACAATCATGGATCATGAGCTCCCTGCAGCAGGCTCATGGGTCAGCCTCCCTGCACATTAGGTCTCTTGTGCCTGTAACAGGAATTGGTGACCTCCCCCTTCAAATCAGAAGTTAAAAAGAAGTTCTGAGTTCTGCCTCTTTCCTCAGCAGGAGAGCATGTCAGGCAGCCAGCCAAGGGTTAGCCCATCACATCCACAGTGTCATTCATCCCCTACACATTCACAGATTGGGAATAACATGTCACACTAGCTCAAAATGAAGTAAGTCAACATTTTAACAGTGAGTACGTTTATTGAGGTGTTTGAAGTTCTGCACTTCATTGGACACTGTTCATAATTTAAAGGCAAGAGCAAAACACTGTGACAGGCTCCAACTGGGATATTAAAAAACTCACGAAGTCATGTCAAATAAGAAATACAGTTAAATTGTTCAATCATTTTGGTCTTCATCCCAATCTTTCTTTCCTGACGGAGGTTTTGGGCCACCAGCTGGTTTTGCCATTATGATCTTGAAGAGAATAGAGAAGTAGAAAAACCTAATGTTAAAATCAGGCTTGTACCCTTCTCCAACAGCCACATGATGCTGACTGCTAGCATTTACTACATTCATGCAGTTTCTCTACCCTGAACCCAAGCCAATGAATATCCATCTAATTGAGATATTAAGAACTTTTTTTTCCTTGAGAATGGTAAAGTCTAATCCATGATACAGTAAAAAAAGATATTTTACCTTATTTTTGCATGCAAAGTAAGACTTCAGTTAGTCTAAAGAAAGTGAGTGCTTAAATAGGCCAACAGCAGACTACTTGACAGGGTGCACACTACAGAGAGGATTTTTAAAGCTATTGTTCTTAATTATTTTCTGTAAGTATCACACTTTAAAACCATCAAGTCCATCAGTCCTACCACGTTAAAGCTCATTCTCTGCACTGGCCACATGGACAAGTAAGGTAAATATGAACTTGCACGTATGATCCCTTCCAAGAAAATTTGGATTTAGGAGCAGAATCCATTTGCAAAGGGCACAAATACAGGATGTAGCAATCAGCACACAGCAGAAGACAGCAGTGTTATGTGTTCTCAAGGAGCATACAATCTGCCGTGTGCTTGTCAATGAACTCATGCATGCACACACAGATACCTCTCTGCTAGAGAAACAAAGCTTACTGCACACTAGTTTTCAGGCTCATCTTTCCAGTCATCCTTATCCCAATGTCCTTGTTGCTTAGGGGCTTTTGGACCGCCTGCTGTTTTTGCCATAATAATCTACAGAAATTTTACATGCAAATTCATTTTTGCTGAAATTTCACAAAATAACAAAAGATTTTTATCATCAAGATTGTAAACTGTCTTTTTCCTAAAAATTTTTGTTTTCATGTAAAAATATATGAGAGAAGATTTCCTCTACTAAAGCTTGTTCCTACAGAAGTTAGGGTAACTCTGCATACAAATATCAACTGTCTTCAAAATATCAACAAAATATTAAAAAAAAAATCCCAACAAACCCAACAAACATTAATAGCACTGCTGTAGAAGCAGCCACATTCCAGATTACAAACTCAAACAAATGACTTCCTGGCTTCCAGAAATGAACAAACCACATTCTTAAGTAGCATTATGTTTACACCTTGCATTTCCAGGAGATTCCACCTATTTGCATGAGGGTTCTGCCTGGCTTTAATTCAGCACCCAAATGGCATATAAGCTTACCTGATCAACCCTTAGGACAGTTACTGCTGCATTTGTAGCTAGCTTGATACCCCAGAATTTTCCAAGATACGTGTCTAACACACCAGCTTCCAACATGTCCCTCACTGCAGCAGCTTCAGCCTGTCAGATGGGGAAAAAACATTACTCAAAACTTTTAGGCTTTCATCCAGCAAGGTGGTATCACTTTTCTAATTTCATCTTCTCCCTTCATAAAATCTTCATTCCTGCTTGCTGATAAAAAGAACATTTAAGGATTTCAATTCCAAAAAGTAATTATTCTGTGCAACACAGAGCTTCCAACCATTTAAAATAATCTATAAATACTTCATACTGATAGAAGTACTTCTAAGTATAACCCTGCACTGCAGGGCAACAAGTAACATGAGAGACTATTTACCTCAATATCAAATCCAACATTTTTCTTCCCTTCCTGATGCATGGCATAAAGTTTGGAGATGACCTCATTAGCCTTTACTCCAGAGTTTTCTGCCAGTGCTCGAGGAATGGCTTCAAATGCCTCAGCAAACTTCTTGATGGCATATTGGTCAAGCCCAGGACAAGTCTAAAATTAAGTTGAAAACCATGTCAGCATTTCAAAAACTGTAAGATAGGGAGGCATTTCCCCCCACACTTGTTACTACACAAATATATATACTAGTATTAAAATAATTATTATTGGTATTAAATAATACCAATAATATTGATTGGTATTAAAATATTGATTTTTTTTTTGGTAAGATGTGTGTGAAGATGAAAAACCAAATAGCCTATTTGCTGTACCTCTCCATAAGATGTGATCTGCTTGGCTAATTCAATCTCTGTTGCACCACCTCCAGGAACAAGACGTTTATCCTGTGGAAAGACCACACAAAACCATAATGTTTTGCTTCAAGCATCCATTATTTCTTATTTTTTTAGGATTTTTCTTGTCTATCAAGAATGCAAAAGAACTTTATTCCACACAGACTTAAGAATGCACTTCAGAACAAACATGCATTGTAAGGGAAATCTACCAGAATTTACTCATTCATTCCAATGTCTTTCAAGAAAAACAGCTTATTTTGTAAAAACTGTAAAAATAATAATAATTATTATTAAAATAATAATGCAGTGGGTTTGGTGCCTCAGATTTTTTTACTTTTTTCTTAACTTTCAACTCCTGGTTAACTGTAACAGCATTCCTACATTTTCTCATCTTTTCTATTATTTTGGTGGGAAATATACTAGAAACCAATCTACTGTACATTAAGTTTAATATGTCAACAGTTTTCCAAGTAAACACAGGAACATTTCCTTTTGTATGAAAAAAAGAAATATGTAATAATATTTAAGACATAAACTGCTCACACAAAAAAAATACTCTGTAAAACAGAGTTCTTCTATCCATAAAAACCTACCTGTATTATGTGGAAGCATGAATTATCACCAATGAATTAGATAGAAACTGAGTCTACAGCTAATCAGTTTCTCCTATTCCCAAGTGACAAAGCTATCTAGCTTTTCTTCTGTGCCTGGTTTCCAAGGAACATTACAAAGCATTTATGGAGTAAGTCAAGAAAGAGCTGACTGTCTTTACAAAGTGGTAAAGGTAATCCACCTTCAAGAACTCACTCATTACTGGAAAATTGAGTGCAGTCCATATTAAACACCATCTTTTATATATCCTATGTTTGCAACAATAGGCGTCTTCTCTACACAGCCCTCCACACCTCAGCGCTACACAGCCATCTCTCCAGCTCCAGAAGGCACCTAAGCAGATTAATATCTACAGCCTTTGGTAGCAAATGAGCACAGAGCAGGTTCAAGCCTTGCCTCAAACTGATTCATTTTTGATAACTCAAGTGTTCTCATTACTTACCCTTGTGAGTACTTTGAAAGTATTAACACCATCATCCACTGCTCTCTCTATGTCATCCATTAGATTGTCTGTAGATCCACGAATGAGGATAGTAGAAATGGCACCATCCTCCTTTTCTGCTCAGAGACATGCATTACTGAATTAATTCATTAATCTTATATCCAAAATACATATAAAGACACTTTAGAACAGCAGTGTCAGCAGTTCTACAGAACATACATACCATGCTTAAACACCACAACCTGTGTATCCCCAACCTCTGATAAATACACACTATTGCAGTGACCCATTTCTTCAAGAGTAGGGGGAGTCTAGAAAGAAAAACATGAGTTAAAAACTGAACCTGCTCATCAGTTCTCACCCTCCTGCACCTAATTTGGGAAGTACACACCAGTCTGGGTAGGGCTGTAGCACCAACAGCTTTACACAGTCTTCTCAGGTCCCACTTGGAGTTCAACCTTTAAAAAAAAATTTTCATAACAACGTTAACACATGCAAGAGTATTCTCTTAACTTGGCAAGTACATTTCATAAATCTGGTAGTCCAAATGTTTTCATGCTCTCCTAGTACTTACCTCACTAACATAAGATTGTACTTGTTGGCATAATGAAGAGCCATATCTGCCACTTTGCCACCTGTTACTACTACATTTGCACCACTATCTGCAATAGCTTTGACTTGCAAATCCATTAGATTTTCTTCTCCTTTACTGAAATTCATCAGTTCTTCAGCATTCTTTATTAAGACGGTGCCCTAGTAAAACACACACACTGTTACAATTCAGCATTAAACCACATGCCTACAAGTTTCTGACAAACCATTTTGTCTCCCAACCTATCTATAAACCTCGAGTCATCCTATTTTTTAATACTGACACACTCCCCAGGCAACAGGGTAAAACAAGAGGGAAAAAAAAAAGGAAATCACCAGGCAATTCTAAACAACCTTGGGGTTCAGAAATTCAAACTGCAGTTTGGCTCAAATAACCCAACAAAACCAACACCATTTCCCCCATCTCAAAAACCCTGTGAAGCAATCAAGGTTCAGAACTTTTCTATTAACTTTTCTAAACTAATAAAATCAATATTCATCTAAATATCTCAATCACCAAGTGTTGAGAATATTTATAGCTAAGTCTAAAAATAAGAGCACATATGCATAAATAGAGATGTAATTTATTTTAAGCTTTAACATACCTTAGTTTCAGTTATCATACCATCAAAAGGGCAGGAATACACAGCTATTTTTGCATCTTTGACAGAAGTAACATCTCCTTCAGTTTCTTTTTTAAAAACCATGCCATGCAGTACTGAGGAAGCAGAAATACCAGCACCCTGAAAGGAAGTAAGTGGAATCTGAGACTTTTTACAAGGGCAAGTAGTGATGGGCCAAGGGAGAATGGTTTCCCACTGAAAGAAAGTAAGTTTAGATTAAGTATCAGGAAAAAATTCTTCCCTGAGAGGGTGGTGAGGCCATGGCTGCCCAGAGAAACTGCAGCTGCCCCATCTCTGAAGCGTTCAAGGCCAGGTTGGACAGAGGTTGGAGCAACCTGGTCTAGTGGAAGGTCCCTGCCTATGGTAGGAGGCTTTAAGCCACATTCCAACCCAAACCAAACTGTTCTTTGATTCTATGAATAGGGGAACATCGTGTTGCTGACCATTTGTTGTCCAAAAGCTGCACTACTCTGCCTGAAAAGCAGACCTTACAATCATTTGGATGTAACACTCTTAAGTACAAGACTTTAGCTTATTCAGCAACAACAAACATCATCTAACAGGATCCCATTTTAGATTAGTTTTAATATTAATTATTTTTATTTCTGAATGCTGCTACTGGGCACTAAACCAGAGAAAAACTGATTTCCAAAATTTAGTACACATGCCACAACAAAATTAGAAAAGACCCTCTGGAAGTTCAAAGATTAACCCTCATTACACTGTTTAACCTAACAATTACACTAAAGCCAGTTCTTCAAACTTACCACGATTTTGCACACTCTGATATTATCAACGTTGAAATTACCAGAATCAGGAAGAATAGAAACTGGGGGAGAAAAAAAAAAAAAAAAGAATGTCTCGCTTAATGAATAAAGTAGAACAATGACACCATAAAATAATGCCTGGAATTTTTCTGAACTACTTAATTTCAGTGGTTTGAGATATCTGCCTAAACCCAAGACAATTATAACCTGCTAATAACTGGCATAAAGAAAAACAGGACTTTTATTTTTACAAAGTAAAAATCAGAAAGAAACATTTATTCAGGCTGCTCAGTTAATTAAGTTCAAATATGCACTCATACAAGTAGAGTCAAGAGATAAGTCTGACCCAGAGTACTTAGAGAAATCGCTGGAACTAAAAATGAAGGTTTTATCCCGGAAATCTAAAGAGAGAACAACTCAACAGAACTAGTCTTACTTCCATTGTTCTGTGGCTGCAACTAATAACAGCTTATGTGAAGCGCAATATGTCCTCCGAGTGATACAAAAAAAGGGAGAAAGATGGGTTTCTGCACTAAAAGGACTTGAAAGCTATTTCTAGAAATGTCTAGTAGGAAAGGCAAACCTTTTCTGAGCTACTATGTCAATGCAGAGTTCAACATGAGAAAGCTTACCCTCATTTCAAAGGTAAAGCATTCCATCTAATCCCACCTGCTAAACAAACCATACTTCCTATCTTACCTGAAGATGTAAGGACCATAAGCAAACCTATTCAGTTTTTAACAGTATGCCCATACCTATTCCTGCCCACTTACCACAGGCCTGAGCAATAAGCCTTGCCAAGAACCGTTCATTGCCATATTGTTTGCTCATGATTGATGTGTACAACAAAGATGACACTTCTTCAACATCTTGAAGGTTCTTTGCAGAACAGCACACCAAATCTGGAAGAATTTCTAGGGCTTTCTTGCAAGCCTTTTCATATCCTTCAATCACCTGTGTAGCAAACAGTAAATATTCACTACAAGACTTCATACTGCTTTTAACTGCTTTTCAAATAGACATAAAACATTAAGAGATGCAAAAGTTTACAAGAGGAGCAAGCAACCACAAGCAACAGAACACTTGATTCCCCTTCAAACATCTTTATCTAAAAAATTAGTGGGAAGAAAGCAGATGATTCACAGTATTATGACCCAAAAATACTGATCAGTGGCAATCTGGATTCCATCTGTGTGAACTGTAATGAGAATATAACTTGCCTCTGAGACAGATAACCCCATCCTCAGAAGGTCTTCTGCTAACTCCAAAAGAACTCCAGCAAAAACAAGGACAAAATTTGTTCCATCTCCAACTTCTTGCTCTTGCATGTGTGAAGCCATCACAAGCATTTTCGCAGCAGGATGCTGGACCTTCAAAAGAAGTTACACATCTTGGTGACTAACACCCCACCTAAGATTGCAGCTTCAGGCTTTTCTGTGCATCTTTCTAAGCTCTCTTATTTCAAATTGTCCCTAGAGATACGAAGAATGCACAAAATTGGAAAAGAAAGCAGCACAGATATTCTTAATTGGCTAACTTCTCTAGTAAGAAAAAGCAGAAACATACATTAAAAATAAAAATCAGAGAACTGAACATTGCCACTACAACATACATTACACATCCTTGTCTTTGGTTCTGAGCTACTTTCACAGGATGCAGCGGCTTCACAATTACGTGCTGCAACAGGAAAACAGTCTGGAGTTTAGATCTTCAAACTGAATTCATATGTAACATACAAAGTACATGTCTAAATAACAGTTTCATTTGAAGGGGGGGAGTGTGGGAAGGTTCTGTTTAAAGATTGCACTGCTTCACTTTTCTTTCAAATAAAGGCAATAAAACACTATATTCCTTAATATTTATACCTGCCATTTTATACCAGAAAGTAACATGCAAAATGTATCAGATTAGGTCACTAGTATGCAGACTGTATTTTTTAAAAACAGAACTGAGACTTCCAGAGTTATTCTACTCATAGTGAACACCAACACAATGCATTCAATACTACATACTTACTTTATCATTAAGTATAAAATTCAGTAAAATATTATTTGTGTTGTGTCACGAATACCAATTTGAAGTCGCAGGAAGAACTAGGAGAAGACAGCCTTTTCATGCCTTTACAGTATTTACAGAAGGATGCTGCTATAGCCTCAGATTCTTAAATTCAATTGATGAATTCTAAGCAGTCAGGAGAATATGGCAAGCAACAACAATAGGAGATAAGCTCAACAGCTATGTCATGCAGACTCTTCCAAACCATTGCATTTCTAGACATATGCTCTTTTAAACCTACTGGTTTTGGGGGAAAAGTAGGGAATTATTAAACATCGCCTTCAACTATTAATGCTGCTTCACAAAAGAATTATATTCTTCACTGTGAACCTTAAATTCAGTGAAAAAAGTAAATTACTTCCAAAGTGACATATGCAAATCATCAGTCAGAGTGATGTTTCCTTCCTGGCAGTCAGAACCGTAACAGACCATGAGCAGAAACACTGGCTGACAACTGACATCATCTGAAACAGGAAAACTCACCTCTAGCTCTCTCAGGATAGTAGCGGCATCATTTGTAACAAAAAGCTTTTCCAGGTGGTTGATAACCATTTTGTTCATTCCTAAACACGGAAACAAAACCATTTATAAAAATAATCCCTTATGCAAACAATATTTTGTACACAGACATTGTTTCCTAACTTTCAGGTGTATCTCGCACATTAAAATGTTAGCTCTGTTTATAATTTAAAACTTTAAAACATTTTTGTGAAATAAAACTTGAAGTGTAGGGCATTAAGGAGAAATCAGTAATTTCTGAGTAAGCAGTTTTCTGTTCAATAATACCAGCACATTACTTAATTAAATGATACAGGAAAATATTTTGTTTCCATATATCTGACTGAACAAGATCATGTTCACTTATGACTACATACCATGTTATCATGTTTCTTTTAATTTTTATGCTTTTTCATGTATTTTACACTGTTTCAAAGAGACCACGGTAACTGCTACAAAAACACAGCAAAAGCAGACACTGAGCGTAACTCAAGAGCTGTCAAAACAAAATCTGATTTCTTTGTGACAGTCGCAAAGAAATAGTCACATATTTGCAGTTTTAGACCAAGTCCAATGTGTTTACCCCGGAAACAAATAGCTGCCTCTATCAAGGTAAGTTTAACCTCCAAACATAGCATTTGTCTCAAAAATGCAGTAATAATTTTAGGATTTATTTACCATTTGGTCCATATGCTGTACGGGTGGTTTGAGCAAGTTCTTTGCATGCCTGGATGTTTCTATAGACAGCTTCTTCTAGCCCTGAATAATGCTAAAGAGAAAAATGACTGATCAGAATTAGGCTAACAAAAAAAAGCGATGAACTAGTAATTTCTCATCAAAGCAGCATCAATCTACTGAGTGCCTCATAGCTTTTTATTTAATATACACTTGGTATTTCAGGTACAGTTTAAACAAAGACAGTGAGAACTACTACATACACCTTCTCAACTGGGCAGCTTAGCAAGCACAAAAAGCTTCTAAAGAGAAACTCTGAACAGTGACTTGACTTGCAATACAGTTTGCATCCCCTCAGTCTTCCAAAAAAGTTTTGTGATATGCCAAAAAGAAACAGAAAACAACAAAGACCCAGCTGGAGATGGGCAAGGATTTCTGTACCTGCTTCTTTAGTCACAGTTTTGTATGCTACAAAAATAATTTAACTCAGTTCTACTGAGTTTGAAAATTCAGAAGCAGAATGATTAAGTAAAATATCTCAGTTTGAGAAGGCAATCAGCCTGGCTTCAGTCTAGAAACCTTAAACCAAGATGGGATCCCCAGAAAGGAACTTAAGAAAGAAAAAACAGGATAAAAAGTACTGTGTAGCCCGTAAGAGAAGGGAGAAAAGTAGTAATAATATTTACTCTCTAAATACAAACCAAACATCTTAGATTTCCAGCTGCCTTCTTGTTTTGCAGAAGACAACTCTTGCTGTTCTGGCCTTGAATTTTTTAACACTGAGGCCACTCTACTTCCCTGTTCTGCCCCTGCCCTGAACATATGCCATTATTTGGCTCCAAGAAGGACTCTAAAAAGAAACACAAAGGGCTTTCAGAGCTGCTACCTTCACTCTTTTTTTCTAATAAGTAGCAAACAGAAAACCTTCCCATTTTCCCTCTTTCTTGGAGAGAGGGACTTTGGACAAGGGCCTGGAGAGACAGGACAAGGGGAAATGGCTTCACATAGAAAGAGAGTAGGTTTAGATTAAGTGTTAGTAATTCCCGAAGTTCTTCCCTGTAAGGGTGGTGAGGCTCTGACACAGATTTCTCAGAAAAATTGTGGGTGCACAACCCTGGAAGTGTCCAAGACCAGGCTGGATGGGGCTCGGAGCTAAATGATCTTTAAGGTCCCTTCCAATCCAAACTCTTCTGCTGATTCTATGAATAAAAAAGAAAAAACCTACACCTACTTGCTTTCTGCCCACTTTTCAAAGAAAGCCTCTCCTTTATTAAGACACAATCCTTCAACTCTAGCAAAATCTTAATGATGTTAACGTTAAATAAAGTGAAACCAGATTTATTGGAGAGCAAACATATACAAAACATCACATTGTTCTGCACCGCTGACAAAGGTATCAGAAAAAGTCAAGCAGAATGACCCGGATATTTCTGAACAGCTTCACCTACAGGGCCCGGCTGAATGTGGCTGCCCAGCCCCTGTGAGAGCTTTCGGAACAGTGTGGGCCCTGGCGCATCCCCGGGGCGGCGGGATGAAGCGGCAGCGCCTGGCCCGGGGGAAGGGCGGGGAGCGGCATCCCGGCCCCGCAGAGATTTCTGGAAGGCCGCGTGCGCCGGGCGCCGCCTTGCAGGGCCGGGCAGGCCGCGATCCCCGCAGCGCAAAGGCCGCGGAGGGGCCCCGGGCCGGGAGCGGCGCAGTGCGTTAAGCCCCCGGGCCCCCGCCCCCGGGACACGTGGCGCCGCCTGGCCCTGCCGGCCTTCCGGGGCTTTTCCCGCACCGCCACCCTGAGACCCCTCCCGCACCCATCCATCCATTTATCCGCGTATCAATCAAAAGGCGGTCTCACCTTCGCTCCCTCCTTGAGCATCTGGGCGAAGCCCGGGGCCTTGGGGACGTGCAGCGCCATCTCCGCTTCGCTCTGCGCCGGGGCTGCAGCGGCGGGAGCGCGCGGGGCACGGCGGGAGCACGGGGCCGCGCAGGCGCGGGAGCGGGCGGGTCGGGGCCGCGCCGGGTCTGCACCGCCCCTCAGGCCGCGGGGCCCCGGGGTTCGCCCCGCTTGGGGCTGGCCGGGTTCGCAGCCGGGGAAGCGTCGGGCACGCGGGTTGGCTCCCTTTCTTCCCATGTCCTGTTCAGCAGACCGTTCACCAGGCGTTCCTCGGTACAATGTGGGGTGGAAGGAACAGTGCAGAGTTTTCATGGCCGCCGATAATAAACGCTCATCATAAAACTGAGCAGACCTCAGTCGTGTGTTTCGCTTAGTACATACTTGTCCAAAAGGAAGCACAATGCACAGATAGGAAAACTAAGCATCATAGAACTACAGAGTGGTTTGGGTTGAAAGGGACCTTAAAGTTCGTCCATTTTCAACCCCTGCCATGGGCAGGGACACCCTGCATTAGGCTGGATTGTTCCAAGCCCTTTCCAAACTGGCCTTGAACCCTTCCAGGGATGGGGCAGCCACAACTGCTCTGGACAACCTGTGCCGGGGCCTCACCACCCTCACGGGGAAGAATTTCTTCCCAATAACCAATCTAAACCTGCTTGTTTACAGTGAGAAGCGATTTCCCCTTGTCCTGTTATTGTCCACAAGAATCAGATTCATCACCTGGTGTGCAACATNCGCTCCCTCCTTGAGCATCTGGGCGAAGCCCGGGGCCTTGGGGACGTGCAGCGCCATCTCCGCTTCGCTCTGCGCCGGGGCTGCAGCGGCGGGAGCGCGCGGGGCACGGCGGGAGCACGGGGCCGCGCAGGCGCGGGAGCGGGCGGGTCGGGGCCGCGCCGGGTCTGCACCGCCCCTCAGGCCGCGGGGCCCCGGGGTTCGCCCCGCTTGGGGCTGGCCGGGTTCGCAGCCGGGGAAGCGTCGGGCACGCGGGTTGGCTCCCTTTCTTCCCATGTCCTGTTCAGCAGACCGTTCACCAGGCGTTCCTCGGTACAATGTGGGGTGGAAGGAACAGTGCAGAGTTTTCATGGCCGCCGACAATAAACGCTCATCATAAAACTGAGCAGACCTCAGTCGTGTGTTTCGCTTAGTACATACTTGTCCAAAAGGAAGCACAATGCACAGATAGGAAAACTAAGCATCATAGAACTACAGAGTGGTTTGGGTTGAAAGGGACCTTAAAGTTCGTCCATTTTCAACCCCTGCCATGGGCAGGGACACCCTGCATTAGGCTGGATTGTTCCAAGCCCTTTCCAAACTGGCCTTGAACCCTTCCAGGGATGGGGCAGCCACAACTGCTCTGGACAACCTGTGCCGGGGCCTCACCACCCTCACGGGGAAGAATTTCTTCCCAATAACCAATCTAAACCTGCTTGTTTACAGTGAGAAGCGATTTCCCCTTGTCCTGTTATTGTCCACAAGAATCAGATTCATCACCTGGTGTGCAACATGCGAATAATTAAATGCTCAAGAGAGTCACTGACAATTTATTTCAGAATTGCGCAAGCCTGGGTGCTCAGTGGTCTTCCACAAATAACGCATGCCAACTATGAAGACTTTTTACTATTAATACATTTCAGCAAACAAAGGAGTTAGTGTTCGTTGGCTGCAAGTTACATAGTTCTCTTATTAGTTAGTATTCTATCTGCTTTTTTTTTTTTTTTTTTTTTTNTTTTTTTTTTTTTTATGATTCTTGCTTCTCATGCCAATTAGTCTTTTGAGTCAGTGGGTTTCTTGAGTTGGTGGTCTGTGAGTCAGTGGTAATGATCTCCTTCTGCCTTCACTCCATTCGTGCTGATTTCAGTACAGTTGCTGAATTGGCTTTATTAGTTTTTTTCTGCCAGATATCGTTCTGGCCCATAAATTCTGCATTCTTTGTGTCCACTATCGGTGGGTATCCTTCTTCCCTTTGTTTTCATTCCCCTACATCTGATTTCATTAAAGCATGTNGAATTTCTTCCCAATAACCAATCTAAACCTGCTTGTTTACAGTGAGAAGCGATTTCCCCTTGTCCTGTTATTGTCCACAAGAATCAGATTCATCACCTGGTGTGCAACATGCGAATAATTAAATGCTCAAGAGAGTCACTGACAATTTATTTCAGAATTGTGCAAGCCTGGGTGCTCAGTGGTCTTCCACAAGTAACGCATGCCAACTATGAAGACTTTTTACTATTAATACATTTCAGCAAACAAAGGAGTTAGTGTTCATTGGCTGCAAGTTACATAGTTCTCTTATTAGTTATTATTCTATCTGCTTTTTTTTTTTTTTATGATTCTTGCTTCTCATGCCAATTAGTCTTTTGAGTCAGTGGGTTTCTTGAGTTGGTGGTCTGTGAGTCAGTGGTAATGATCTCCTTCTGCCTTCACTCCATTCGTGCTGATTTCAGTACAGTTGCTGAATTGGCTTTATTAGTTTTTTTCTGCCAGATATCCTTCTGGCCCATAAATTCTGCATTCTTTGTGTCCACTATCGGTGGGTATCCTTCTTCCCTTTGTTTTCATTCCCCTACATCTGATTTCATTAAAGCATGTTGAGAAGAATGACAGACTGTCTTTACAAACAAACTGTAGGTTTGCTGATAAATGAAATTGGATGTTGGAAGATGAAAGGAACAATGGGGGAAAACACTAAAAATTCCATGAGAATTAAAAATTAAAAAGGAGGGTTATACATTAGAGGGGATCAGGCGTTCCAGGAAGTCTGTACCTCTCAAGTACCTCAGCCAATGGGGAAAGAGAGAAGGGAAATGCAGCTGGCATATGAGGATAAAAAGGAAGCTGCATCCTCCAAAAATTTGAGACACCCCAGGGGAATGCCCCATGGCCTCTCCCTTTATTCGAATAAAGTAAAAGGACTCCTCTGTCTCCTTTTTGGACATAAACCTCTGATGTTTGTGGATTAATTTTCCTGACAATGTCAAGCCCTAAACCTTAACAAGGTAATTCTAACAACAAAAAATTTGCTTTTCTGATATCTGGACATCACTTAGAATTTGCTTGTTAGCTACTGTCTGTTTCAGGGATTAAATCTCCCTTATTGTTGATTCGGCTTGAAAATATACAAAGACCAAACATTAAGGAATATATTTTCTTAGGAGAATTTTATATATTCCACATTTTGCAGAAATGTCACTGCATGCCCTTGTAAATAGTCTCTTTCCCGTCTTCCTTGTAGGCTTCCTTCAAGTGCTGGAAGGCTGCAATTAGGTCACCCCAAAGCCTTTTCTTTTCCCGGCTAAATCCCAATTCTCTCAGCCTTTCTTCACAGCAGAGGTGCTCCATCCCTCTAATCATCCTGGTGGCCTCCTCTGGACTCACTCCAACAGGTTCCTGTCCTGTCTGTGCTGGAGACCCCAGAGCTGGATGCAGTACAGTCAAGTGCTTGTTATCCAGGGTAATGCCACTACAGAACATGGTGAAGAGCAGTTTGGAGGCCCACCTTGATACCTCTACAGGTAGATGAGGTCCTGCCAGGAGACAGTGGATCTGCTTTGACAAGTTTTATTAACTTTGCTTCTGTGCCAAACAAAATCAAATACACTGTTTAAAGACAAGAAGTTCAAGGCCTTAGAAATAATACTGCAGTACCTGAGCCTGTAAGCCAACAGAGACTACTACCCCACCACTACAGCAGGCTGCCTGCAAGGTTCATTAAATCACTTGATATGTGTTGCTTAAGTAATCTCAGAAGAACACAGGTTAGTTTTACTGTCTTATAATTCTTAAATCATTTTACCCTGTAAAACAGAGTAACAAGGTAACAGTTTTGTACACTGCCCCTGGAGATATCAAAAAGAGTAGTGATAGAGGGAAACTACATCATTTGCCCCACAAATGAACTTCAAAAATTCTGTATGCAGCTTTGCCAGAAGTATTTGGAGGTAGATGCCACTTGAAGCAGAAGAGGGAACTTACTCAGCCATGTCTATCATGACCAAGGAGTGTGGTCAGTCCCAAAAAAATTTGCTGGGGCACAACCCCATTTATCCCTCTCTTCTTTTTTCCAGCATATCTTGCACCACACTGCAGCAAGGGAAGAAGGAAATATCCATCCTGTTCTAGGGTCAAGATACTTTATAAAGCAACTTCTGTAATCTAATGTTAGCTATAGAGAATAGAGGAGGTACTTACTTCTAAGTCAGCACAGAAAACTTCTGATTCTATGAATTGATGGATGTCTCCTAGTCTGCTAGTCTGTCTGCTAGTGTGTCTTCTGATTGATGGATACAGCTTGATTAACTCTTTGTACTTTGCCCTAATTCTACAAGTCTTTGAACAAATTCTTTTTGTACAAAAATTTTCTCATTATAACCTACATTCTCTCTGTGCCATTGCTGTCTTCTGCTGCCTCCAGGTATTTGTAAGGAGTTTAACAAAGACAAGTGCCAGATTCTGCACCTGGGATGGGGCAGCCCCACATGAATGGACAGACTGTGGGAAAAGGCACTAGAGAGCAGTGCTGGGGAAAGGGATCTGGGGATTCTGGTCTACAGAAAGTTGGATATGCGTCACAAGAGGGCCAACTGTGTGCTAGGGGGCATCAGGCCCACCATCACCAGCTGGGCCAAGGAGGGGATTGTCCTGCTCCTCCAGAGCAGATTGTCTCTCTGCTCTGCACTGGGGTGGCCTCATGTTGAGTGCTGGGGGCAGTTCTGGGCATCCCAACATCAGAAGGGTATAAAGCTATTAGGGAACATCCAAAAGAGGGCTACAAAGATGGTGAAGGGTCTTGAGAAGAAGCCCTATGAGGAGTGTCTGAGGCCACTTGGCTTGTCCAGGCTGGAGGAGAGGTGACTGAGAGATGTTGTCATTTAGGAATGGTACTCCCCAAATTATTGCTTCCACTGAAACCATGCACTGCTCACTGTCCTTCCTTCCCACCCTAACCCACCACACAGTGGGCTAAAAAGGAGAACAGGCAGCACAAAAGGTGAAGATCACAGGTTGAGGTAAAAAAAAATTTACCGGAAACACCAATGAGTTTAGAAAACAAGCACTAATAGCAACAATACTTCTGACAGAGGAAATCAGCAATCCACACAGAAACCCCCCAGTAGTAGACAATACCTGACTGCTCCCTCTGCAGCATTTACTCGACTGGACTTCAGTGGTCCTTGTGGGTCCCTTCCAACTCAGGATACTCTACAATGCTATGATTTTTGAACTGCCCTCTTGGTACAGGGCTTTTATCAAAGCTTGTGCTACCTACATTTTTTAAAGCCAGATTACCACTAAAACCATAATATATATGTATGCTTGTGACTATGAATATAGACAATATATATGTATTAAGCTGTACTGAATTAACTCTAAAACATCTCTTTGTGTTACAACCAGGATTTCTTTGGGACTTGGTGTCTAATCACAACTTTGACCTGGCCTTGATCTTTTTTTAGCTGTGCATCTACACCATTTATTTTCTGCATAGACATGCTAAAGGACCATGCAAAGGTCAGAGGGTTGGCTATTGGCCATTGGCTGCACTTTCACCACCCAAAATCTATAATTGTGCACATGGAAATCTCCAGCTTATCTGTAGGCACTCGTTTGTCAATTCTAGGAGGGTAAAATTTTAACAAGATCTTGGGAAGTTCATAAGAAGGACAGAATGTTAGTTTTTGTTTGCTTATTCAGCTGTGGGAACCCCAGCAATGGAACAGAAGGGTTTGAAAAGCATCTGCTGAAGTATGAGTAGAACAATTGTGTTTCACCAATAATACTGGCCAGTGAAAAAAATGTGAGTGGCATCTTGAGGAAAGGCTAAGGACCATCCTGAGTTTGCAGGGAATCATGCTTAAACCTGAAACAGAAAATTGTGAGCCACATAGTGCTGAACATTCAGAATAATTCTCTTAGTAACAGTAGCAGCAGTTACTTTAGCTTTCCCCCAGGTTGTACTTATGTCACTTGTAACCTAATGGGAAGGAACAGACTAATCAACTAGAGTACATCCAATCGCCTAAGTACTACTTAGGTCATTACTCTACAGATCCTGGATTAAACACTACCCTCATCCTGGGCTTGTCCCACTTGTGCAGAGGATTACAAGCTATACAGGAAAGCAAGATTTTCTTACCATTTGATATCCTTACCTCAGTGTATGCTCTCTCTGCTATAGCTAATCCAGTTAGCTTGAGTCACAGGAAAGCATTTCTGGGGATTTCAGAGGAGTATTGCCTTAGCATGGAAGCGTTCAAAGACTTTTAGGTGAGGCACTGAGGGACATGGTTTAGTGGTGGGTTTGGCACTGCTGGGGAAACAGTTAGACACGATGGTATTAGAGTTCTTTTGAAACCTAAGTGATTCTGTGTTCTGTGATTCTACCTGCACAAGTGACAAGAATTCAGAAGTTCCTCAGAACAAGCAAATTGGAAAGGATGATAGTCTCAGACAGGAATCAATGCTGTTTACACTGAATTTGTATTGCAGGTACAATCAAGACACGTGTTGTGACACTGGTACACTTCTCAACAAAATACATTTCAAGAGCCTTTATTTCATGGGAGAAGGCAAAATTGTTGAGATCCTTCTTGTTTTGTTGTCATAAGAAAAAAACATAATTGGGAAAAAATGACGTCTTCTAGATGGTGAGTGCTGTCTTGCTTGAGGAAATAAAATGCAGGATCAGATAAGGGCTAGCAAAACACTTTTCGTCAGTCTTCCGCTTGATCATATGGGAACTCTTATCCAGTAGAATGCACAGAAACCTGGAAATACCTGGAAATATATGCTACTGCTACTGAAAGTTCAGCTGTTGTTGTCATGTGGGAAGGACTTACCAGGACCTATGTGGTGATAAAAACTTGGAGAACACCAAACTGAGGAGTGAGGGAAATAGGAGTTTTAGGCTGTAATTGGAAAAGATAGGAAATAGTAGAAGAGAGGGGCAAACGCAACATTGAATAAATGAAGACTTCTGCAGAAATAATACCCAAATGAAGTAATGAAGAGTAGAATAAATAGCATCTATCTGCAGCCTTCTGGAAACAAGCTGCTACTACACCCGGTTTGCATTTCTTTCAGCTTTGAAAACACTAAGCAAAAAAAAAAAAAAAAGGTAGCTAAAAAGGCAGGATTCTGAGATCAAGACCACAACTTATGCTGTCTAGTGCCTGAGCCACTGACATCTGTGGTCTTCTTTCTTCACTTTGTCATATCATGACTTCAGTACCAAATTTGGAATTTTTTAAGGATGGTCTAAACCAGTACTAGATCTTCAAGATAGAGACACAGGCTTTTCCAGTTTTTCATACTTTGTTTATCTGCCTAAATAATTTTAAAGGCCTTTTCCAGGTAACTAAAAATTTTGTTTGTCACATTGTACCCATTATTATTTGAGGATTCATTTTAGGGTTGTTCATCATGTGTCATCTGAATATACCTGTTGAGGAATTCATTCATTCTCCAGAACTCAGGTCAGTGGGAGTCTTCTGGCCCAGGGTCAGCAAGGACACTGTCCTTCTTGCTGCCAGCATAGGTTGTGACCCACCAGCATGACCTGGGGAACTTCAGTGTGTCCCATTATTTCCTGGCTACTGTCAGCCTCATGTACCTGCCAGCAGTTCAGAAATTGGCCTGAATCTGTGCCTGGTTGTTAATAGAAACACCCCTGGCACCCTCATTTCTGCATTGCAAAGCCTGCCCAGCTGTAACTAAGAACCATAGCTCACACTGTGGAAAATGCAGTCTTTCCTACCTGGTTCTTGAGGTGTTTAAAGAAATGTTAATGAACAGATGCTGTGCACTTATGCAAAGCAGGAGATACTACACCATGTTACACAAGTAAGGGAATCATACCATAATGTAGTACGGGCCAAAAGCCACAGAATGGATTCATACCAAAAGTTGAGACTATCGCATGGGACTTCTTCTCAGCCTTGCACACTAAATCCCCAAATTGTGATCTACTGTTTGAACAGTAGATACACACTGTTACATGAAGAGTGTCACTTCGAGCCAGATCTTATGAGCTCTCAGCGACCCCTTCATACCCGAGATAGCCCAGCTACCCGGACGGCTTGAAATGAGCAGGATGGCTCTTGTGTCGGTGTTTGAAACAGAAAAGGGTTTAATAAGAAACAAAATAACAAACTCTTTACAGAGAAAAGCCGTGCCAGGGCAAGAGATCCTTGCTCCTGCTAAGCACCCCACAAAAGTGATTAAATCTTTTGTTCTGTCCTTTTCCTACCTAATGGCCCAGGCGGGACCTCTTGGCCCCAGTCCAATGGAACAGCCCCAAGTTTGAGGTGAAGGACAAAGGGTCCTATGAGGTGTCTCTGTACCGAATTCGAAGAGAAGTATCTGGAGTCTGCCTTTTTTAGCAGACAAAGAGTACCTGGAAATTCTATTGTAATTTGGTCACCCTGTCAACAGGAGGCACACTGCTACAGTTACAGTTTTGGAGACAGGTAAGTGACAGGCACACCCCAAGGTTCATGCAGTAACAGCTCAAGTTTATTGTGGGACAGCTCCTTTTATAGGGCTTTCAAATTTCCCGCACTTACAGACATGATTGGTTAAAGGTCTCAACTCCCCCTAGCTCACTGGCCAATGATATGGGCGCATCTGTGCTTCAAAGGGGCTGGCTGTGGTCCTCTCTTTGGGTTTGAATCTGACCTATCCTTATTATGTCCAGGGGCTTGTTTACTTCGAGATAGGCTGGTATGTGTTAAACCAAATTATCTGTGTAGCTTATAGACCCACTATAGCTGTCATACACACTGCCTAAAAAAACCTGTTATGTTGAAGAATGTACTATTTATTTTTTAAAATAAAGTGACATATATATATATATATACATAAATAAATAAAATCATTACAGACAGTTAACCAAGTTATCATTTAAGTAGTGCAATACAGTTTACATATAAGGAATGAGCAGAGAACATTTTCTTATATACCTTCAAAACAGGTAATTGTGAACATACCAGTGTTGTAATATGTACAACAACAACAGCAAAAAAGGTGGCATCGTGCTGTTAAGCCCCAAGCTCACTGATGATGTAAATAAAGGGCAAGGAGACTTCTCCTTTCTTGAAAGCCTTTATTGAAAGAACAGCCTAGGGGTGGGCGCTTGAGGGGTTGCGTGCCGCCACCACTGCTCGCAATGGTCAACGATGAGGAAGAGGAGTGCGCAGACCTGTCAATGCTGGCAGGGTTGGAGGTTCTGTCTTCACAGGACATCCAAAGATCCATGTTGGCACGGTTGTCTAGGGGTGTCTCTCTGCTCCTGTACTGTCGTGGTTGTGGTGACCAGCCTGGTTTAAGTTGAAGTTTCCTGTCTCTTTGGATCCTTGCCGACCCCTATGTGTGGTTTCTGGGTGGTCTCGGTGGTGGCACATCGTCTTGGGGTAGTCTAAGTCTACTGGCAGCTATCTGCTTTTTAATATGCGCACTTGCAAGTCCCCCTGGGAGTTGCGGAAGTCTGCTTGGGGGGCAGCGGCAGGAATACCCAACAGTATAGGGGGATAAAGGGTACAAGCAGCTAATAATAAGGGGTAAAACAGGTAGAACAATTGTACGATGAACAATTAGAACAATTCTTTAGAACTGGCAATGTGAACTGGGGTACAGGTACTGGAACAAGAACAGGTAAGTGGAAAAACAGGTGAGTATATGCTGATATGGGAACAGGTAAGTACATTAAACCTTTATCTTATCTATAACAACTGATATTAGCTAAAGGATGTCACCAGACATTGAAGTTCTAAGGTGAAGGTGACGTGGTGTTCAGTCAAATGTTGGGCTCAATGATCTTGGAGGTCTTTTCCAACCTTAGTGATTCCATGACTGAGTAGTATCAGGCAGATTTCATTTCAAACCCTGTATTGGGGTTAAGATTCTTGAAACAGTAATCAAGCCGTAAAGAAATCTCTGCCTTTCTTCTTTTGGGAGATAATTGTTCAAACGCTTTTTCATCATGAGTATTGCTTAATAACTTTGCAGGCTAGGTGTTCATTGCTTATCAAAAATCTATTTTATCCGTGATGTATTTGAGCATCCTTTTTTTTTTTAACATAGTACAGTAAAGTTGTTGGGGGTTGGGGTTTTTTTGGGTTTTTTTTTTTTTTTCTTCTGTTAATTTCTTATCACCAATGGATTTTTTTCCATTGAATTGTTAATGGAAGACTGATAGAGACAGGGCAGGGATACTGAGAGATTGGGAGATTTTGGTCTGGGGGAAGGGGTGAGGGGCAGCTCCTGGCTCTCTTCTCTCTGCTTCAGAGGAGGACAGTGGCAGCCGCTGCTTGGGAAAGGGGATTCTCACTGCTGCTGCTACCAGAGCCCAGCCCAGAGCTGCTCCATCTGCCCTGGGTGAGCCTCTGCTCGTGAGAGCAGCCACTAAACTGGGACCTTACTGACACCCACCTCACTAAAAGAGAGACCCAGCACCGTCTGCTCGGCTGTCCGGGATCCTGAGCTCGGCTCTCCCTGCCCTGCTGGGAGCCCCCTCACCCCCTGCCTGCCAAGACATCCTGCCGGCACAGCTCGCTGCTTCCGAGAGCCCTGCTAGGGGCACCAGACCGGCTGCCACAGGGGTTTGTGAAGCGAGGCCTCTCTTCCATCCCTCCCCGTGTGGGACAGAGCCGCCATCGCCACGCGCTGCCCGAGCCTGCGCCGGAGCGCCCCCTGCAGCCACGGGGGGATCACCGCACCTGCCCTGAGCACCGGGAGCTGCAGCGCCCCTGCCGGCCGTGACCGGAACTGCACCCCAGGGAAAGCGCCGCAGCCCAGCGGCGTCACTGGGTTCGGGCTCTGTTCGGGGTTAGTGCCGGAGGTGTTGTTGTTTGTTTGTTTTATCATATATACTAGTAAAGAACTGTTATTGCTATTCCTGTATCTTTGCCTGAGAGCCCCTTAATTTCAAAATTCTTATAATTTGGAGGGAGGGGGTTTACATTCTCCATTCCAAGGGAGGCTTTTCTGCCTTCCCTAGCAGATACCTGTCTTGCAAAACCAAGACAAAAGTGAATGTCTAAATGTTTCTTTTTTATATTATATACCTTTATGGTCCAGGTTCTGAGTTCTATTGACTAAAATGTGGGCATCAAGGAGAAGACTGAGGGGAGACCTCATCACAGTCTACAATTTCCTCAAATCAAGGGGGAGTGGAGGGGCAGCGCCTATCTCTTGACTGGTGATTGGTGAGATGAGCTGGGGGAGCAGCATGAAGCTGTGTGACGGAGGGTTTAGGCTGGATATTAGAAGGTTGTCTTTTCCCTGAAATTGTGCCTCCATGATTCTAATCCTCTACAATAGAGTGTAACCAGCAATTTGTCTTCAGTGTTGAATTTCTATTACTGCTGGCATGTACAAAAAAACTACAAAAGAAAATGCTCTGTTCTGATGAGACTTACAAAGGATTATGAATTTGAGAGCTAATAATTGATATTACATACTAGAATCACACCCCAAGCTGAAACAATGAAAGAGTGCAATATACAATATCTTTACTGCTAAAATTTTTTAAATGATTTTACCCACTGATGATGTAGGTTAAGTTACTAATAACAGTGTGGCTTATTCAGTTAATCTATTGTCAGGTTTAGGAATTATAATAAACTATCCCAGACCATCAATAGGCTGAAAATAAGGGAAATATTAGAAAAGGTGGGATTACCAGTTGTATGACACCATTGTATGATGTATGGTTCCAGAAGGTTGAAAATGTTCTGCAGTCTTCTCAGTAGCTCTAAAGAATGGATTCTTTTCAGTTGGGCATGTATCTCTTGCCTGTGTAACATGTAACACTTGCTTGTGTTAGAGGATTCCAGACACATGCTTTAGATGTTTCTTCCTGAATAGAATAAAACAGTGAGTCTTTGCACAGCATCTAACAGTCTCACAGAAACCTGCTGCTTTAACTTTTTGTGTCTATTTCTTGGTTTAAGGAAGCTTAAGTGAGATTATGGTGAAATTTCTGAATGGTGGTGTGAAGAGGAATAGCAATATGTGGGTAATACAGAACTTAAAAGAAAGGGGGTTCACCAGCAAGAAATTGGACAATGTTTCTTAATTTTCACTTTTTTGTAATCATTAATGGCAAATTATGGCTTGTAAAAAAATTCGCAGAAGGAAAACTATTTGAAACTGTTTTCTTATACTTTTTTTTTTTTCATTTTGAAAATTCAAAACTAGTCTCTCACATCTGTTTGCTACAGCTTTTGTAACTTTTGAAAGTAATGCTTTAAAATTAAATATTATCAACTGCTAAGCTGTGGTAATACAAACTGTCAGTTCTCTGCACAAACAGCACTCTAAAATTTTTCAAGAATTATGAGCTATATTAATAGCTGGCTTCATTCCTTTTAAACTACTTTGATTTTATTTATGGCTGTAAAACTCTTAGAACTAAGTGAATGGGATGGGAGCAATTTCTCTTTTAGCTAATTCAATAGTAATTTTCTAATTTTGCATTGTGTTCAAAGACTTGAAATTCTCAAGTAACAGACAATTTGATCATCTAAATTGTAACCTGGAACATACAATTTTTCCCAAAAAAAAAAAAAAAGTATATGCACACTTTTTTTTTTAATCAGGGTTTAGATGCCTCAAGCAGGAGCTACAAGAGCCTGTCTCTGGTTCATGGTGCTAAAACAATTAGCTGATACTGCCAGTGGAGTTTACAAAAAAAATTATTACAGGTTTAGTTTGGACATTTAATTTTGCTTTTAGATTATTATGGATGATAATATGAAGAAAATAATAAAATCAAAACAAGGTTGTTACTAGGGGCTAGCATGAATGTTGAATGGGACATCAAGGCTCTTTTTTTGACAAAAATTGCTGTAGCAAGAGCAATTTCTTAAAGCAATTAAGGAGTTTTACATTAATGAGCCATATTGGTGAACAGTCATTAGCAACATAGTCAATAGGGTTCAAATGCACAAGGGGGACATGGACTTGTTGGAGTGAGTCTGGAGGAGGCTACAAAGATGAACAGAGGGATGGAGCACCTCTGCTATGAGGAAAGGCTGAGAGGGTTGGGAGTGTTCAGCTTGAAAAAACAGAAGGTTCCAGGGTGACCTAATTGCAGCCTTCTGATACCTGAAGGAAGCCTACAGGAAAGATGGAGAGGGACTTTAGACAAGGAAGTGACTGACAAGAGGGAATGGCTTCCCACTGACAGAGACGTTTAGATTGGATATTAAGAAGAAATTCTGCCTTGTGAGGGTACTGAGGCCCTGGCACAGGTTGCCCAGAGCTGTGGCTGCCCCAAGCCTGGAAATGTTCAAGGCCAGGCTGCAAATGGCTTGGAGCAACCTGGTCTAGTGGAAGGTATCCATGCCCATGGCCTGGTTTGGAACCAGAGGATCTTTAAGGTCCCTTCCAACTCTGGCCATTCTGTGAAACTGTGAATTTCTAGAATGTGCCCTCTGAAGGGCAGCATTGAAGAGCAGGTTTCTGTGAACAGCTACTTCTAGTCATACTACAGATTAGGTGTAAGGAAGGGATTAAAAAGTTAGAGGTTATTCTATGTTGTCTGGAAGTACTGGTTTTCAAAGGTAACTCATATGTTTGAGAGTATTAATGCCAGTCTGCCAAAAACCCTGTAGCAAAAATGTTTCTGTTTAAGTGATAAAACCATCAGAATTCTTTCCTGTGGAGTATTTACAATCAAACAAAAAAAAAATGGCCATTTTGTTAATTTTGAGTTTTGTTTGCTTGGGTTTTGGTGGGAAACTGATGGCAGAGCCAATTAGCATTTCTTTATTGTGAGAAATATCAATATCATGTCATTTTGAGAAGCAATATGTAATCTTGAATAATTAAGTAGATGATGTTGAGTCTTTCATGTCATGTCAGTATTGCGCTTAGACAGCATTGTGTGGGTATGATGACCCACCCTTAAGGGGAAGGAAGTACCTGAGATTCAAAAATGTTCATTGGTCAGAAGGAATGACAAAAGTCTGAGGGTCAGCAAACAGTCACAAAGTTTTCTTAGTGAATTACACATTTGGCCTGGAATTTGGCGTTAGTCCCTGATCTAGTGTATAAGCACACAGAAGTAGGGTTTGGCTAAAAGGGTAGGGTGAAAGAAGAGAGGGGAATTAAAGAGGACGGAATGAAGTGCGGAAGGAAGCGCAGAAGTGTGGAAGGAAGGAAGTGCGGAAGGAAGGAAGCGCAGAAGGAAGCACGGAAGGAAGCGCAGAAGGAAGGAAGTGCGGAAGGAAGTGCGGAGTGCGGAAGGAAGGAAGTGCAGAAGGAAGTGCGGAAGGAAAGGGAGGGAGGAGAAAAAGAGATCACCAGTCCTGATGCCGGCGTTGATCCAGCAGAGGGGATGCTGATCCTGGTTTCACTGGTGATCCAGCTGTGTCAATATGTCACACTAGAGCACAACAAAACTACACAGACAAGGCTCCTTTCCAGCAGGGAAAGGTAAAGAAGAAGAAACCTTCTTTATATTTCAGTGTTATGTATAGAGTTTTGGGAATGACCATCGATTGGAAGGTGAAGTTACCACCTCCCCAACCACACTGGTCAATGAAAAGGTCCATCAAACCTTTCTCCTCCCAGGAGAAAGGAATGAAAAACAAAAAGTTAGGGAAACATATGTATGTTTTTATAAAACAGCATAAAAAACTTTATCACAAAAATGAAAACATCAGAAGGCTGAAAATCAAAGCAACATCAGTCTGGCCCATGAGATGTCCAGGGTCCTGGGGCACCAACCGGGCTTGAGGGTCTATCTTCCTATGAACACATTTCTCCACCTTGAAGACAGGTTTCTCACTTTTTATGTAAGTGAGTTATCATGCACAGTCTTTTCTATCAGGCCTTTCTGGAAATGGGTTGGAGGGCTTTGGGAGTCTTTGGTGGTCTTAATTCCACCCCATAGTCCATGCCCATTCTTGCGCCTATGCCACACTCTATGTGGTTCTTTCTCATGGAAAAGTGCTGCCCTCCACCTTGGCCCCTTTTTCCAGTATTACCAAAGGCAATTTCAGTGCTAAATCAGTAGTGAGGATTCAAGTATTGACAGAATACCAGCTGCAGTTTGGGATTTTGCCGCATTCTTCTGCATGCTGATTGCTTCCTCAGAGCAGCAAAGCTTCATGAAAGAATGTGCTGCCTTGAAAGTCTTGTGCATGTACCCATGATAGCGTGATGACCTCAGACATCATCAACAAGTGAGGCTGTAATATCTTGTAGTGTCCTCTTCAGGTGAGCTCTTAAATGAGGTAGGCTAAGCATTTCCTTCAGGAACAGCAAGCTCAGTTGCAGTGGAGTGATTACTCCATTTTACACGGACGTGAGAGAACTATCTTTCTCATCTTGCTGAAAGTAATTTAGCTGCACAATTGGTAAGCAAAATTTATGCATTTTTGTTTAAATGCTGGTGTTTCCAGTTAGCCAGTGCTAGCCAATGCTGGCTTTGAACATGCAGCTGTTGACCTCCCAGTGAATAGCTGCACACTGTCTAACTGTGTCCTCCTTCAGCATTCCCTGCTGAGATGATCCCACCATCATTCTTCCCATTATTAACTTCTAAAGGTTATTTTCATCTCTATGCTGATGTGAGTAAAGTGTGTAAATTTGCACCTGTTGATTTCTGACAATAGTGAAGTAATATCTCCAACTTCAACTTTCGTCTTGTTTTCCATGCAGGGTTATGCAAGGGTCTTCAGCAGCATCGTATCTCAAAGGCTTCAGCTTTCTTTCTCTCAGCAGAATTAACCTTTCACAGTTTTTGCTGTGGAAGTGATGGAGTTATTCACCAGTCAGGTTTTCAAATAATTCACAATGTAGTTATTTGCAGATGATCTTAAGGCAGGTGTAAAAATTGCTGGGTTCAGCTCCCATAAATCCACATTACCTTGATTAAGCCAATCTTTAATTTATTGGCAATGAATTCAGCTTTATTAAATCTGTGTAAGTGATCCTATGTAGGTGAATTCAGCTATTGCATACCAATTTGCCATTAATTATAAATTTGCTTATGTCCTCTTTTGTAAGTCAGTGCACAATGTATTTTTCCTGCTGGTGTTAATGATTTAATTTAATCTGACTGGGGCCAGCCATTCATGAGAGTAGAGCTTTGGGGAAAGTACATTATTTTACCTATGTTAAAATACTACCTAGGCAAGGAGATTGGAGGTAATATCCAAGGACACTAAGAAAATGCTGTGTTGGTTGCTCCAGTTGTCAGGTTATGGGGTATTGGATTGTGAGTGATTTTGCTCTGTGTGCAATTTCAGGCAATTTTTTTAAAGTTGATTTCTTCTTGGAACATCCTCCATATGCAAGACTATGTAAAGTGTATTTTTAAATAGTGACTGGCAATCTGTGAAACACCATTTTAGCATGAATGAGGTCATATGTTACTAAAATACTACTTATACCAGGACACTGAGATGAATTGAAAGTAGCACAGCTAAAAAGTGAAGGCAACAGGTGTTTTATTAGATTGCAGATATTGGGGGTTTTTTAAACATCTGTAGAATAGCTGATACTTCATCCTAGAACTTTTGAAAATTTGCATGTTTCCACTACTGAATATTAGTAAGTCCCAGTGTTCCTAATTTAGAGTATATTACTTTAAGGTGTTTTTAAGGTGTAATAAAATGTGATATCCTCTTCTAGCACATCCCCATTTTCATAATGTGATGTAGGACTGAAAGAATTTTTGTTGGATACCAGGCACCTGATGACTAAGAGTATTCTGAAAAAGGAACAGGGCAGGCTGTGCTCCTAAACACACACACACACACACATAAAAACAAAACAAAACAAAGCAAAACAAAAAAACCCCACCATTATCAGCATTCAGTAATTTTCACAGAGATGACTGTAAGGTGTATGTGCAGTCTGTCAGGAAGAAATATTTTTTGTGTTCAAGAAATAGGAGAGTAATTTGTTTGGTGCAATTATTTTAATCACCTCTTTAGTAATTAAGAATTGTGGGATTTATCTCTACCCAAATACCTTGGACTATTAATTTGAGCAAGTCAACAAAGTGAAGCATCCTAGACTTCAATTTCCCCATTGTTTAAAATGGAGATCTTCCCTAGCTTACTCTTATAAAGTAATTTAAAGAACTTTTTAAAATATGCTGTTTGAGTCCATGTTGTTGAGAGTTTTAGCACAATCGTCCCAAGAATAGATAGATAATAAAGCAATTACAGTCAAATCATTCATCCTGATGCTTCAAATTTGATATTCTGTATGCAGAACGCTATAATAGTCTCACATTTTAAAAATATGCCACCTCTCATAAAGTAGTTGTTTCAGGTGAGTAATCATTGTGTAAAGCACAGAGCTGATATTTAAATGCAAATCAGGGGCCTTTTGGTTTGTGCAGTTTTGGATCTTAGCCCACAATTCAGAGGCAGCACACTTCACAGAAGTGTGTAACTGTGTCCAGTTCTGCACTCCTCAGGACAAGAAAGACATGGAAGCTACTGGAGAGGGTCCAGCAGAGGTCACAAGGATGATGAGGGTTCTGGAACATCTCTTATCAGGAGAGACTGTGGGAGCTGGACCTGTTTAGTCTGGAGAAGACTGAGATGAGGTCTCAATAATCCATACAAATATTTCCAAGGAGGGTGCCAAGAGGATGGTGCCAAGCTTTTTTGTCAGTAGTACCCAGTGACAGGACAAGGACCAATGGCCATAAACTGCACCAGAAGTTTCACCCAAACATGAGGAAGAACTTCTTTCCATGGCAGGGGCAGAGCACTGGGACAGGCAGCCCAGTGAAGTTTCCCTCTCTGGAAACATTCCAAACCCACCTGGATGCATTCCTGTGTCACCTGCTCCAGCTGACCCTGCCTTGGAAGGAGGGTTGGACAGGGTGATCTCCAGAGGTCCCTTCCAAGCCTAAAATCTTTGTGATTCCATGAGTCTGTGAATAATACAGATTTAACTAGAAACAGTGAAATTTAAAAAAACATGGATACAGTGGCTATAAGGCATAAAATTATGCTCTACCTAATTTGCAAATGCACATACTATTTAAACGGAGTGCAACTGAAGTGTCAGTCTGGAAATGTGGAGTGTCAGAGCTATCTGGAAAAAAACACACCCTGCACTATTCAGAAATCATTTCTGTCCAAGACCCTTGCTGTCATGGCTACTGGAAATTTTGCCTGTCTTAAGATTTTATGTAGAGAGCTTTTCTTAGGCTTTACTGTAATGGCATGTTCCAAAGGTCTGAATACCATCTGTCCATACAAAGCAATATCTTATGATTTGGGGAAAACCCTGGTTCCATGAAAACTGATGCAGAATATTTTTTGTGACTCCATTGGAGCCAGGATTTTCTGTATCTTCCAACAAATACTTTCACAGTAATTTGATGTGGAGCTGGAGATATTATTACCAACTGCTGATAATATTGAGCTGTAGAATGTTATTTGCAGTAATGGTTGTGATCAGAGGAAAATCTGTCTTCTGCCCCTTCCAAAGGAGACATTTAGGGAGGAACTGTCAATCTTTTCAGAAACACATCCAGAGAAGAGATAATGGTCAGTGTAGTCATAGGTGCAATCCAGCTTTCCACTAGCTGTTTGGGCCAGAGCTCTGAAATCCCACTGCAGTTAAAGACAGCCTCAAAAGATACCTAACTAATGGTGTATCTGTCTGATGCCTTCCCAGGTCATTCCTGGGGTAAAAGTAGTGTGGGTAGGATATTTTTGCAGTTTAGTAATTTTGAAGTATAAAAAAGGTCTTTTGAGGCCACAAGGGCAACTGGTAGCTTGCAGAGTTTTGCCCTGGTGAGATCAGTCCTGGACTAGGGCCAGAAGGTGAGAGAGTGAGGAAGGATGAAAATTTTACTTCAGACCTTCATGTCTTTATTTTTCCAGCAACCTCTCTAATCTCAGCTGAGCTGAGGGAATCTAGGAATGTGTCTATACAGATCTGGGTTAGATAAACTCTTTCCATTTGGAATTTAAAGATGAAATATACTTCACATACATTTTGAAGAAGATCTCCTTTTAAAGCACAAAACAATAAAGACATTCTGTAAAATCATTCTGTAATTGTTCTCCATTTTTCTCCACTTGTTCTAATGACGGTGGTAGCACTCAATCAAAGAAGTCATGTAGATAGTACATGTGCATGACAGGGACTAAACTTTTCTTTTCTGGCAACAGAAAATAAAACTTTAAGCTTAAGAAATTAATCTCTTGTAATACTTCAAGATTTCTCTATTAAATTGCTTGCCAGTAGTTTGAAAAAAAAGCCATCTGAAATCACACTAGTAAGTCCTCTGAGTTCAGTCAAATCTCCAACTGAGTCAGCTTCATTTATCACTGCCATCACTGGCTGATCTATAAATGCACCTGCTTTTACAGCCTACGCATTATGAGATTTGCCTGTTATCTCCTCAGAAGAGAAGGGCTAGTGGCTTGTTTAACAAGCCTGACTTATCCAAAGCCAACACAAACATAAGCCTAAGAGACCAAGCCCATCAGTTGTTGTTAGCTTTGATAGTCACTGCTATCATTTAAGAGTGTGCTTGTAGCCAGCCCAAGTTGGCAGTGTCAGCCCAAGCTGATTGGAGCTGCAGACATTTTTGCTGACTGGAGTCATGCTATCTTTGCCAGTTTGCTGGAATAGACACAGACACTGATTGGGTCATGCTGAAAACATTCCTGTCCGATGAAGCAAGTCTGTTTGTATTTCAGGTTTGCCAGGACTAATGAATTAAAAATCTTGGGCTCACCAGAGTTTGCTGCTTAATAATGCCTGTGACAAAAGGATTTTTTTCTCCCTGAAGTGTGACAGCATCATAATCCCTCATCCCTGGCAAGAAGAGGAAGGAAAATCAGAATTGTGGAGAAAAGTGGAAAAGGGTTATCTTTTGGGACAGCAAAACCTATGGGAAGTGCAGGTAGCAGCATGTTGCCCTGACAGCTGTCTCAGCTTCTCAGACCTTGTCAGTTTGTTGCTATGCAGCAGGTGCAGGCTTTTCTTTTATTGAAGCTTTACTCCATAAAGGCAATGACAAGCCAAGGCAGTGGCTGGCCCTGGATTATAGAAGTGCAGACACTCCGCTAAGTGAGGTAAGGCAACAGGTGTGACAAAAATCCATAGAGCTATAACAGCATTTAATCTGAGTTCTGGTGCAGGTTTTTTACAGAGGAACAGCAGCCAGCCAGCTCTATAGGCAATTGTTGGGAAGATGAGAGCTGGTCATTAAATCCAATTAAGTTCCAGGTTGCCCACTCACTCTCATCTCTGTCTACAGAGACACTGTTCTTCATTCATGGAGAAAGCGTGTGGGAAATTAGGGGCAGTTGATCTGCATGTTTCATAATATTACCTTGTTTGCACACAGGCTTCTTCCATCACTCTCTGTTCTCTGTGATTGCTTTTTGTGATGGATTTCGCAAAAAAAGAAGTGAAGGGATAAATGCAATATTTAAAAAATGATAACAGGGTAAATGCTGTGTATAAGGATGAGATTTCATTTTTTCTGAATTAGAATAAAATGAAAACTTTCTTTTGTGTTTCAATAGAATTTGCCATTTCTTACTGAAAGGGTATTGATTTTTGCCCTCACAGAGTAGATAGTTAAAAGAGTTAATATAAATACATTGCACACCACAGAGTATGTGACTGGGATAAAATATTCTTGTAGCAATATTGTTATGGCAACTTTAAAAACTCTAGCAGAAGGCATCCTTTTAATTTCTTAGGCTATGACGTGAAATGTGAAGTATACTCTCATGTGGAAGACCACTTGAAATAGTCAATGTCAGAGAAAATGTACAAACAGCACAGAACAATGAACAGCCTTGTTTTAAGGATTTGCTTTTCACTTAAAATCTCTTCATTCTGAGAGATTTTTTTCTTTGCCTTGCATTGGGAAGTAAGGAAGGGAAATATGTTAAAGAATTTTGCATTTGTAATTCTGTTTTATTTTAAAAACAATGAGATGTCTCAGATGTTTCTTATGAAGTGAGGGTGGAGAAGAGATCAAGAATGCTCAGAAGGTAACAATGATTTACTCTGATGCAACACACTTCAAAATAAAATATTTCAGTTGACTCCAAGGGTCTTTTTCTGAATCTAAAACATACACGGATGCACTTTATTTGGCTTTTCTTTGCCTCTGTTCCACAGATAACAGTTCTATTTTTCGTGGGGCTTGAATACTACTAACAGGAAATCAAGAGTAACCTCTGATGTCCTTCATATACTAACAGAAAGAGACACTTTCAGCTTCAAATGAGATTTATTCAAAGTAAGTATTTTAGATTATTTGTTGTTATTGTATGAAAAGATTATGCACTTCAAATAACAAGTAACCATATCACTCTGCTAGCTAAATATCAAGGGAGACAAAGCAAAAAACCCACAAAATGCTGAAATTATTTGACCTAATGCAAATTTGATTCTCTTCCACTGATTGCATGGCAATGATGCCGGAGAAGTGTTTGATTCACTTGTACACCACCAAGGAAGATTATACTCTTGAAATAGTGTTCTGTTCTATTGACATTTTAGACTGTCAAATAATTCAGTATGAATTAGAATGACTGGTTGAATTTTCATGCAATACAATAGCTACTTTACTATAAAATTACAATACTATTGGCTTGGGAAACTGGCTCTTGTTTTCAGTAGCTAAATGCTCTATTGTCTGCTCACAATGAATTAGTAAATTAATTGTATTTTCCTGATGAATTTGGTTTCTATTTCCCTAAGTTGTTATGGTAATTTAAAAGTGTAATTGTCCACATATTTGGTATGAATACAATGCATGCTGGATAGCAGTCCAGAGTCCTAAAATAATTTCTTTATGGGCCAAACTTTTGCGTGCATGAAGTCTCACTGACTTCACATTCTCCACACATGGTGCAAATCAGAAGATTAATATCTTTGAATTTGAGCAGCATTGTGCTAGATAGTAAAGGGGATTGTTTGCATTCAGCTATTCAATAGAGTTTAACCAAAACTGTTCATTCAAAAGATTAAATATACATAGTAGAGCTCAGACTATAACTTTTCAGGGCACAGAGATGTTTTAATTACACTATTAGAGATCAAAAGTAGCTAATTCTTTTGTTGCTCAACAATTCTTTAGTGCTATA
Organism: Dicaeum eximium; assembly: GCA_013396995.1. Classification (NCBI taxonomy): domain Eukaryota; kingdom Metazoa; phylum Chordata; class Aves; order Passeriformes; family Dicaeidae; genus Dicaeum; species Dicaeum eximium. The sequence goes on along the minus strand of VWZP01006448.1, from coordinate 53,933 downwards.
TTTGAAATGAACTAGCAGTTTTCTTAATGGACAGGGTTTCATCACAGTAAAATCACTTTTTGGAATTGATGGTCTCAGAAGAAAGACGGAGGACTGAGTAAGGTCCTGACGCAGGAGCCAAATCCATGCTGACAGACCCCTACTCCTGCACAGGCTTCCACTGAAGAATCACCACCAAGGTTTGGAGACACCATTAATTTTTGGATATGAAGTGTGTGACTTGCAGGTGCAGTTGGACTGGGGGAGTATGGGTGGCAGGTAGGAGGATGAGTGCGTCCTCATTGACACCATGTGAAGTGGTGTGCACAGTTCCAATCACAGGGCAGGCTTGGGGTCATGTTACTCTCAACTCCCCTCCCCTTCTTCCTTCTTCACCTTCAGAACCAGGCAGCATTGCCACGAGTCAAGGCTTTCCGAAGGGACAATGGCGGGGAGCAAGCAGGTGAGAAGAGAGGCAGCTTCCTTTGCCATCATTATTTCTAACCTATAAATAGCAGAAATAAAAGCAGTCTCTGCACTGAATTTCACTTCAATTCTTTTTAAATGGATAAGTGAAATGGCGCTCCCTTGACTTTGATTCTAAGCATCTAGCTAGGATGGGAAAGGCAGCTGTGAGTGCATGAAAAGCATTAAAACTCATTTGTTGAATGATGTCATATGTTCTGTAATAAATATATTTTTTGTATTATTGCAGCTGGAACAAACAAGTAAAAGCATTGACTCAAGTGCCCACATGATCACCACCGCCAGGGTACCTGCTGATAAGCCAGTACGAATTGCCTTCAGCCTTAATGATTCCCCAGGTACAGTTTAATTTATGGAATAAAACACAATGCCTTTAGATTTAAACCACAACTGCTTTTAACTTTTACGTTAACTTACGAGTGTTTACAATATCAAACGTAGTCCAGTGTAATGGATGGATTGTTTTTCCTGAGTGGTAGCTTGTGATCAGTTTTCCTGATACAAAGTCTGGTAACTTTAAATGTTTCCATTAACAATTTCATTGGACTAAACCCACTAGATTGACAGTTTCGCTCTTTACTTTCTTTTAGTGGTTTATGGAATGCAATTAGGACTGTAATTAACTATCACATTTACATGCATGTGCAGTATGTCAGATTTTGAGGAATTGTAAAACAAGAAAAGTAAAAGGACAAATTTCTATGAGCCTAGAACAGGAAGAGACCTTTTCTAGGGGGAAGGTTGGAAAGTGCCACACATGCCCAGCTTGATGAAGGTTTCAGGAAACAGGTGCTCCACATGGCATGTTCTCTCAGACAGCAGCAGAAATTTCATTGATGTTTATCCTATCAGCTCATGCTGAGGGAGTATTAATTTCCCCAAACATACCCTGTACACACATGGGCCCTGGAGTAGATAAATATTATTGGTTTGCACCTTCAGTATTATTAAGGATCAGAGAGCTGTTGCCAAACAGTGAAAGTCAAAATGAAATAAATCAAAGGGCAAGCTGAAAAGCATCCAAAAAAAGTTGGCTGTTGCTTTTGCTAGAGGTGAGTGCTTGGAGTCAGGGCTGAGATGTGTTTATGGCATGAGGTATAAGGAAAACTGAAATCTATGCTGTTGAGTGCTTTATGGGACTCTATGCATTGTAGGATAATGTGTTGGTTGGTGCCTGAGGTTTGCGTGAACAGAATGTCAGCTTGAATGCAATTTTCTATTTAAAAATACTTTAGAATATGCATTATCTTTCCTAGCTAATTGTTGTGTACTATTGATTTTTAGCTACAATACTGAAATATAATCTCATCCCAAAAGCAAGGGAATTAAAAACCAAACATCTTCATATATTATTGAACCTAACTTTCAATTCATAAAGATGAGTGACAAAGAAAGATTGGGACAAGGAATATAAAGAAACACATGATAATCTATGTACCCTTTTTCATAAATTAAAATAACCTGATAATTACATTTTTATTACAGAAAGCAGTAAGGAATCATTCACATCTCTCAAGATACAGTCACATGGTAAATTTCTTGCAGGAATTATGGCATAAATAGGTCTTAAAGAGAGATGTAAAAGAAAGGGGAGTGCTCTTACAAATTATGAAAAAAGAATGCTAATGTGAGACACTGAAAACAAGTCAGGGAAAGCTGAGACTATGGGAAAATCAAAGAGAGCAGAGTAGTTTGTGACAAGAGATGGCAGTAGGAAATGACAAGCTTGTGAATAGCTTGGAAGAAGAGGACATGAAAGGCAGGAAACCTAACTTCCTTAACATTGCATCATGTTTTATTTTTACTTTTTTATCCTGCTAATAATTTCAGCCTTTCTCTTAATATTTACAAAAATAAACTCAATTAGAGAAAGGTAATCTTTTTCTTCTACATATTGTTAAATTGTTCCAAATGTTAAAATTGTTAAAATGTTGAATCCTTTATTGTATATATACAAATGTCCCTGCAGTATGCAATCCAGAATCTTCATGAGTACTAATAAAAAAAAAACAGCAACCAGTAGAGTGAGTGCTCTGTTCCCCTCTGCATCACATTCCTGTGGGGGCTACCAGGAGGTCTAAAGAACTTAATAATAACATTATTGTTTTACTATGTCTTAAGAATTTCAAGCGCTTTTATGTTAGATATATTTCAAGAAGGCAGAGAAAATAAGCTTTTAATCGGTGTGAAAATTTCCAGCAAACCATAGTTGAATCAAGAGAGTACAAACAAGTATTTAATACTTTATTTTAATATGAGCTACAAAAACATTCTAAAGATAGACCTTTAGGTATTCCATAGCAGGTGCTTTTTTTCCCCCTTATTCTTTTATATTTTTTCACCTTTTTTTTCTCCTTGACAAGGATATTTGTTTTCAGTTCAAACAGGGCTTACCTGATGCGTGATAGTAAAGCATCAGCTGAAGCACATGCACTGCTAGGATACAATCAGTTCCTTGGCAAGGGTTAAGTGCTGAGGAAATCTCTCTGACTTAAGCTTTTCCCTAAGTTCTGCCTCATTTGAAAGGCACAGCAACGCATTTCACCAAGAAAGGCTGCGTTCTCCTTCCGGGGGCTGTGCAACTGCTTACTAGGAGGAACTGACAGCATAACTGGATATAAAAAGAGGAAATGGAATGTTTCTTCTGGGTGGCGATTATCTCACTGGCTAGGATTGTAACCAACCAGTGGGTGTGAGGAGCAGCGAAAGGAAAAACTACTCTCAGTTTATGAAAAGAAGTTACTTTGTGTTAACTGACCTGCAAAACCAGAGCTGGCCTATCCTGAGAGTACAGGAAATAATGTGTGTTACATTATTTGTTAGTCAACACCTGATGATTGAAATTCTGGCTAGCTTAATGGAATGTTTCTTCTGGGTGGCGATTATCTCACTGGCTAGGATTGTAACCAACCAGTGGGTGTGAGGAGCAGCGAAAGGAAAAACTACTCTCAGTTTATGAAAAGAAGTTACTTTGTGTTAACTGACCTGCAAAACCAGAGCTGGCCTATCCTGAGAGTACAGGAAATAATGTGTGTTACATTATTTGTTAGTCAACACCTGATGATTGAAATTCTGGCTAGCTTTGTGAGGTATTTTTAATGTGATAATCAGTTCCTTAAAAGTCTCAGGAGAAGCCCACCAGCGGGTTCTATATAAGAAGACACTTTTATTGTGTACCTCTTATTCCTGTATATATAAATGTCTATGTTTGGCTCTTTCACTCAAGTTCACTAACACACATTTCCCAGGGTGTGTCTGCGCGCTGTATCACAACAGTTTGACTTAGGGTACCATTTTAAAGTAATGAATTGGGAACATGCTATTTCAACCTTCCTTACCTCACTTCAAAACTAATGCAGCTTGAACTGAATGTGGTGTTCCAAGATTCAAATAAGTGTTCCAAAGTTAAAAATTCATTGTGGTTTGTCAGCATCAATTTAATTTAACCGGTGAAATTCATTATGTCCTAGTTTTTATCAATCTTACAAATACATGAACTTCATGGAATTTAGACAGCTGGATTTGTTTTGTGTAATAGTTGAAAGGGAAGATTTATAGGTTTATATCTTTTCACCTTGCCTCCTAAAATAAAAGCTTGAATCTTGCTGAAAAGTTCTGCTCATGGTATATGATGATAAATGAGTGGGTCTGAAATTGTTAGTGAGTTCTTTAATTTGAAATTAGTCTACCTCTGACAGCACTTTCCAGAAAAGTCACTGACAACAAAGGCAAAACATACATCTTCTAATGAACCTGACAGACAGTGGAACAGTGTCATATTTTTGCAAGCATAGAAAAATTACTTATTTTATTCCTCTTTATGCTCATTATCCTAGTGACTACAATGAATTTTTTGCTTTTCCAGTTTATCATGCTGTTTTGCAATGATTGCTTTTTCAAAAGCAACCTTCAAATTCCTATCCCACCCTCATACTGGTTGTAATGGCTACAGAGGTTTTCCAGCACATTGATTGACAACCAGTGAGGATTGCTAAAATATATGGCTAAAATTTACGGAGCTAATTTCCTAAATCTACACCCAACCTACAGGACTCGGTTCTTGGGGAATTAGTTGGGAAATCAGGTGAGATACCCCCAAAGGGACACTGATCTGAGGATGGTTAGGCTTGAGTGAAGGTGTATGAAGTAGAAGGATTTTGCTCTTACCTCTTCCGTTATGGACTGTTTATATTTTTGGGAGGTCCACATCTCTTATTATTGAGCAAGCCTTCACATCCTATTCCTGGGTGTGGCAGTGGCCATTCCCCACTATTTTACAAGTGAGGTAACTGCAAGGTTGTGTAAGGTCGTGTCAGGCAGGGCTGTGAATAGAAGCCCTGGAGCTCCACAAAGCAGTGCCAAGTTGCAGTCACTTAGCCACACAGCCTTCCAGGATGAATCTGATGAGTCTATGCTTGTCTGTCAGTATCCAGGCCCAGAGCTGCTGGATCTCACAGCCCTCCCAGGGCTAAGTCTAGACCCTGATAGGCAGTTTGCCACTGTTGTTGGTGCAGGTTGTGGCACTTGCAGTTCAGTTTGAGTACTTTTCCTGTGCAAGGGCTGATCCACTTACATGATAGCAGCCTACTTATGTTACCAATTTAATTCTTTAATTTAGAAGGGAGAGGGGGAGAGATCTGAGTACATTGGCCCACACATGTAGGAGAAAAAAAATAGTACCTGACTGTATAATTAAATACTGGATCATAACTCAGTTACTCAAGAAAGCAGAGTTGTGACTGGCATTTCCTAAGTTTCAAGTGCTTGATTTAGCAACCTTAATGTGCTTTCAACACATTTAAATTTTTTATGTTCTATTTCTGTCTATCTTAGTGAAGATCATAGAGAAACTAATTTTCAAGATTATACTGCTGATGATTCAAGTGAATCAGATGTTGTTCTCAAAGGATTTACTGCCTTTAGCTCACAGTTCAGTTAAATGGAACAGTCATATAGGAAAAGATTTGGGTATTATACTTCATTGTGCCAGACATTGTGTCAGTCAGACAGCAACATGTGAAGGATTTCTCCCATTTAACTACATGATGGAGGTTTGGGATGTTGGAATCTGGATGAGGCCAGAACATGATTAAATAAATGAAGCTTTCGAGAAATCAAATGTGCAACTTTAGCATATATCAGCTGCCTCAGGGCTAGTAGTGAGCTTTTTGTACAAAGACAATCAGTGTTAATAGAGCTCAAATGCTCTTTGTTACAAATTACAGTTTTCAGCAGCAAGCCAAGCGAGCATGTGAACCTGATAAAACAAACATGAAAATCACATCATTCAATGCAGATGAACTGAGTCTTTGGTTAAAAATACATGGGTTTTAATCAGGGTACAGGTCTTTAGGGCATTTTTTAATATACAAAATTAGATTTGGGATCTATAGGAAATCAGGAAATGCTACTCATTTAGAAATCATGTTACAGATATATTAACTTAGGTGGCTGTAATGAAATCCCTGATCTGATTCTTTCACATCACAGGATAGTGCTGTTGAGTTTGCTGGTATGGCCATAATATGCACATACAATCTTTTCCTCCTTTCTTATTTCCTTTTGACCAAAATCTTGACTCATTTTCAGGTGCAGCGAGTTGCTATCTCTGATTTTTAAATATATTTTTATTTTAAATGAAATAAGTTTTCAACATCCAGCTTGAATTATAAGTCATTTTTCCTTATGTGTTTCTTTATAGTGACTACAGGGATAAGATGCTGTTTGTAGTTGGTGAAGAATCAGCCTAGATATTTCCAGAGATCTGTGGTACAGAAAAGCCACTAACTCTAGTATAAAAGGGGTCTTTGATTATATCAGTGATTCCTTATAATAATCTAGATATTCATTTAAAATTGATCATTAATTGAAAAAAGGGGAAAAAGAGGCATTTCAGAATTTTGTTTTCTAGTTAAGGAGAGGTAGACTAGAAAATAACAAACACAGATCAGGAGATAGTTTTGAAAATGTTTTTATCTTCAGAATAATTTCATTGGCATTCAGACTTTTTTTTGTATCTGATTTTCAGAGTCAATAGATTTTTAAGGGTAGAAGTCAATGTGATTTTGACTGGTATTCTGCTGGTAAGAGCAATAACAATTCTTCAGGAAAAAATGCAGGAGTTTCTATCTTTCCTCTTGACATCCTGAAAACATCCTCAAAAAATTTTTAGGAGGTGAATGACTGCTTTCATTTGCTTTCCCCTTGTGTGAAATTTAAGTTTTCATTATTACCAAGTGATTTTTATTGTTGTTGTTGTGGTTATTACTTTGACAACAGTGAAATAAAGACTGATCTGGGGCAATAATTTATTTCACTGAAAGCTGTGGGGAAAGCCTTTTTGTGTTCTTTTTGTGAAAAACAAGATCACAGTTAGCTATGAGGATTTCTGTTAATTTTTTGTAAACTAAATACTTCAGAAATTCTCAGAAGAGCCGAAGAGAATTAGGAACTCAGGATAATTTCAAAACACTGAAGTCTGTAGCATTTCTCAATGATGTTCTGCACATCAGATTATGATTTAAACAAGTCTTAAACTAGTATAACTAAAAAAAACCCCTAGCAGCTGTTCAATAGATGCTAGGGCAAGCCCATTATAAAATGTACTATGGTATGTCATAATGGTTGGGATACCAGTACACCCTATTTTTAGTACCATTGACTCAGTCAGTTGAGTTCAAAAAATAAGCAGGGAGCATATTTACTGAAAGGATTTCCTCAACATTAATTTCTCTCTTTATTCCATCCTTTATAAAGTACTTCCAAAATTTTTAACTGGTCCTTTTTGGAGTATGATCCAATTTATTTCTAATATTCTGACACTGCATTAATTTTATTTTCTTATTAATATTAATGCTGTGAAAATGTAATTACTCTCTGATATTTCTTAAAATTTTTTTTAATCATTCGGAGTGTTGCTTTTGCTATGTTTTTCTGAATTTTAAAGGTGTTCAAGATCCCTTGATAAGGCTACCGTACCAAAGATTGTACTGCTGGAATTGCCAAAACAAATAGCAGTTTAACTGCCATCCGTGACTCTGGTCCAATATCTCTGTCAGAATATTTAACAGCTATTCAGCCAAATACCTCTAGAACAGCTGTAGCCCTAGTCAGACTGAGTCTTATTCTGTCCTTCCCTTTAGCCTTGCCATATGATTCATCTTTCTTCTTTTAGAATATTAGTCTATTTATATATTGTCCAAGAAAGCAATAGCAAATTAAAGATAAACACTTGCATATTAGCATGATACAATTCTATACAATTAAAGCAATTTAAGTATTTTCCAGAATGGGCATGCTTGACATATGGTATGAAGAAAGAAGGGAGACATGGGTATGACTTTTTGATAATGCTAGCAAGACAACTACTCCACAAAAATACAGGAACTTTGTTTCCTAAGGAAATTCAAGAGCTTTTGCTTTTGTATCACTTTGGTTTTTTTACTTCTATGAGCATCTATTCCCAGAAGCTACCCAGCTCTAGCTACATTATTGAGTAAGGCTCTGATCATGTGTTAGCCAGTATGTTTATTTTTCATGGGCTAAGGTGACTTATTTTACTTTCCCCCCCAACCTCCTTTGCTGTCTAAAACAGCCACAGAGGCCAGGAGAAAGAGATCTCAAATATTTGACAAAGAATTTAGATCCTAGTCTGTACTTTTTTACAATCCTTTGATATGAGGTCCTCTTGATCTTGTTGGGGTTTTGTTGGTGTGTTGAAGTTTGCAAGTACATAGCAGGTTGCAGGATCTGAACTGTGTTAGCAATTTTCTCCTGGAAGAACCATCATTATTTGACACATTACAAATAACTGACTGTAACACTCTCCTCACCTCCCATAACCTGTAGTAAGATGAATAAACAGTCATAGTCCAATGCAAAACTGAGAGTATGAAAGTCACTGAGAAAGACATATTGCACTGGCACTACCAAGTGTGATTCATATTTCTGATCTCAGTCCAGCTACTAGTGGGCAGGTGTCCACATCACAACCCTGACATAACTGGTGCAATCTGTCCCACCTCTGCTGGAAGCCTGTACTAAAAATAAACAAAAAAAAATCCAAACAAATAAATAAAAACACAGCTTGGTTTGTTGTCATGATTGAACTAACTCTAGCCCATAAGGATTGTAATTGACAGGTTAAAGCCGTTTAAGACAGTCCTTTACGTAGCAGTGTAATGGAGAGAGCTCAGGAAGAAAAACAGTTTAGATTTATTTGTTTTATTAAATTAGCATATGTTCTACTGGACTAACTGCTTTGTTTCTTAATCACTGCAATGTAAAATAGACTTTCTGTATTTCCAGAACATAAACTTTTCCAATGTAAACTACCCACTAGTATTTTCAAGGATTCTACTGAGGCATCTCAAGTGTAAAAGATAAGATGTGGAGGTGTTTTCAGGATTCCAATATTACTGCAATATAGAACTTAATTAAACAGATTACTTGAAATGCCCTCCCTGGTAGACAATGACTTTTAACATCATGTTTACCTTTTAGATGATGCTTCCCCTGAAAACTTCTCTTTGGCATTTCCAGAACTAGATCAGCAGCTGCAGGTAAACTTTTCTTCTCTTATGACAGTTCTACTTCACATTCACTGTATTTGTTGTTATAAGAAGCCTCTGGTTGTTACACTACAGTGGAAGTTTTTAGGGGTGCTTTTCTAGCCTATTATCATTTAATAAGATTGTATATATCCATAGAAGAAAACATTGTCTTTTCAAGATCTACAGAAAATTTTTAGTCCAACCACAGGGAAATTACTATTTTAACAATCTTGCCTTCTTTTAAGATCTTCCATTCAATTCCTGCTGCACTGCAATGAAGAGAGTTCTTGTTCAATTGATGGGAGAAGGAATGAGACGGGCATTCTACATTCTAATGCCTGCAGGCTGTGCAATGACTGATATAATCAGTTTTCTCAGAAGCATTCCAAGAGAATCCTTTGGTGACCAGTCTGATTTGTCAGCATAGGATGATGGGCCCCCAATATACTGGACAGTGAGCAATTAATAGCAACTCCATGGTTCACTAGGCACAAAGCCAGTTCTCCATCCAGGGATTATTTCCCTTTCCTCTGTGGTGGTTCTGGAGTGTTTCCTGGCTTTTATACATTACTTCAGATTATCTGTTTTCCCAGGAGCATTTAGACTTCCTCTGATATTTCACTGTGAAGGCAGTTATTTCCCAGTTGTAGATTGAGAAAGGCATTAGTAGACCACTCGTTGTCCAATAATGCCATCTTTCCTGTACCCATCAACTTGTGAGACAACATGGGACTGATGCTGATGTTCATTCAAGGACTGATGCTTCTGTCCTGCTGCTCTCATCAAAAGGATGACCGAGAAAGGAATGGAGAATGACACTCTTCTTGCCCTATCCTTCTCATCCTAAGGATACAGGCAGGTTCTTTAGGCATAAGTAAAAATTAAGAACAGCTTAAGATTTGGGACAAAAGGAACCAGGTAGTATGCTAACCTCTTTATTCCATTAACCTTCCAGTGTAGCAAACATGATTGGTATTTCTTTTCCTTAGAAGAATTCAATTTGAGAAAAGCAATCATGTTTCATGTCTGAAGCACTGAATTGAAAGTAAAGAACCTGCATTTTGTTTCCAACTCTCTTAGTGACACATTGCTTAATCCTGGAGTTACTTCATCCCTCTATTCATCTCTGAAATTAAGTTAATAATTTTTACCTTTTTTGTTAAAGAGCATTAAGACCAATGGGTAAGGATTGCTCTAAAAGAGAAAAGTATTATTGTTATTGCTGCTGTTGATACATTAAAAAAAAATTATTAGCATTACATGTAAGTAGTCTGCAAGACAAGCAATGATTTTTTTATTAGGACGTCTATGACTTTTACATTTCTGGAACCTGTAATATGCTCTAAATATGGAATATCATGTTAGGCTGAAACTGCTCCTCTGGAAGCATTCAAGTGTTCTGGATAGATAATAGCCCTTCAGTAAAAGTTTTTAAGTACATGCTAGCACAATGCCCCTAGGTGTACCCAATTGGTCTGTTAAGTACTTGACATTTGTTTCAAGAAAACCTTCCTTTACTCTCATGATCTCAATATGATAACAAATTCAAAGAAACAATCAAAGGCTTTGATTCATGTCATTTTCCTTTTATTATCCTTCATAAACTCTCTTGGTAATATCTGGGTAGATGAAAGGATAACTTATGAGAACTACCTGTCTGACTCAACCACTTAAAAGTATAAAATTTGTGGTAGCACTTCATCCTTTAGTTTTCAAGCTTATCTGCTGTCCTGGTTTAGGGCAGATTTATATTTTGATGGCGTTATATTCAAGTCAATACAGGGTTCTGAGCTAAGACAGAGGTAACATTGCATTCAAATTTAGCAATAAAAACATTAATTTCCTTGCTTTTGTCAATCTGGATCACAGCTTCATGTGATAACTATTTTATGTAATTACAGTATTTTTAATCTGCTTTAAAATTTCAAACAAGCAATAACTTGTTACAAACCTATCATTTACCTTGTTACATTTCTTATTAATTGTGTTTTTTTCAATTGCTACAATCCAAACTGCTGTGAGTTTGTCAGAATTCTATGGCATGTGCTTGCAATTCATGCCAGCTTTGAAAGAGGTAGCTCCTGTATTACAGAAACAAGTAAAATGGCTTCACCAGGACCTGCAGAAGTAGTGAATGGTGGTGTCCCTTGTCATTCCATCCATGCTTTTTTCTGTCCTGAAGTGTGTTAACATTAAGCACACAAGTGAAGGGTCGTATAAATGAACCTTTTAATGAACTCTGGCAATAGCAGCCTGAAATGCTTGAATTTGTAAGAATTCTAGTACATATGTTCATAAGAAAAATATCATATCTGAGAGCCACAAGATTTTCATTAATGTGCCATAAATACAGTCAAAAACATTTGAATGTATTTAAAGAAGCAAACTATAAATGCAGGTTATGTGGCTATATAGTAATAGGCACCTTAAAAAAAGTAATAACTTTATAGATTTCAAGCATTTCCAAGGAAAATTTTGAAACCTGTTTTAAAAACAGACAAACAAAAAGCCTAAATTAGCTGATCTTTAAGCTGGATTTTGAAAGCAGTTTGAAAGCTATGTAAGTTCAGTGAGTCACTTGGAAAATCAGAGCCTTAGAATTCTATGCATGCAGGCAGCAGACCACAGCCTGAGTACCAAGCAATTTGCACCTCTGTTTTAGGCTTCAAGCTCCCGTCCTCCTATGTTAGGCCTTGGCAGACAACTTGGCTATTTGAGCAGAATTACCTAGTGGTCCCACTTTTCCCCCCACAATTATTCCATACCTATTCCCTGGGCAGCAGTATCAAATGGCAGGGCAAAGTTCAGTGCAGCCTTCCCTTGGCAGGGTAACAAACCCTGCGGTCCAAGCACCCAGCTCCACAGAGGTGGAGGTGGGATTGCCTGGAGAGGAGGTCTTTCTAGGACTTAGCAAAAAAGCTAATTCTCTATAAGAACTCTTACTAGAGGACAGTTCTAGTTGCAGCTTCTTTCTGAAGAATAAAAATGATCAGTCTATGTGTTCTGATGTGTTATCTAGCTTCAGACTAACATATTTTATTTTAAATTACCTTTTTGAATGTTACATTTTTCTACACATTTCAAGAAGCAATTTGTAAGAAAATAAGTCAACTACTCTAAATCAAAATTTATATGTGGTCAATCAGACATGAAAGCCCTACATATGAGAATAGATCAGTTTAAGCTATATTTGCAGATTTATTATTTAAAAAACCACACACTACTAAAATAACTTCCTGCTAAGCTATCAGTGAAACAAAACTCATATTAATAAACTTCTTGTTTTCAATTCCTTTTCTTTGCAGTATTGGAAATTATTCTCTTCCCACTGATGAGCAATACCTGCTTATTTGAGCTTCGATGTTTTTCTCCCCTCCCATGTGGTGGGTAGTGCAGCGTGGGTAGGCTGGTTACACCTGTCACTCTGTCACTGGGAAACTTTAACCTTTGCTTTGTGTAAAGCTGGACAGGTCCTTGGAAGGCACTTCCTTGATTAGCTGCATAGTGACCCCTCTGACAGAAACTTTACTATGAGTTATCTGCTGTGTTTAGAAACATACATCAGCATGCAAGGCCTTGTTGTTCAGGTCACTGAATGGAGAGGAGGGTATCTAGTGTTAAGTACCTGCATTGCTATGCCCTGTGCCTTGCCTGTCCCATTCCAACACTTCCTGTGACTTGCTCAGTTCATCTCTCTGTTATCCATCAAAATTTTTATTCCAGTTGAGAGCTTGATTCTGAAGAGGGAAGAGCACAAGTCACATATGGACACACAGGGTGTTCTATACTTCTTTATCTTTGAAAACCAGGTTGGATGGGGCTCTGAGCAACCTGGTCCAGTGGAAGTTGTCCCTGGCAAAGGGTTGGAAAGATTTTTAAAGTCCTTTCCAACACAAAACAATTAAATGGTTCTATGATCTTGTCTCATGAAATTGTGAGCTTGAGAGACATTTATTTCATATTTTGTATTACAAATGTGTGTAGTTAGATGACTATAAAATTGCTGCAACAGAGAAAAAGTTCCAACCATTTATAACATCAGTTTTTTAAGTCAAAGGATAGGTTTTTTTGCTTTAGTGGAAAATGTTCATATAAAAGAAATAATGAAAATGTTATGAAAGGGGCAGTGTCTTGTGTGTGATATAAGCACTTAGCAGAAACCTTGTTTACTCTGGAACTTTAATTGCTTCTACTGAATGCCAGGATTTTTGTTAGATATAAATTTACATAAATTTATTTTCACATAAGTTTATTTTAGAAAGTTAAAAACATACTGTGTTTTTAAAGAGGATGCTGCAATTTTTTTTACTATGTATTGATTTCCATGAGAATTCCTAGACCACTGTGTTGCTCTATAATTAGATTTGATTGCCTATGAACTTGATAAGTTTCCTGTAATGATGCTATGATAACTTTGGTCTTAGGTCAGGTAAGACTATTTTATGCATGTATGTTAACATGTATGCATGTTCACCAAGTCAGAGCATCATACTAAGTTTAGAAAAGAATAGCAAATCTCCCAGGAAGGAAGGAAAATTGGTCTCATCCAGTTGACCTGAATTGTTTAGAGGAAAGAGAACACTTTACTTTCATAGTAAAACTAGACTAGACTAGATGTATCCTAAGATGGGCATCTGAAAATGGTGGAAGAGTTCCAGTTGCACAACAAAAAGTAGCTGCAATATGCTATTTTTGCTTGGCACAGTGTGGTTTTTTCCGTCATAGAAGAGTGCACAAGGCCATATAAAGAACATAGGCCACATTCAAAATATTGGCATTGGATTTTCCACTTTTCCAGAAGAGTTCAGCTGAAAGTTACCAAATTTACAAAAAGCAAGATGCTACTCTTTAATTAGATCAGTGCTGAAGAAATCTAGACCAGTTCGCGTGAAATGGAAAACCTGCCTGATACAATTTTTTCATGAAACTTCAACTTTTTCAGGAGAAAGTTTTAATTTTTTTTCACAGTTAAACAAACACATAAATGCAAATAAATGATGGTGAATTTAAAAAAATCAACTGTCTTAAAGTTTTTGAACACTAGAGTGGCACTGTCAACTATACAGCTTTTGTGGATATGGAATGCCGATTTTCATATGGAAAGGCAAAAGAACTCGTCATGTGAGTGAAGGAAAAAAAAACCCAAATGTGAAAACTTTCATTCTGTGTCACCCCAGCAAAGATTTTATTTAGAAGACCTCCTTCAACCTGCCTTGAAAAGCAGGCAGAGAGGAGGCCACCCAGATGATTAAAGGAATGGAGTACCTCTCCTACAAGGAAAGCAGGTCTCTTCCAACCCAAACCATGCTGTGATTTTCTGTTTCTTCATGAACTGCTTTTGCATGTCATCTTCCAACATATTTCATATCTAGATTCTGAACAAAAGTCTAAATAAACAGTGTATATGTCTTGTAAAGATCTACATATATATGTGCTGTTACAGGATAGTCTAAAAAAGGATCTCTTAGTGTCTACTTGCTGAATTCTGTAGAATGTTACAGTGAGTTATTCGACAAAATACAAGGAAAAATCAGACCTTGTTGAAAATCAGGCATAATAGGACAGACCACTAGTATAATTTACAGTTGTAAAATTAACTTTTGTGCTAGCTTTGTGAACAAGATGAGAGATGCTGCATGTGCATATTTTGCCAGCACAGGAAAATGAGGGTGCATGACACTGAAGCCTGAAATAAACAGATTAAAAGTAGCAACTGTTGCCATTAAATGTAACCTACTTTGGCCAGGATGTTTTTTGCTTGTCTAGCAGGTATGTCTTTATTTATATTAATTTATGGACAGGCAAAGTACTTCATGAAGTAGCAAGCTCAGGCTGTCCTAAGAGGAAGTTAAAGTATGTTTGTTTGCTTCTGAGAGAAAAAAAAAACCATACTGCAAATTGAACTTCATTAAGGCCTTCTGAAATTAGTCACCTCAGTAAACTAGCAATCCCTTAACATAAAAATGTTATACAGACTTCATGGAATGCCACTGGGCATTCTGTACTGCAGTATCTACAATACTTCCCATTGCCTGGCCACAGACAATTAAAAAAGTCCTTCCAGGTGGAATGGAGATTTGTCTATCTCCTTTTCCCATGTTATTGCAGTAGAAGGTGTTTGCTAAATAAGCCTGTTTCACATGCTACTATCTCTGGAGCCTTTCTTAGAAGTTTCCAAATCAGAGAGGAGCAGACCAAATTCTCCAGTTCTGGCTACCTCATCCCTGGAAGTGTTCAAGGCCAGGTTGGACAGGGCTTGTAGCAACCTGGTCTAGTGCAAGGTGTCCCTGCCCATAGCAAAGGGGCTAGAACTAGATGCTCTAGAAGGTCCTTTCCAACCCAAACCACTCTATTATACGATCCAAAGATATTCTATCTAGTCATTTGAAAACATTGTCACATTTATGTTTTAAAGAAAAATACACTTTAATACGTTTAATAATCTAAAAGATTCTTGATATAGTGCTTACTGTTGGGGAGGATGATGCAGGAAGGTCCTGCAGAGATGGTTTATTGGTGAAAGATTTTAAGAATGTAAAACCTGCAGAAGAGATAGAGTTAAAAGCAAGATTTGAGCTATAGAATGCGAAGCAGGAAGACGGTGATTAAGTTATCTGAAGACCAGGCCCCTGATGATTGAACAATACTGCTCCCCAGACAAAGGGATAATGGGTTGGGCCCTGCCAGGTGATAGGGGAAAAGGTGGGTTTTCCAGGTTTTTAGTATGGTAATATAATAGTTCTCATAGGCTGTATGTAAATTCTGTAAGTTTTGTATCCTGTACTGGTTGGTTGGTGCTAACCAGAGTATTCAGCATAGAAGGGAATAAATGGGATTGTAACAGGAAGTTCAGCCCGGAGGACCACGCTTCAGCCGGTGCTGGTCAGGTTGGCTGTCCCCACGAGCAATAAACCACGTGTCCAAAGAGCTTCCCTGTCTCCGGAAATCTCTCATCGAACCCCAGATAGATCCCAGCCTTTTCTAATACTTACTACCATCAGACAACTTGAAAAGTATTTTATTAACAGATTTTTGTAAACTGATTGTATAATTTGTTTTAAGTTTAATTTAAGTGCTAAAATATCAGTGTAAGAAAAAACGTCACTGAAGAGGAAGCAATCATAGGAAGGAGTTTAAAAGTCAGCAACTGGCTCTAAGTGAGACTTAGATACTAAGTTTCAGCATGAGTAGATAATTTTTAGCTCTCTATATATATCTTTTGAGTGGGAAGCTGGAATATAGAAAATGAGCACTGTTTTAATTTTTAAACTGGTTTAAACCAGCTAGATTAGTGGAAACTAAATTGGAAGCAAATCCAAGGTGTTTTTTGCTTTGTTTTGTTGTGTTTTTCTTTTGAAATATCACTGTTTGGGGACTTTCCCCTTGGTACTGTTTGAAATTGTTTTACTGTGACGCACTTGTTGGAGGCTGATCTCCGGTAGATAGCAGAGATGCTGCTTTGGCTCATCCACGCATTCTTGGATTAGAGCACTGAGACTTCTATATTCAGTCTTGCTAAATTTATGCTTATTATTTGGGTGGCTAGATGAATGGTGCTCTTGCTCATCCACATTGAAATGCAATTAAAAGCCCTTTTCTAGGGATAAGATTCATCAAGTATTGGGCTGCCCTTTCCCTGGGTTCCCAGGATCTCCAAGATCAGGGAAAACGAAACAATGTGCTGTGAAACAATTCTGCTGCAGCAGGTTTAAATTTAGAATATGGAATATGAGTGTCTGTGTTAAAATTTCAGTGAGGAATCACATACCAACTACAAGTACTTGCAAGCTCCATACATTACTTACATCTGTGCTTTGGGTTATGTCTGAAGCCAGCTTACCCTGTCTCCTGAACAAAAATGTTCATCTTTATCTCTGAATATGTTTAGTAAAATTTAAATTTCCAATTTACATAAAACAAAGGATTACAAGATCATAAATAGGAAAAGTCTGACTACTTGTGCTTTTCTTTTCCTAATAATGTCATTAAGGGAATATTATATTACACAGAAGAGTCAAGGTAGGACTGCAAGAAATGCAAAATAATCTACTAATATTGTGAAACACAATTGGATGTTATTTAACTGGGCACTAAAGGAACTATATTAAGTGTTTCCTTTTACTTCAAATAGGTGGCTCAAGCATGCTATTTGGAGTTAATTTACAGTCAATAGATGCATGGCTAGTAACTTAAAAATACGTCCTGGAAGTGTTATAACCAAAATGTGACAGTCAAGCCTGAAGCCTGAGTTAAGATGCAGACTTTTTAAAGGAGCAAAAAGCACCTACATTTAACCAAAATGTATTTTTAAGAATTTTGATGAAATTTACATAAGGAGTCTTAGGACAGCTTGGTTTTATTTGTCATATTTATTACATTCAGTGTGCATTGAAAAAAAGTTGATCTTGCTGCAGTCATGTCACTCCTGGCAGTGTAAAGATGTATGTGATAGGTCTGACCAATGCATCAGCTTTAGCATTTACATATCGCTCTAGCTGAAAAACAGGGAGGTGAGGGAGAAACCCTTCTCTGAAAAATATTCAGGGATATTTTGCAAAGCTGAGAAGGGGAGTTCTGAATATTCTCACAATGTTTGAAGTTTTACACATCTTCGTATGCAGGGAACTGTTTTGGGTTTTTTCCTTCCATGAAAGGCCATCACTAGGTATATTTGATCACATACTGCAGTTAAGGGAATAATATTCTTTAGGTATTCTCACAGGAATTTAGATAAATATTGTATCTTTCAAAATATGTGAGGTTTTAACTAATATTTCATTTTAAAACATTGGGGTTTTTTTCTTATCTTCTTATCTTTTCTTCTTTATCTTCTTATTCTTCCTATTATCTTAAAGCCTCTGCCTCCTTGTCATGACTCTAAAGAATCTATGCAGGTGTATAAACAGCACTGCAAAATAGCAGAAGAGTACCATGAGGTCAAGAAAGAAATTGCTCTGCTGGAAGAAAGAAAGTGAGTAACTTTCCCAAAGGAATTACTGTCTTATATTCTTTTTGTAAAACCCTGTTTGAAACATGTAGGTTTAACTTTGTATTTTCTGACCTTCTATACATATATGCTCATATATGTATATACTTATTTGTACATATATTATAATTGTGGCCTTCCAGTATCTGAAGGAAGCCTAGAAGAAAGATGGAGAGAGACTATTTATAAGGTCCTGGAGTGACAGGACAAGAAAGAATGGCTTCAAACTGACAGAGGGCAGCGATAGATGGGATATTGGGAAGAAATTCTTCCCTGTGAGGGTGGTGAAGCCCTGGCACAGGTTGCCCAGAAAAGCTGTGGCTGTGCCATCCCTGGAAGTGTTCAAGGTCAGGTTGGACAGGGCTTGGAGCAACCTGGCCTAGTGGAAGATGTCCTCTGCTTGTGGCATGGGGTTGGAAGTGGTTTATCTTTGGGATCTCTTCTAACCCAAGCCGTTCTATGATCCTATGATTTTATGCCTCTGCCTGATGGTCACAGTAGAGCACAAGTTGGCCATTGCTGTATAAGATCAACTGAGGCCACTAAGGGCTATCATAGTTTTGGGCCCTCAGCTTTATGGGTGTCCCTTAAAACCTTCACTGACAGCCTCCAGGTCATATAACAATCCAGTTCAGCTAGTGTAGGTTCCTTTTCAGTTTTAGTTTTTTCAATAAACATTGCACACTTTAATGAAGAACAAAATGGATCCTCATTTAGGCTTAGAATACTTGACAATATTAGTAAACATGTTTCTGTGAGGTGCTTTGTTTTTGTGTACACTGGTTCAATATAAATTGGCATTTCAGGTGTCCATGCCCAAAGTGAATAAGCTGGAGACTTTTTTTCTTGTGTGTGGCCTGTACTCATAGCCCTGTCATCTTTTGCCTGACTATTCTGTGGCAAAGTGCACTCTGTGGCTGTCAGACCCTTTCCACAAGAAACCTGAAAAAGAAATTCAGAGAGAGGAAAGAAGGTAGGTAGTGAAATCTCTGCCCAGCTGACCATGCAGTTCAGCCAAGTTTGCATCCTTGGGAATCTTCAGCTGCAGAAGCAAGAAAGAAACTGTTGAAATCCTGTAGTCTTACAAGACAGCCAAAGAACTCCCTGAATCCAAACTACCTAGGGTAAGAAAGTGAGATATCTTTATCTGGGTTGATGGCTATAGGCACAGTATAATTACTTTTTGCCTAAAATGTCAAAGCTAGTTGAAGTTTCCCACTGCAAATCCCCTTCCACTGAAGGATCAGTGTGGCACTCAGATGCTTACATACTGGAACAAAAGCTAAAAAAGAAGATGTCCAATGTCATGGGAAAATGCATTTCGCTATTTGATTCATATTTGCAGCACTTGCATTTGATTCACCATTAATTGAATTTGGCCAATCAAAAGTAATTGGTATTTTTAAAAAGATTAGAAGACATGTAATTTTTTAACATTTGCAATGATTTTCCAAATTTGATTGTCTGATATACTATTATATATATATATATCATTATATGTATATATGTACAGCTTACATATGTATTTAGCAATCAATTCAGTGGAAACCACATGTCTTTGTCTACTCTGAAAATCCAAGTGCAATATAAAATATTAAATGATTGTTTAAGTGCTTGACTTTAGTTGTATAAACACCAAAAGCAGCCTTCAGTCATTTGGGTTTTAGAGTCTACTAATATAAATCCATTATTATTATTATTATTATTATTGGCACAACCCTGAATCAGTTATGCCTATTTATTAGGAATGCTTTGAGCCCATGAAAATGAGATATTCATGTAATTCATGTATATTTTTGCACTTTCTGGAATTAAAAAAAAAATTGCTGTTTGAATGCAATTTTTTAATATATAGGTCTGTGGTACTAGCTAAATTAGCAATGGTTTGCTTCTTGAGAACGGCAGGTACATGCACAAAATTGTTTACCTGAACTCACAACTATCCTAAACAACCTCTGAGCCCAGAGGTCAGCCTCTCAGTGGTGCTTATCTTGGATGAATTAAAGGGCTTCAGGCTGGCATTTTCCTCCATTCCACCAGTGGATGTCAACAGTGGAACAATGTCAGGAAGCTTCTACCACTGCTGTCTTTGCTGAACCTGTTCTGGGAATTCCATGCCCCAGTAAAGATATGTTATGAGTGGCTGTATAAGGCAACAAATGGAATTCTATTACTGAGACCAGTATGTACTTTCTAATTACATATTTGCAGTCTTGTGTTCACATGCTGTATAGCTGTGAAATGCCTAAACATGACAAATATCAGGGCAGCACCTTTCACACCTCCCATGTGTCTTAATCTGAAAAAGTGGTCCTACAGCACTGGGATCAAAGATGTTTAATTTCCTACAAGCTGGTGCACTGTGGTTGCCTGATTTTTATGTTTAACAAGCTGCAAGTGCGAACTGAAGATATTTTTTCTCCAGATGTGGATTGTTTATAACTCTTTCCTCCAGGTAGATTATCCATTTTTAGTATTTTGGAGCAGGTCTCATGAGAGTGCCTTCCACCATTGCGTATCTTTCCTTACTGGAGCAGTCTGTTTTTATTAAACCCTCCAAAAACCAATTGGGACCTCTTTACCCCATGAAGTTTGGTTGAAATTGAAAGGTGGATTAGAAAGTTATTAGGACACATGTAACTTTATAGACACATAAGCAGACAAACCTGAATATTACAGCCTTGATTTTTATCTAAAACTAGATAGAAAGGGAGTACAAATGTAGAGGCAAAGGAATAAGTGAGAAGTAAAAGAGAGTTTTCCTCTCGTGTTCACTGATTTACATCTAAAAACATTCTCAGCACTTACAGTAAGAGAGTTAAACGTGGTTTAGGGACTAGCATATACTGAATGAAAAGTGGATTATAATGATTGGGGTGGCATGCATGTTTTGCATTGTGTGTGTACATATATGTATACATATATATGTGTATATATATATATATATATATACATATGTATATACTTATATATGTATATACTTATATATGCAGCTTATAATTGTGGCCTTTTGCTACCTGAAAGGAGTCTGCAAGAAAGATGGAGAGAAACTATTTACAAGGGCATGTAGAGATAAGACAAGGGAGAATGGTTTTAAACTGAGAGTAGGTTTGGATTGGATTTTAAGAGGAAATTCTTCCCTGTGAGGATGTTGGGGCACTGGGAATGGTTACCCAGACAACCCTAGCTGCCCCATCACTGGAAGTCTTGAGTATTCGATTTTTAAAAGGGAAGAATGCTTTCACTTGTCTAAGAATTCTGATAAGATGCATAAGCTTTTAGCCTCAAAACCAATTACACTCAAATTGAAAACATGGAGTTTGCAGTTTTCTAAAATTTGCCCCTGCTGTGGGTGTCTTCTTCTACATTTGAATTTTAATGTATGGAAATTAAGAATCCCAATTGTCTACTACACCTGCTATTTATTGTCTATTTCTCTTAAATAGCATTTTGATAAAATGGACAATGATCAAGCTGCATCCCTTGTAATGGGAACAAACAGCTTTTATACTGTTTTTCAGTGTACATTTTTACCAAAGGCAATCACAAATGCTGTTGGATGGTACCCTTGCAAGTGCTCCCAACTTCTCTCCACAGATCAATTCACCTGTATCATTCCAATGACAAGTCTCACCTGGCAATTTCTGTACCTGTGGTGCCTGCTGATAGTACACACAGAATGCTGAAGGCTATGACTGACAGGAAAAAAGCAGAAAATGGATTGAGCCAATATTCTTTATTTCTTGACTAGAAAGAAGAAATAATGTTAACCTGGCAAATATCTGTACAGGTATTACAGCTTTTTAGTAAAAAAAAAAAAAAAAAAAAAAAAAAAAAAAAAAAAAAAAAAAGGAATAGAGTTAATTCTACTTTAAACAATTTTTGTTCCAACCTCCAAAGTTCAGTGTAGGCTTTCATATATGAAATAATATATACAGGTGTATTTTTATATTATTTTATAAGAAATAGAAAGTTGTAAAACATTAACAATAGTGAAAAACATTGAATCTTCTACAACTTTTCAAAGGCAAATTTTGCTTCTGTTTAGCTTGATGTGTAATGTGAGCATCAAGTATGGCCAAAGTAAAAACTCAGTGAAGCAAAAGGACAAGGGTTGCTTTTCATTAAGATGAGAACAAAGCTTACTTACTTTTTCTCTTTTGTGCAATATAGATGGCAAGAGAATGTACTAGGCTGGCAGTGGGAGAGATGACAAGTATTTCACAGGAAAATGAGAAATATGAGAGAGAAAAAGATGTTGCAGTATCAAAAAGGGAAAATCAAAGGACAAAGCAAATAAGAATGGGAAAAGAAGTTACTCAAGAACAAAAAAGGAAGGAAGAATTTGAAAGAACATTGGGCAGCATTTAAAAACTAGCAAAAAAAAAAAAAAGGCATTTTTTTGCTAATTTAATCATAGCTTTGTTTGCTGTCTTCACTCACACTCTTCACATTTATGCCACCAATACGTAGTACAAGGGAAAAAACCACTCTGGAATGGGAGACATGATTGAAAATAAAGAAAAGGGTGTGGAAGCAAGAACACACCACATTTAGGGCACAGAATGTAATTTAATTTATGTTCCAGAAACACACACGTATTTCCATAACAGGTGGTTTTGGGTATCTAACTTTGGGTGAAAGGGATGAGATGGCTAGTTATTTTGAGCACTTGTTATATTGCTATTACTA
Source organism: Dicaeum eximium (assembly GCA_013396995.1). NCBI lineage: Eukaryota > Metazoa > Chordata > Aves > Passeriformes > Dicaeidae > Dicaeum > Dicaeum eximium. Next base: position 31,238 of record VWZP01006448.1, on the reverse strand, counting down.
GAGAATGACCCTGGATTATGTAGTTAAATATTAGAGTTGCCATGGCTGCTAGCTGTATCTTATATTCTTAGCACTGGATGGTTATCTCTTCTTCCTCCCCCAGACAATTCTAATATAACTCTACAGAAAATATCATTTGATCACCCCCCGGTTTAGAATCACTTATTTTCTTGGCCATGGATATGATTTCTTTTCCTTCTTTTATACATTAGAGGAGATATAGAATCATAGAATTGTTAAAATTAGAAAAGACCTTTAGGATTATCAAGTCCAACCACCAAGCCAGCACCACCTCCCTGTTCACCAACTGCCACCTCCACGTGTTTTTTAACTACTCCAGGGATGGTGACTCAACCACTTCCCTGGGCAGCCCATTCCAGTGCTTGGCAAACCTTTCAATTAAAAAGTTTTTCCCGATATCTAATCTGAACCTCCCCTGGCACAACTTTAGGCCATTTCCTCTCTCCCTTTCCTTGTTCCCTGGGAGCAGAGCCCCAGGGAACCTCCACCTGGCTGCACCCTCCTGTTAGAGAGTTGTGGAGAGTGAAAAGGTCCCCTCTGAGCCTCCTTTTCCTCCAGGCTGAGGCCCCCCAGCTCCTTCAGCTGCTCCTGGTGCTCCAGATCCTTCCCCGGCTCTGTTCCATTCTCTGGACACACTCCAGCACCTCAATGCTTCTCTGGTTGTGAGAGGACCAGAACTGGATTCAGAACTCGAGGTGTGGCCTCAGCAGTGCCCAGCACAGGGGAACAGTCACTGCCCTGGTCCTGCTGGACATGCTATTGATGATAAAATCCAGGATCCCAGTGGCTCTCTTGGCAAATGACATGCAATGGAGATGTCTCTTTATTTTTGTGGGAGCCTTTCGTATGTTTTAGCTTGCTCTTGTGACCATAGGCCTGTTTCTATGCTTTTTAGTCCAGAGGATTTCTCCAGGTACACTGTTTCTTGAGTGTCTTTCCCAATGCTGTGAAGACAAGTAGTTTTCAGACTTCCAGGTACTTAAGAAAAAGATTGGTGAAAACCTTAAAGGCAGTGTTTTAGCTCAATAATTTTCACAATCTAGACCTGGTTTTTTGTCATCTCACATGTGTGCAAAATATATGTTACTTGCCAAATACTAAAAATAAAATTACAGCTTTTCTAATACAAAGAGAGACCTCATCTTCTAGAGGAAGTGTCCTTGCCTTTGGAAGGTCCTTTCCAACTCAAACTGTTCTGTCATTCTATGACCTTTTATGGGTTGGCATCTGAGACACATTTTCATTTACATAAAAGCAGATTTTAATGTCTTTAATGATGCTGGTTTTAAATCAATTAGTAGAGTTGGAACATGCAAGGACAATCTCTTCAAGACAGCAGTCACCTTGCAGGGTCTCATAATTTCCCCGATAGGAAAGACATGTCAAATATGGGAAGAGAAAACGACCTTATGGCCACCAGTACATACCAGTTGCTGGAAAATATACTGTACTGCCATAGATGCATGGTCCTGAATACCTTGTTCACAATGGGGAAAAGGCAAATCTGAGTCTTTGAATTCTGGAAATTCTTTTCCTTGTGTCCAGTCCATCTCTAAATGCACTTATCTCCAGAAAGACTTATCTGCTTTGCCTGTCACTTTTCTTTGTATTTATTCCTTGGGAATATGAGTGTTGAGGAGCTCTGTTCTCTGCATGTTAGTAATTGAGGCCAGAACAAGAGAAATAATTTCCCTAAGACAGTGCTATGTTTTTCTCCTGCTTGTGGTTTATTTGTTTATGATGCAAATCACTAATGTTGCCTCCCAAACCCCTCCCCAAAAAAGAACACTTCAAGTACATGTTACAGATTGTCTCAAAGCTTTGAGTACCTCAGCACTAGTTTGGAAAATACCTTATCAATACTGTTAATATTTAAACTTGGGGTAACCATTAACAGAAATCACAGATTACACAGTGCTACATCTATTTATTAAGCATCCACAACAAAGTCTAGATGGTGCAAGAGCTTAGTATGGTGTTCTTTAACCTGTGAAAGCTAAGTTCAAATCTTGGATTAGATCAGATGTAAATGTTAGTTAATGTCCTCATCCTTTTGTGAGCTTCATAAACTACACCATTCATAACATTTAGCAATTCCCTAGTACTCTAATTTTAGATCTGTAGCGGGCTGACAGTATTAGCCTGAGACATCACCCTATCCCATAAACAGCTGTTGATCCTGATGGGAAGGGATTAAATGGGTTCTGCTGACTCAGAAGTGGGCAGTTTTACTACTTCCGTGCAAGAAAACTTTTTTCTGTGAGGGAAGTCCAAGAGTGAGGGAGGTCTAAGATTGAGGGAGGCATTGCTATACAGCAATGCATATATTTTTATTTTAATGCATTTATAGTTTGTTTGATAGCAAATCTAAATCCTGGGAAGGGGGGAGAGAAGTTATCTGTGCTGCTTGAATATTACTGGAGAGCAGCATGAAAGCCATGCCTGCACAGAATGTCATCAAATCAGAACTGACCTTCATTACTAGAGCTGTCTGAGTTTGTACATTGTTTGTCTGTGCCTCTCCTGGCTCAAGTCCAAGATAGTCAGTACCATTCCTTTTCAAGTACTGAAAGTTCCCACAGAAAAGGTTTACCTGCTTTTAAGATGCTGATTACCTAGTTGTGTGTTCACTGCATCTCCCTTTCAAGAAGCCTGTGAGTGTAAAAAAAGTAAGGAAGAATGATTCTGAATTCATTTGTTTGGATACTTCTGATTTAACAGTCTGTAATTTGAAAGAGCTTAATTTAACACTTCAGTCCAACATTGCACCAGAGAATAATTGCAAAGAAATATTGCAGAAGTTCTCATTTGGTCTCCAGAGATAAAAGTCTTCCAGAGGAAGTCCAGGGAGACTGGAAAAAAAAAAAA